>CM047809.1:77241325-77787724 GCA_026214975.1 Gentiana macrophylla | reverse complement strand
GACTGATATATCCATTGTTGTAGTGTTTGTGCAAGATTTCAATCCAAACCTAAAGAAAATCACTTAGAGTGCGGTCAAAAGTGTTCTCAAGTATCTAAAGGAGACTTTGGGAGTAGGGATATGGTATTCCAAGGATGGAAGTTTCAAAGTTATATCCTACTCGATTACGATTATCTTTGGATGCAAGATTGATAGAAAAAAAGCACCACAGAACAATGTCAGTTAATGGGAAATAATTGGTTTCTGGTTAAATAGAATCAAAATTCTATATCAACTTCCCATATGAAATTGAATATATTCTTTGCTTGAAGTTGTTGTGCACAAAATACTATGGTTAAGACAACAATTAAGGGATTATGGAATTGAAGAAAGAAATTCCAATTATGTGTGACAACACAAGTGCAATTACAATCATGAAAATCCTATTTTTGCACTCAAGAACCAAGCATATTGATGTAAGACATCATTTTATAAAGAGATCATGTTGAAAAAAGGATGTGAGTGGTTACTGTATATCCTCTTGAAGATCAACTGTGCGATATTTTCACTAAACCTTTGGATAGTGAAAGATTTTCTAAACTAAAAATTGAACTTGGAATTATAAAAAGTTGGTGATAATCGACAATGTCTTGGAATTCACCAAGGTTAGTCTTTGCTATGTTTGGTGAGCTCATAGCAGATTAGTCATTGGTATCAACAACTCCATGTACTTATGTTTGGACAATTGAGCAAATTAGGTTGCCAAGGGTTGGTCTTTGTCATCTTTGGGTGAGCTCACTTGACTGATCGGGTCATTGGTATTACACTTCATCTTGTATTATCAATTGAACAAAACAAGAAGGAATTAAAGATCGATAGAGTTACTCTCATGTGATTTCTTTGAGAGGCATATTTGTCGGCCAATTTCTTGAGCCAACCTAGCGATGACAAGGCTCTTTGTAGAATACGTTATTGATCAAACTTACTAAAGTCAAATAGCAATTGGCGGGATATTTATTCTATCCTTTATAACGCGATTACGATCTAACGGTTATAATATGTTATGAAAAGTAATGGGCCACGTGTCAAGTTAGCATTCACTCAAATTAATCATGGATAAATGTAACGTGATACGCGTTACGGCAGTTTCATTTGCATCGCCTATATATACACGGACTATTACCACAGAGGCTACTAAAAAATCTCATATTGATATTCTCTGTATTTATGTGAACCTGAGTTTGAGAAGTTCTTTTCTTCATCTTTTTCTTATATCAATGGCGGAAAAGGTTGATATGCAAGTTGGAACAAGCCAAAGTGTAAGAGGCTTTGTTGTTGATGCTAACAGGCCCGAACTAACAATCAACATTGGTCGAAGAATAAGGAGATATGAAGGCTTGGAGAATGTACTTAACTTAAGATTGAAACAATCTCATACACAAATGTTGTCAAACACGGAGGAACATAGTAACAAAGAAGGAAGAGAAGCATTCAAAACAAGCTGTAAATGCCCAAGAAATTGAAATTTCATCAAACCCTTGAGGGAAGTTTTGGTTTTGAAGAAGTAGTAGATGGTCCAACAAATCCTGAGGAAATGGGATTGTCCAAGATGGATTTAGTTGACAAAATCAAGACCAATGAAGCCATCAAATCAATACCAGGCATCAATGTAAGACACATTGGATTTGAGTACAACCTGCTGAGCAAAATCATTGCTAAAAATATCTTAGGCCTCGTTGGAAGTATGGATATTCTATCAAGACCCAAGATAGAACTGCTGATGATTATTTGCAGAAGTATGAAATTTGATTGGGCTGGATACTTTATCCATTACATGAAGAAAGTTGCAAAGAAGAAAGAGAAGGAAAAAAGAAATCCAAGGCCTTACCGCAGGATTAATGGTTCAAACCTGTTTGAATCATTTGGAAATTCTGATGTTGCACTGAGAAGATAAACCAATCGAGATACAAGAAAGAGATGATTATCATATCCTGAGTGCGGATGATGATGAAGAAGGCTGTGTTCTTGAAATTTCTTGATAGTGATAATGATGGAGATGATGGTGATGTTGGTGGTGAGCGGGTCAAGAAAGGCATCAAACCTCTTGCACCAAAAAGCCTCTTGAGAAAGAAAGGCTCTTTGAAACAAGAAAAATAACGAGAAATATTAAAGCCTAAGAGGACAAGGAAGCAAATAGCGAGGCTACTTTGAGTCCTTTGAGGACCGGTAGAGATTGAGATTACTAAACTGTTTCTTGCAGCAGAAGAAGAGCTATTCTTTGAAGTTTTGAAGGAGCAACAAAAAAAAGCAAGAGAAAGAGGAAAGTTGTTGATATTGAAGATGATCCACTTTCCAAAGAATGAAGGAGATTGCCAAGAAAAAGAATAAACATGGCAAAGGAAAGGAATTGAAAATTTTGGAAGCTCAAAGAGAGCAAGAAGAAGAAGGTGATGTAGAAGAAGAAGGAGAAGCTATTGATCTTTGAACCCATAACTATTATAAAGCCTCACGAGAAATGTAGAGGTTGTTTTAGAGCAACCTCTTTTGGAGAGTCACAATGATCTCTTGTGCACGAGCCTCTTGAATCTGTCCAAGTTGTTGTTGAGCAACTTGTTGAAGAACCACAACCAGGACTCTTGTGAGTCTACACCTGTTTGTGGAAAGGAAGAAAATTTGGTACAAGACCTGTAATTCTGCAATAGTTCGAGGGAAGAAACGATCTGTGTTATTAACCTGGCTGATGAGCATATAAGTCGAGGGAAGAAAGTGTGGTGCGAGATGGAGGTAGTAAGGGACTAATATACAATCGAGCAACTCTTGACATTCATTGCATCTATTGAAGATACTTTGAGTTTGCTTGTTGGGACCTTTGGAGGTCATCAAGCTCTTAAACAACTCGAAGAAAACCAACAATGCCATTTGAGAGGCATGAGAAAAGAAGAAGGATGATTTTGTTGATCCCAAACTTGGTGGGTGGCTGATTATTTTCAATGGAAGTTTGGATTTTACAAAGAGACAAAAGCTTCTTCTGCCGGAACTTATAATGAGACTTTGAAGAGCGGGCTTTTGAAAAGTTGGGAGTGGAAAATTTGTTGGATCTAGTTGATACCACTATCTTGCAATCAAGGCGATGGATATCTTTGAAGATCAACGAGAAAGAAGAGGTATCAAGTTTAAGGACCCCAAAGATGGCGGTGATGATTCTTCATCATCATCGGTCTGGTGGTAATCATCCATCAGTCCGGGAGAAACCGGTAGGATTTCATTGATTGATGAGCCAAATGTAGGACGATCTCAGTGGTCTTCAGACGATCTCTTTGCAAGACAAGGAAATCAGCGAGATGGATGAGGATCGCAAGATCTCACCATGGATGATCTGGAGGCATTGATCAATGATGGAATAAGTATTGGTGCAAATAGGTTGGTTGGTGATTCCTCTACTTTATTTATTGAAGAGCCTATTACTGTCGAAGATCAACAGTCTTGATTTGGATGAAGAAAGGATTTACGATCATAATGAACTGATGTCGATTCGGAGGATTCATGTCAATTTCAAGTGCGGATTGACAGAGGACTTTATCCAAAGCGCCATTATCTAACAAAGATTGGTCATCTTTGAAGGATTTCAAATGGATAATGAGGTTGTATTCAATCCTCAAAGAGTGGAACAGGAGGTTCAGAGCTGAGAGTTCAAGCGGCACTGAACAAGGTTGGAACATGAAGTGCAGGTTCTTTGGGTTACAAGCGACACACTGGACACTGAGTGGAACAATCTTTGGGTTTGGAGGAAACCCCTATTGTTGTTGTTAAAGAGGCTGCTGTAGTGGAGCCTATTGGAGTCAAGACCACTGTAGAGAAAGATGGTCGTGATTTCTTTATTATTGATGAGAAAGAAGCGTTTCTTTGGACTATGACTCTGATGATGAGGAATTTCAAATGCCTGAAGAAGAAAATGTTGATGATGAACCTCAACAAGCATTTGTACCAATTTTTGAGCAACCTGCACAAGATCCAATAATGGAGGACATACTTGGTGCTATGGTTGAGGAAGGACATGCCCCTGCTTTGGGAGAGATATGAGTAGAGCAATGGTCATCCCGAGACAAAGGGCACAATATCTTTGTAGAAGAGCCAAGCGATGGAGTTCTTTGGAAATATGGTGATGGAGTACTAGCAGAGGTTATAAATGAGTTGAGGTATCGGGAATGATATTGCAAACTTAAGAACTCAACTTGCCAGAAAGAAGCGAGAGATTCGAATATTTAATGAATTTGGTGGAGAATAGAGGAGGACCACTTTGAAAATGTTGCCTCAAATATTACTTCCACACAATATGCTCTGGTGATCTTGCTATGGATGTTAAGAGGATTAAGCAAGGAAATACCTTTGAAGGACAAGTTTCTAAAGAACAATTTGAATCCATTCATAAGAAACTTGACAAACTTCTTTGAATCACCTAAGCTGCTTGAGATTCTTTGTTGCATCTCACCTGCTTTATCTTGGATCCTAAAATCCTTTGAAAGGATAACCTATTGGAGCAAACAATGCAAGAAAGAATCACAACTATTGACACTTTGGGAGGTAAGAAATTATTGAAGGTCAAATGAACAACCAAGTGATCACACGAGGAGAGTGTACATGGCTGCGGACCCGTTTTGTTGATGTTTGTCAATAAGGGGAAGAGCAAACAACGAAGCAAAAGAAGGCTGCGAGGATTTTTGCAAAGAAGAGATGGGAAAGGCGATACAAATGCATATAGAGAACTGCTCTGGCGGACTTCCACTCCACGAGATGATCTTCTCCAAAGCAGTACAAGAAGGTCTCTACAACAAAGGAGACCACTATCATGACAAGGGATTTCATGAAGGTCTTAACTCCTTTTGGGCTTAAAATTACAGGAGGCGAGTTAAATCAATGAGAGCCACAAGAAAAGGTGGAAGAGGTGAGTGCAGGTGAAAGAAGTTTACCTACCACAAATGCAAAGGAATCATTGAATGAATTCAAGGAGGTTTACATGAGGTTGAGGCTTACAGGTGCATCAGATAAATCTAACTATACACTCGAAGCATGGCATTGGTGGAAACAAGTGAATCCTCATATTGATTTCACTCAGATTGAAAATGACTGGATGAGAGAGATGATCAAAGAAATCAGAATGTATCAAGAACAAGCAGAAAAAGGAAGAGAAGAAAGGGAAAGAAGACAGTAGATCAACATACTTATCTATTTTATCTTTGCTGATGCTAGACTGTAATAATTTGAACAAATGATTATAATGAAAGATGACTAAATTTGTTCTGTTTTTGTTTTCAATCTTTTGCTTTCTTTGTTAGGTGAGGTATTGGCATCATCACCAAAAGAGGGAAATTGTTGGACTTATTTACGAGTTTTAGTGATGAGTGCAGACTAAGCTGTATTATAGTTCAAAGGCAAAAATATGTCTAGATCAAATGTATAGGTTTATTAGAGTTTGATTTTTGAATAGGCTTGATCAAACAAGCCTTTGTAATGGTCAAAATTTTATATCAATGATGATCTATATCGATGGGGTAGATAGGTCAGTAGACTAGTCGGGGAACACTTTAAGAAGCGAAGGGTGAGGGCTCAAACTCGAGTTAATGAAGGCTAAGGGATCAAACTTAGTAATTAAAGTCAAGGATATGGAATCTGAATTTAGGCAAGTGCATGATGACCTAAAAGCGATCACATATACCTTGTGTACAAAGTCTAAGTTCCTTAAGTTGGATGGTGATTGGAACTTAGTTTGATCAAAAAGGTGTAATCTAACTTCACAAATAAAAGTTAGATAAAAGAAGTCAGCTGCATTGTGTTTTAAACACAGCAAATTATAGTTCAATGATGATAAGTATTTGATGGCGATGAACCTCTTTGATACATATACCTTGATTAATTCAAGATTACATTGGAATATTACATGGATAAGGACAGCCAAAACCTCTGCTTTATCAAACAAATCAATGGTTGAGATTAAAAGAGCGTTGGGATGATTGATTTTATCCAATGGTTACAAGTCAAAGGATGGATGCAATTGTACTGCTTGCCAAAAGGATTTTGACAACTTTATCGATCCTATGAATAATGATAGAAAGCAAGTCAAATGGGACAAAAAATGGAGCAGTTATATTTGAATTTCAAATACAAGTCACAAGGACTCCTACCTATAAATAGAGGACTTAAACTCGAGAAAAGATGATGATTTACAAGAGAAAAATACGAGATAA
Organism: Gentiana macrophylla; assembly: GCA_026214975.1. Classification (NCBI taxonomy): domain Eukaryota; kingdom Viridiplantae; phylum Streptophyta; class Magnoliopsida; order Gentianales; family Gentianaceae; genus Gentiana; species Gentiana macrophylla. The sequence continues at coordinate 77,781,503 of CM047809.1, read as the reverse complement.
TCCTGAAGTGCATTTTATCAAGAAAAGCACCTCTTGAACTTCTTGAGCTTAAGGCTCACGATCGGAGAAAATCTTCAAGTGTATTACGTATTCAAGCTACATCAAGTTTACACACTTGAAGGCGCAAAAGCTATTGATTATATCATCCTAATCAAGTTTCTTTGCCATTGAATCATTTACTTGATTCATTCTTTATTTTACAAAGAACCTCTTGAAGGCAGTGAAGCATCATTGGGTGTGAAAAATTGTTGTTTGTGGTGGAGGTGGTGAAGAGGCAATCCTACCATTCAAGGACAAGTGGAAAACTTTGGAGCGCGACAATCCTACCGGTTCTAGTTTTCGGTTTGTGAAAAGCCATAGTTATTGGTGAAGGACAAGCAACCATAGGAATCTTTATAACGGCTACATCAAAGATCTCTGGTGAATTACCTCCAACATCACGGGAGAAGAGTGGGTGACGAGGATTACACCACAGGAATCACTATAAAATCTGCCTACTTACATTACGCACTTACATTACGTATTTAGTTAATTATACACATCAACCTCTTGAATCTAGCAACCAGAACTTACACACATACACTCTTGAGTATCTAATACTTAGTATCATATTTAACAACAAGTAATAAGGCTTAATTTTTGATATAATTCTGCTACACAAATTCGATGAAACTCAAGCGTCGATGTGAGACTCACGTGTATCGGCCAGCTCTTGAGGTGTCGGCAGACTCTTGAGGTATCGGCGAGTTCTTTGAAGTTGCTAAGTTTGTTAACTCCAAAATTTTTAAGTGTTAAGTTTATTCACCACCCCCCCTCTAAACTTAACCAAAGCCTTTTCAAGGGACCAACATATGGTATGGATACAAGTGGCACAGCTGATACACCAATGTGTGCAAGAGTCATTCTTGGAAAAGGTGAAACTGGAAAGTATGTTGATTAGAAAATGTATAGAGGAATCATTGGATCCTACTATACTTAAGCGCAAATGTAGACTAATATAGCATTTGCGGTTGGAGTGTGTGCAAGATTTCAAGCTCAACCAAAAGAATCACATCTTCTAGCGACCAAAAGAATAATCAAATACTTGAAAAACACTATCAATGTAGGAATTTGGTATCCAAAGATGGAGGATTCAAGTTGATATCATATTCAGACTCGACTATCTTTGGATGCAAAATAGATAGAAAAAGCACATCTGGAACATGTCAAATGCTAGGCGTGAGACTAGTTTCATGGTTTAGCAAAAGAAAAACTCCATATCTACTTCAGCAATGACGAGAATATATAGCGATGGCGGTTGTTGTGCACAAGTACTTTGGATCGGACAACGACTAAGGGACTATGGAGTGGAGGAGAAACAATTCCAATCATGTGTGACAATAAAAGTGCAATATATATCACTTTGAAAATCGATGTTGCACTCAAGAACAAAACACATTGATGTGAGACATCACTTCATCGAGAGATCATGTTGAAAAATGAGATGTCATTCTAAAATACATACCTTTGAAGATCAATTGGTGACATCTTCACTAAACCACTCGATCATGAAAGGTTTAGCATGTTGAAGCCGAGTTAGGAATGATTGAAATCGACTAAACACCAAGAAGCGGCTAAGCTGAGTAATCGGCTAAGTAACTTCATCGACTATTTAAACCTTTGCCATTCTGGGAGATGTAGCGAGGTAAGGCAACGGGTACTCGGCAAAGTTAACTTCAGCGATTGTTAGGAATAGTCAAATAAAGCATCTTAGTGAAAGAATCACTACACCGGCTAAGTGGCGACCAAGACACTTCACGAAATAAAGATTGGAATCATGGGTAAATTAAAGTGTGAACATAATCAACTTTTAGACACGTGGAGAACAAAGGAGTTATGGAAGATTATTTTGTGGATGATTACACACGTGGAGATCAATTTATAATTATGGAGGCAATTATATTATTCTTTTGAATTACAAGCGCCTCGATTCCCGGCTCTATCATTACTTACCACTATCCACTCCCCCACTTCACTCGAATATCGCGATTTACATACACAAAATCATGTCATTATGTCATAAAATCATTCCACATTCAAACCATGTTCACACTACCCAAATCATCCTATATAAACTACACTTAGAAATTTTAAAATCTTTACACTCTTTTGCAAAATTACAAGCCCTACTTTTGATTATCTCTGAAAACTCAAAGTATTCCTCTCTATCATCAATCAATTATCAATGGCTTCATCTTCCACAATCTCTCCCACGAAAAATTCTCGACAAACCCGTCATCAACGGCTCATTTTCAAACACGAACACTATCACTCCTTTTGTGATAATGATGCAAAAGCTCAATCAACTGGAATATGCTATGAAAATCTAATCGCATTTTGGAAAAATGCCAAGTTTGTCTTGACACAAAGAAAAGCGAGTCGATTGCATAAAAGCTCAATCTTTGGGAAAGAGGTGGTTATTACGCTGGTCTCCTCAATAGGTTCTACAACTACCAATTATAGGTCCGTCAAATGTCAAGTTTGTGAAGTGACATCACAAAATTCTTGGCGAGATAGCCAAAAATCCCAAGAAATACTGACAAAACATACAACCTACCTGAATCAGCGCTCAAACTTCCGTTTGCTGAATTTGCACCACATCACAAAGAATATCGAAGCGAAAAGGGTCAATACTGGCGAGTGCGGATCAAGCGATGGCCATCATCTATGAGCATCAAATTCGGTGGGCAACATTCGTATTCAATCGATTAAAGGATCGATTCAAAAGAGATTGACCTATCAATTACGGCACCAGGAAAGGGTTTGCGGAAGAAAGGTGACTTAGGAGAGAGAAATCATATGGGTTCCCTCTTGACACACTGTTTGACGCATTAAGTAAAACCCATAAATCTGCGGGTCCCACACAGTCTAAGACAATGTTTACCTACATCAAAGCATCCATGAAACCCAAACCCATTCTTTGGGAGCAAAAAAAACAACCAGCGGCGGATCAGGTGTGGGACGAAGAACCAGATCCCAAAGGCCACAAGAGAACACCACGATGGCGGCACAAGCAACTTGGATGAACTGTGACAATCGGTGATGACACGACAACATAAGAAGAAAAGCGACAAGAGAAATCACCCACCTAGAGGAAGGTGATGAAGGATATAGAATCACCTCATCTCGAAGAAGAGAGATAGTTGAGGAAGAAGATGAGTCGAAGATGAACACTCAGTGACCATCTTGAAGCAAATCAAGAAAACATGGAGATTTACGATGATGAGCCGACACTTCAAGAAGTTCTTTTCAAAAGCATTGGCAAAGTTGATGAGCAACTAAGTGAGCCAGGTGATAAAGCTCACTCGGCCAGAACACATCAACTCCCCACTATATTGCACAAAGGGAACACCAGCGAAAGAAGGTTTCAAAGCAAGCACTCATCCGCAACCTCTCAATGACACTAAGGTTGAAGAGGAACAAGAGGAAGGACAAGAAAAAAGAAGAAGAAAGAGAAATGAGAAAGAATGTGAGCAAGAAGAGAAGGAAGAGGAAGAGGTGAGAGAACAATGATAAAGAGGAAGATGGAGATGAAGAGGAGGTCAATGTGGGACCGGAGGAAATTAATCCAGAGAGAATCTTCAACTGGACATTCAACCTCTTATTGTTGACATGGAAAGGCAATATCACGGCCAGGCAAACACGAAGTATGCCTAAGGAATGCATCAACCTCCTTCAACCACAAGATTGAGGCCCTCATCAATCACATCAAGATCCAAGATGAGGTCATAGAAAGACAAGGAAACCTGTTTGTGCAACTTACGACAACTCATTCCTCACCATGTCCAAACCAATCTTGAGTTTCATCTTTGAAACTATTGATAACAATCTTAAGCCCACAGTGGACACTCTCAATGCTCACACTCATCAAATTCAGCATCTAGATGAGATAATGGAGCATTACGGCAAACAACTTGACCTTCTACTCAAAGTTGGTGAGACAAACAACAAGATCTTTGGAAAGAAAGTATGGGCCTCTTCACGAGTCGGCCTGACAACGGTAAATCTTGAAGCACTCTTTGGTGCTACCAAAAGGGGGAAAAAGCTCAAAGCACAAAGCTCCGGTGAAAGAAGGCAAGCCCAACAAAAAAGGGCATAAAAGAGCGACAAAGGCAAAGGCATCAGTGTGAAGAAAAGTTGAAGAAGTAGACCTTATATTTGAACTATTTCTATTTGATTGCCTTTGTCTTTGAACTTTGAATAAAAGATGCAATATCTTATTGCCCTATGATGGATGATAAAATTATTGAATTCATCTCATCATTTATCATGAAAAATTGGCTTACATATGTTCGAGGCTTATGAGGTTTTGGCATCATCAAAGGGGAAATTGTTAGGAACATTTTATTATGTTTTGATGATGGCCATACTAGGTTATTATAGCAAGCCGAGGAAATAAGTTAGAAATTCTCTGTATAAGTCTTTACTTAGAGTCGACATATTGTATAAGTTAAGTCAGACAAGTATTGTACTAGTTGGTAGGGCGGCAAAGTAAAGCGGACATTCGGCGAATGAGGCTAGCCAATCACCAATGAGGAAGCGATGAAGACTTAATGGTATGACTTATAACCAAGGAAGTGCAGTGATGACCTTGGATAAGTCTAAGTATATTTCAAGTGATGAAATTCAATGTTCAAATATGGTGTACAGATCTCACCCAAATCAATGATGCATGAAGTACAAAGATTCTCTTTAAAACGAAGTGATGAAGGAAGCAGTGGATCGGCGAGTAAAGCGACTTTCGGCAAAGTGAAGGCAATAATGGTGAAGGAAGATCTAAGCGACAAAGTCGGATGGATCACTCAACCGTTCAAAGAGCGGCAAAGTAATCCTTATCAAAATAGAATTGAAAAATGATGAAGATTCGAGAGGATCATGCATTTAATGCACAATCAATAGAGGATCATTCAAAGGCGGAGTTTACTGCTATACATTTGAAGGAAAAATCGATCACTTGAAATCAAGGAGAATATAATTAAGGGGAATCAAGAATAAAATCAAAGATTATTTTACCCTTCTGCAGGACCAACACATGTGCAGTCAAGTGTCATGAACACTTTGATAGGCGAGATCTATCCATATCTTCAATAAGATAGAAGACATCTAATACGTGCTAGTCTAATCATTACTATTAATGTCTTATTTAATAGTACATCGACTAGAGACATTTAAGTATCAAACCATTAAAGTGATTGAGATCTCATCATCCATAATCACTATTATGGTTTCTCTATCACGATTTAATACTAAGGACATTATCACATAACAATATAAGTAATTGGTTCATTAAGCGAACAAATATATAATAACAAAAAAGCCATTTAATATATGTATAAACATAAAGAAATAGTAGAAATGATCCGACCGGTCGGTTCCGGTCCAACCGATTGGGTTTAGGACACTATTTCAACATCTCATTCCTTTCTTGGGAATGGTATTCATGTTGATGTGGTAGAAGAAAGAAATATTCCTTCCTCAAGTTCTAGTACGTGTTCTTTGATGTTGATGATGTTTTTAGTCAAGCTCCAATAGTTGTGTGCCTTACTGTTGATGTTGTTGGTGATGAGGATTGTATGTCGAGTGTTCATTCGTAAGGCGGCTGCTAGGATTAATCTAGGTTGGGATAAGATATCTTTTAAGAAGAGAACGATCGTTTATGGTGGTGCCTCGGAATTGATTATCAACTGCAAAAGCGGTGTCTATAGAGGCCCGGTTTTCAATATGTTTTAAAAAAGAATGATAGCAACGGGATAACGACTTATTGTCCTTTCAAAGAAACATATAAGTGTTCATGGAATGTACATAGTATTAAATTGCATGTGAATGGCTATTTTTATGTGAAGGACTCATGCATTGTTCATATTTGTGGTTCTGTTTGGTCATTCTTCTAATGGATCACGAATGAGCTCTGAGCTTGTTCTTGAGGTTATTAAAAGATGGTTCATGATACACATATTGTGAGTCTGCTATAGTTAAGCGTGATTTGTTCTCACTATTTTTAGTTTAGGGTGACTTATTTGAGCAAGAATTGGTGTGTGGAAAGCCAAATCGGCTTTGTTTGGCAATGTTCATGAATCCTTTAAGAGATTGCCTTCTTATGTTCAATGCCTTTTGGATTCAAATCCTAGTTCCCTTGTTGTTTATGATGTGGATAATGTATCATGTCGGTTTAAACAATTGGATGTTGCTTTTGATGGGTGCATCGTGGTTTCAACTCTTGTGCTCCTCTTCTTTTTTTGGATGAAGCACATTTGAAAGGTCAATTTATGGGTCATTTGTTGGCTACTATTGGGATGGATGGAAACCAACGTATTTTGAGTTTTGACTTGTTTTAACATGGTTGATTAATACAATCACAGTAACAATATCAGTATCAGTAACACAGTATTATGAACTCTAACAATGATATTATTTTGTTGTATGTTAGGTATCTATCCCCTTGCTTTTGCTGTTGTTGATTCTAAGGACTCTAATAATTGGGAATGGTTTCTAAGGCACTTGAAGACTATTTTGGATCATGTCTTGGTGATAACGATTATTAGTGATAGGAATTCTAGCTTTATTGATTGTGTTCATCTTTGTTTTCGAATGCCTACCATTCATATTGCTTGTATCATTTGAAGCTTAATTTACGTCAGAAGTGTGTTGAATTTTTTAGAGGATTTTAGGCAATGAATGGTTGACTTGACTGACCAGTGTGCTTATGCTTATACTGAATTGGAATTTGATTCTAATATAAATGTAATGCTTCTTGAGGGTGGTGAAGGCGCAAAATATTTTTAAGAATGCGAAGCATGAGAATTAGGCTATGGCACACTTCAAGGTCGTCGGTATGGTTACATATCATCTAGTATAAGCGAGAATCTGTTATCGTGGGTTGTGAATGAGTGTCCTCTCTACATTATAAACTTTATTGATGCTATATGTATTAAAATTATCACAATGACTTTTAGGTTTGTATTCTTTGTTACTATTATATATTTCATGTTGATGTGATTTTTGACATTTGCTTTGTAATTTGTTGTTGTGTTGCAAATAAGAGATCTTTATTTGCATCTTGGATTAGTGATATCATCCCACAATTGATGCTATCCTATCGGCTATGATTGATGAATTTATGCGATGGAATGTTGTTAGCTCATTGCGTTTATTTATGTGGTTCAATCTTCCCGAGCACTTGATGAATTTGAGGATCGCACTTGCTCTTGCTATCTTTGGAAAAGATTTGGTTATCCATGTTGTCATGGAGTTCTTGATGTCATGAGTACTAGGGAGTTTTGCATGATTATGTTGATGTTTGCTCTGGGACAACTTTGTTTTGGTTTGTTATCAATATGCGGGTTTATCTGGTCGGATACTTATCTAACGGCTTAGATATCAAGCTGCATCTATTGTATTGCCTCCATTCCCTAGGAGGCAACCTGGAAGACCTCAGACTAAATGTCTTCCTTTACGTGGAGAGTCATCAAAACGTTCAAAGCGTGCATATGAATGTAGTCTTTGTGGTTCTTCTAGTCGTCACAATAGGAGTACATGTCTTCTTCTTTGTTCGATTAGGTTGATCTTGTATTTGATGATGTTAGAAATGGTTGTTGGGGTTTGGATTTTGGTATTAAAGCGTGATCTTTGTTAATGTGATCACGTCTTTCTTTATTCTTTGGGATCACGTCTTTTACTTTGATACCGATCTTTGTGTTTTGTATTTATATTGATAATAATTATTATATATTTTGGATTGATTAATATTTTTGTAATCTCTGCCATTTTTTATTGAGTGATCATTAGTTTTTGTAGTTCCTTAATGATCATGATTCTTCATTCAGAGTTTCTTATTTAATAAAGATGTCAATGAATGGATTCTCAATTACAATACTAACATAGTAATATGCATAAGTAGTTTGAATAAATCATTAATTGACATAATTAGTTTGAATTATTCAGTGTAACAATTCATTATGTACATTATAAGAAAAGTAGTTAAACAGTTGACTTTACATTACAAGAAAAATACTAAATGAACAGTAACATTTGATTCACTGTTATGCTGTTTATAATCATTCCTTTCATTTGCTTCGCTTCTTCATTTGCTAAGTCTTTTTGAATTCCATTTCCTGTCATGAGTCAGTTGATGTAGTATATCATATAAATAGCACAGTCATTCCTACATCAGTTTTAGTTCAACGGATTAGTATTGATAATAGTAATTAAAGACAATGTATGTAATACTTTCTTACGTTGCATATTTTTGTAGTGGTAGGTTGGGAACTTTGTTTATTTTGGAGGCTTTCTTGATTCTTCTTATTTTTGCTTCATCCAGGTACATGCGGTCCCATATAATCGATTGTTGTGAATGATTGTGTATTTCAAATGCACCAGTTAGCACATTATGTAAAAGTATAAGTATCATAGTATCAGTATCACAAGGTTGCTTATGCGCAGTCCTTCAAGTAAGGGTTCATTCCTTTTGTTGTTTTCAGTGAATGGTACATACTACAGGTACCTTCTCTGTTTGTTGTGACTAAAGCACCCAATGGTTTCCATGTTTACTTATTCCGTAGCCCAACATTGGCATATGCACTGATTTTCCCTACTCTTATGTGTTTGACAATGTCTTGATGGGTTCCTTGTCACAACCACCTTACATTGTGTGGAATCTTAAGATATCCGCTTTGCAAAAAGAATGTTAATCATCATAGTAATAGTTGTATTAACGACATCTATACAAATGCGCTAGTCGAAATTCTATCATACCAATGGTCTTTGCTTCAATTATGTGTTGAGGTTCTTGTACTAACCACTCGCATTTTCATTATTGTGCACATTGCATCTATTACATGTGTATGAAGTTATTTTGTCAGTTGCTAAATTATCTTGCATAAATTGGATATTGCAGTGATATTATGAACTTCTTACAGATTCATCAATGAATAAGTTATTCAATACAACTACGAGTGAGTTGACAGTGAAAAACGGGTAATCTTCAATTGATCTTGCACATATTTCATTGATGTGTATAACTATACGAGTCACATTAGTCTTGAAGATTTAATGCATATTACAGTAATTGTTTATGAAGAGATACTTACTCACAGCCACCCTGCTGATTATGATCTCAGATACGTTGATATGCCTCTTCCATAACATGTGCTCCACATTTGTATTCGTCCTTTGATTCTTTCATGACTACTTTCCCGTCGATCACGTCGTTATCTTTGAGAGCAATGTATTTTTCTTCATGTTTTTTTCTTCTTCGGTTTCCCGATGTCGTATTCAAACGCTTCATCTTGTTCATCCTTCTTCCCTCTTGGATTTTGATGAATCCTTCTTATCAACAATGACTCCCCAGTTTCTTTCTTACTTTGTTGAGTCACTTTCTGAACTTCAAGCTCTGTATTCTCTGTCCTCAATGTTTCTGCCTCATCTTGCAACTTTTCAATCATCTTCTCCTGTGAATCCAAACGTTTCTTCTATATGCTTGTACATGTTCTTTAAGCACTCCTTCTGATAATTCATTTTCTTCATCTTTTCTTTTCATCTCAGCTATGGTTTACTCTTTTTCAGACAACGGTTTTTTGAGTTCTGTGATTCTGTTTTTGAGTTCTGCATTTTCTTTTGAATGCACATTCTCCATTTCACTTAGACGCATCTTGAGGTCTTATTTGATTCCTAAGCTCTCCTCAACTGTTCCTTTCAAGTTGTTAATTGTTTTCTCTTTTTCATAGTTGTCATTCTCTAGTTCAGCAACTCTCTCTGCTAAGATCTCAATCCTCATTCTATCTTCCTCCTTCTGCTACTTCATTCTTTGTTTTTCTTGAGCATATTTGTTTGGATTTATTTCCATCAAGAGATTGTCAATGTATTTATTCTTGTTATCAACCAATCTCTGAAGGTGTTTATTGTTGAATCTTTCCTTTCCGTATAACTCCTTCAATTTATGTACTTCGGAAGCAAGTTCAGCATTCTTAGAAACTTCTTCATCCATTCTTTGTTTTCATGTTTTCATTTTCAACATCCAATGCTTCTTTACGCCCAATTAGATTTGCTTGGTTGGTCTCATAATTTCCAACACGTTCTTGAAGCTCATATATTTCTTTGTTGTCGGTTCACCCTCTCCACAGAAGCCTTTTTATTTCTTTTTCTTTGCCATCAAGAATTGTTTGAAGCATGGATATTTCTTGTTCATTGCCACGCAAAAATAAGTTATATTCACGTCTTGTGATACATAAGTTGTGATCACGTCTTGTAATCACGATCACGATCTTGTGATCTTGATCACGTCTTGTGAATATAAAGTAGGTTTGAATATGTATTCATACACCTTGGAGTCATTTTTCAACCTCACTTGATGCTTGTGAAATATTTCTTGAGAATGAAGGGATCTTTGATGTATTAGACTGAGTTTGAACATTTTCCCCTTCAGTTCCTTTTCCACCTTCACTTTCTTATGGATTTTGATTTTCTTGTGCACCATCACTCTGTTCTGGGCTTTGATTTTCTTGTCTATATTCCTTTTCTTTTGTCCCTTGATTTTGCTTTCTATCTTCACTTCCTTCCCCTCCTCCCATTAAACCATCATCATACATTGCATCATCATCGATTGTATCATCCTCCATTGCATCATCTTGTGAACTATACAGTGATTCATCATCTTCATTCTATGCTTCCTAATCTTCCCCCACCTTCTCTTCTTGGTCTTCTTCCCTCCCTCCTCTTCTTGCTCTTCTTCCCCTCCTTCCTCTTCTTCTTCTTCTTCCCCTTCCTCATGTTCTCCTCGTTCCTCTTCTTGCTCTAGCACCACTTCTATGTCTTCTTCATCATTCAAGCCTTTAATCACATATCTTTCAACAATTGTAGGAATCAGTTATTTTCTGTTGAACTACAATGCATCAAATAGAGGTTATGTTAGGTTATTAGTTTAAATTGTAAGTGTTACCGTGATACTATTCTTGTGATCACGATCTTGTGATCTTGATCTTGTGAATTAGTGCAAGCTGTGGTGTAAGCTGTTGTGTTAATGTATGATTTCTTACTAATTTCTTATCCTTCTTGTTTAGAATTCCTTGTTGTCCCTTCTACTTGGTACAACCAATTTCTCAAGTTCTTCTATGTCCCATTTTGTAATTCTTAGGATTCCTTTGATGAAAGTCCTTTCATCATTTTTTGTTAATGGTTCTTTTTGTTTACCCTTTGTATCCATGGTCTAATTGCATCTGAGTCATCACAAAACCAATATTGCATTGAATATAGTTTATGTTAGTGATTTAACAAGATTATTGCATAAGATAAGTACGATTAAAGCTAAATAAACTTACAGGTAACATCATAGTGCATCCATTCACTTGTGTTGGATAGTTGCAATCCTGATTTAAGCCATCAATCAGTTGATCTAATATATATTATGACCAGTTGAAAGTATTTAATATGTCTATGTCTGTTGGGGAGATTTTGCATCATTAAAACAAAAGAAAATTTATAAAACCTATACTACCATGCAAAACTACCTCTAACCGGCCGAATACCGGGTAGTTGCTAGTAAAGTTGGATAAATGCAATTATCGATCCTCGAGGAATTGGGGTGTCGAATCTAACTTATTAATTCTTCTTTATTAACCTAAACATAAACTAAAGCGGAAAAGTAAAGCGGAATGGAGGATTGTTAATCCAAAGCCAGGAAGGATAATTGCGATCAACATAAAATAAATCTAAACTACAACAATAAATCTATCTAACGAACATGATAATGGTGGCGATCAAACATGGAGCGAACCATAATCCACCATCCATGAACCATTAATTTCTTCCCTAGATTATCTTATAGTGATTTAATTCAAGTTGTGGTTTCACCTATCAAGCGTGTGAATTCCTACTTTAGTAGATGAATTAAGCCTATCAATCTCATCTTTGATTTACGGAGATTAACGCATCATAAAATAAACCAAGGTGCAAGATTTTCTAGATCTAACAACCTGAGACATTCAACCTATCAACTTTAGTTTGATATAGATCAAAGCGTCTATTCTTTCCTATGGTGATCTCGCGTTTACACCGACTTTAGTCCTACGGTAAACATCAATAACAACATCTTTCGATATAAATTGCATTAACAAATAAGCATGGAAAAGAAAGCGAACTTTAATTAAAAGACTTACAAAACATCCATAGAAAGAAAATAAAAGCTGCTGCAAAGCAGTCTCCCATGGCTGCTCCATGTTTCAAAGTTTCAAAAGATCATCATGGTCGAACAAAAGGAATGAAAAAACGAAAAATAAAACCTAATCTAACCCGATCACCCGAGCACAAGGCTCGGGTGATCGCCTCTAACTGCTCAAAGTGGCATGCTTTCTTTGTCAAAAGTCGGCTGAAAATAATGTTATGTTTAGGGTTCAATTCGCTGCTGTATTTATAGAATTTTCAGGTCGGTTTGCTCTGATAAAAGCAGCTGGACGCCCGTTTGAAGATCCGGACGCCCGTCCGCTATTTTCAGCAACATCATCCAAACTTGTAACGCTCATATCTCGGGCCTCGTAAGTCGGAATGGAATGATTCAAACTCCTGTAGAATCCTCTCTTCAAGACCTACAACTCTTCTCTTGAGGTCGAGAGTCAAATCAGTTTATATCATATCAAGAACTGCATCGGAAGGTCGTCACTACCGGAATCCTGATTTTCCGACATTTATCTTGATTGATTTCTTTCCTTATATCTTTCAATCTTCCATAACTTTGATTGATCCTTTCCAAGCACGAATTTGGCTCTCAAAATCCTCTCTTCCATCATCAATGAGTATCTACAACAATAGGAAAACATACCAAAGCGTAACGTATTTCCAAAATAACATAAAATCATCATTTAAGCACATAATTACGTTCACGTTTTGCAATTAACCTCTTAAAAACATCATTTACTAAATATTTCGATATAAAGCCCTACTTCTATGAAAATAATACATATACGGGGAAATTGATATAAAATATATCTATAAAAATCATACAATTTGACCACTGAACAACACCCCCACACTTAAATTTTTGCTCGTCGAGCAAAACAAAACAACAACAAACTTTCAAAAACCCACATAACGACACGAGATGTAGTCATACTCACGTTAAGCTAGTGTTTAGCAAATCAAACTCACTCGGTGATTGTGTGTGCAAAACTCTCTTTGAACTTCCACCGATCCACTCTTGAAGTATTAACTCAAGCACTAACGATCATCCGGTTAAATAAGCGAAGGTTTCATCTACTTTCTGACACTTACCTACAAAAACTAATTACCAAGAACACCGTAACCAACTCACATTTAAAATCCTTTACTTGGTGCCAAGAAAATACCTTTCGTGTCTCTACTGGTTTTAGATCAATTTGACTTAGAGTTCCAAAAGCAAAAATTTTGGTTTTCTATCGTTGCGTCTCAAAGTATAACACTCTCCCTATTTTAGAAGCGAGTCACCCGAGATCACTCAAACCCATCTTGTCCAAGGTAAACCACACTCCTCAATTGGGGCGTATCCAAATGGACTCGAGGTGATAGTCACAAACAATCTCAATTTATTATATATATATATATATATATATATATATATATATATATATATATACATACATAGTATTATATTTAATCCCAAACTCTTTGGAAACTCCTAGTCAGATATTATTTCTAACACATTCAAGACTTTTAAGGTTCTCAAGAACACTAAGGTACTTAGATTCTAACTGTGAGTATAGTACGAATTCTTAACTTTCATCAATGCTAAGTAAGTGTTATCTGCATCGAGAATCGGCTATCCTTTAACTAACCGGAAACTATTCTATATTTGGCTCTTCATCTAATAGGTTCGTGAAATGAAGTTCAAGTGAGTATCGACTTACTAAACCTATTCTCAGAACATGATATGACTACTGATAACAACTAAAGGTGCCAGATTATAAAACTAGCATGCCAGTGAAATGTTACTCAGGACTAAACAAAAACAAAATTTTTTGAAAATTTAGCACTTTTCTTATAGAAGTATAACAGAAATTGAGCAAACGACTCATAGATACATATAAACCATCCTCTCCCCCACACTTAGATTGCAACTTGTCCTCAAGTTGTGAAGAATTAAAGAAAAGATAAAGTACTTAGCGATTGTAGTTCGAAGGTGCAAGTGCGGAAGTGGTCATGAGTCGAGATCCGAAATCTTTGGATGAAAGCGATGAAAGCTGTGGACCATCCACGGAAAAAGCGGCTTCATCTAAAAGCGCACAATTGCTAATGCAAACACCTGCACACTTGACAAACATGAAATACCTCGGGGATAGGGAGAAATATAACAACGGGAGAGTGAAAGAGAAGATATAAGCCACAGGATAGAATAGCTCGGATGGAAAAATTACCAACCAGGTAAAACACGGGACATCTAGCGTAAGCCACGAGGAAGCTTATAAAGTTCATCAATAAAAATGTGAGCGACGAAACCGGCGATTTACTCACAATAAAGCACATATGAATAATAGTAGGCTAGGTGAAATCTAAATGGATAAAAATTACAATGCAACCTACGTGATATGCAATACTAAAATAATGATGGCATATGGAAAACCAACAGTAACCATCATAAAAAAAAACGAGGTAGTATTACGGAAACCGACAGTTAACTACACTCAGGAAAAATAAAAGAAAAATAAAAAACAATGCAACTAGATGACATGCAACTAAATGATATGCACCTATATGATATGCAAAAATAAAAGAAAATAAAAGAAAAAAACTAGCCCACTAATTAGCAACCACGACATGTATATAATAAACGTCTACCAAATAATGACAGGTTACAATAACCGGCGATCTTTATTCATTACATGCAATGTAAACCACGCGCTTTAAGACTCGTCAAAGGTGATAGCATTATGGAAAACCAACGATTAGCTATACTAAGCGAGATATAACTCATAAGGTTTCCATCGTAGCAACGGAAAACCGACAGTTACTACCCAAATGAGTTATAAAAACAACAAGGAAGCACATAAGTCTCAAAGCTCACACGATTCATCACAACGATATGTAGCATACGGAAACCGACATTAGCTACTAAATAACAATAAGAACACTTATAGCGTACGAGAACCGACAGTAACTATAACATGCATAGATGAATCAAGTATATTATCAATTAGATTCAATTATTTAACATGGATCCGTAGATGGAAAGATGTAAACATGCAAGTTCAGAACATCTACGTAAAAATAAGTAGCCACAGAAGCTCAAATTAAAGTATCCATATCAAATAAAGCATTAAAAATCAAATTGAGAAGAAATGGAACACAATTGGCGTTCACTAATTCAAGCGGGCGTTTAAAACTTATGCGAGGCCGGACGGGCGTTTAGATATATGGGCGCTCGTCTGGTTCTTGAAAACAAAGCAGCGTCGTTTTGGAGCGGACGACCGTCCAACAAATCGGGCGCTCGTTTACTGCGCATGTTAGGGAGGCTGGACGGGCGTTCACTTACACGAATGCTCGTCCAACGATCAATTTGCATAAAAACGCAGGAAACACACAGCAACCCTAATTTCTTAAGAGATCATACATCAAATATCACAGAGTAGCCGCATCAAATTAAAGCACAGAGGGTTAGACTAGATACAAACAACCATATAGTTCATGTTTCACAAATCGAGTAAAAAACTTTTTGCACATTCTTAACCCAACGGTTATCGAAACACGGCAAAAATAAAAACTCTCGATTTATTTCACGCTACTTTTATTGAAAACGAAAAACGAAAAGTAACAAAATCTAGAACTAGGCTTAACTAGATTCAACATGACACCTATTCCCGGCAACGGCGCCACTTTTGTTGGGAGGATTTTGCATCATAAAAACAAAAGAAAATTTATAGACCTATACTTAACATGCAAACTAACTCCTAACCGACCAAATATCGGGTAGTTGATAGCATAGTAGGGTAAGTACGGGTATCGATCCACAGGGAATTGGGATGTTGAATCTAATTTCACTAATTCCTTTCAATTGTTACTTAGGAAAAACGAATAAACGAAAGAACAAATAAAATAAACGAAAGAGCAATTGAAATAAATCTAACCTACGAAATAAAATAACACAACCTAAACTAAACTAAATATACATGGGATCAAACAGTGCACAAACCAAGTGATTTCAATCCTAGTTCATCTCATGATTTTAATTCAAATTGTGGTTTCACCTTTACACGAGATACAATTCCTAATCTCTTAGTGAATCTGTATTCTCAAGCTATGAAATCCTACTCTCGTAGTGAATTCAATTTATCAATCTCTCCTCTCTCGAATGTTGAGATCGATTTACCAAACAAAACTCGGTGTAGATTCAGGTTAACTCTCGTATTTTAGAATCTAACAACCTAGATAATTAACCAATTAATTTGTCACATAATTAATGATTAAAGATCCTATCTTTCTATGGTGATCTAGTCTACGCAACTTCCGTATGTTGTAAACGTATCAATAGCAAACTGATCTCTCGATCTAATTCACATCATAGCATCAAAATCATAGAACGATACAAAATAAATTAAAGATCATAAAAAACGAATAAGGACTGAATAAATTAAATAAATAAACTCACGTAGTTTGGTACATGATTGAATCCATGAATCGAAAGCGGAAGAAAAAGCGACATCCTAATCTAACCCGGATCACCCGAGCACAAGGCTCGGGTGATCGGCCTAGAATGCCCCAGAAGGCGCATTTGCTTCTTTGTCAATAATGCGGCTGTATCAAATTGTGTTATTAGGGTTTGATTTGCTGCCGTTTAAATAGATATGAGGCGGCTCCTATTAAATCCTTTTCCAATTAGGATTTGGAGTATGTCAGTTGCTCTGATGATTGCACTGGACGCTTTGGTTCACTAATTACGAACTCAAACTTCTAAAATTCATATCTTGAGTTGTAGACCTCCAAAAATTATGATCCGAATGTCATAAAAAAGCTCTCGGAAAACTCTACAACTTTCATTAAGGACTCTTCTTCAGAAAACGCCTTTTTGATTAGCCCGTCGTTTTCGGGATTTTCCCAAGCTTTATTTCATCTTCATCCTCTTGTATCTCTTTCTTTCCACTTTAATCTTCAATCAAACATCATTTAGACCTCTTCCATTCCACATTTGTGCACCTAAAAGATGACAAAACCGAGCAAAACGTAAAACCATACAAAATAGATAATAAAACCACGATATTTACTCGATTTTGCATTTTAACTATTCAAAACGTCATTTGCTCAATTAATCGATTATAAGCTCGAATTCTACGAAAAACATCCATATATGGGGAATATTGATATAAAATATATCCTTATAAAACACTACAAATTGACCCTTAACATAATGATGGCCTATTAAGTAGGATACCAGCTGGCACTGTCAGTTTGAAACGCGTGATCGGGCAAGGGTCGGGCGAACCGCCAAACAGATCAGATCTGACCGACTAAAGAAGTCAGGCCAGATCTGGGGGGCTTATGATGATACCCGACCCGGATTACGCCACGTGTCACCTTTAGGGGTGCTTAATAAGTTATCACTCCTTGAGGTTAGGGCTTTAAGGGTCATATGCCCTATGGGCCGAACAGAGGGCGGATCGTCGACCACGGGAGACCGGTCTGAGCTCCTCCTCCAGCCGCCGCAGGACGGTAAAGATCTGGCGAAGAGGAGCTGCCCGGTTCGGGCGTGTTGGTCTGGGGGGCTGAGCGGGTAACCTTCCGAACAGCTCCGCTGTTATTCCACGTGTGGGATAAATATATATATATATATGGAAAGGATCCTCAGTCATAAAGACTCTAATCTTGACATTAAATATGTCCGTAATTATCTCTTATTTTGGGGATTGAGTCGTGTTTATCCTTAGGGATTAATTATTAATTATGATACTTGCCCACCAAGTAAAGAGGGGCGAGAGATGACCTATATAAATGACCCTAAGGAACTACGGATGACTTGATTCCAATTCAATTATTGGATACGTAGGCAACTCCTGAAATATTCTCGAGCTCGAGTCCGAACACACCAAACATCTCACCCCCTTTACGATAGTTTAGGGTTTCTAGGGTTATCGGTCGTTGTCACATAGAAGATTGACCCGCATTGGTTACTGGACGATTTCCAGCATCGTCATAACTATTGGTGTTGAAAATTTAGTAACCTATTTTAGAACAAGGTTTGTTTTCCAGACTTCCTGTCAAATAAGATGTGAGTAAGCTCTATTGTGAGCAAAAGTAATATCTTACCGAACGAGCCGAGCTCGAACTCGAGCTCTGTTTCGAGCAAAAGCAATTAATTTTACCAACGAGCCAAGATCGAACTCGAGCTCGAACATCGTGCTATATTGTCAAGCCGAGCTCGAACACGATTTTATGTTCATTTGTTATATGAACGAACAAGAACAAGTTCGTTTGTTAAACGAGCTCGAGTTTGAACACCAGCTACTCGGTTAGGCTCGGCTCATTAACAGCTCTATCCCTATGTTAGTCGTAGGCCGCCTCTAAGTATTCCTGATTAGGGTTTAGTACGGTTATCATTGTAAGTTACATTGTCTTTGTGAGATCGACTCTTGCTCGTTCGCTATACACAATAGGACTAGTCTTCTTGCTAGTATAAGCGAATTACAAGCAATCACCTATTACATATTCTATGACTCTAAAACATCAATTTACATCAGCAGTAACATTCACAATGTTGGAAAAGTGGCCATGAACTAATTCGGGCAGGTCTCTATAATACTATGTGATCTGTTGTTACACTTTCGTACATGTACTATCTAGCCCTTGTCCTTCCTCCTCTACAAACCAAATATGGCACTATCTTACTTTTACTAGCCTTATTCCGTTTTTGGAAGCACTCAAATCATAAACATTGTCTAATTCTTGTCGAACATGCTCATACATACTCAAATCCCTCTTACTTGACATGTATTTGACTATCTTCTCTTGTTGCCAGATCCCTTAGGCCGGCCCCGACCGGTCGTTAAGTTGTTGGCTCTTCTAACAAGTTTTTCATAGGTTGACTAATTTCACATATCTTCACTAACAATCTTTGCTTATCTACGCTCCAATCGTTCTCAATTTCCCTTCCAAGGTATGCAAGACTGACACGTGGTCTAACTCCGACACGTTTGGAGGTGAGCCCTCAATATGAAGAGTCTTCCAGTGAACATCAATCGAGAACAGCAGAATGAAGCCTGCTTCTTATTAAACCATGTCATCTCGTGTGTACACGGCAATCCGTGTGTATTTTGAAGAGAACATCCACAATCCTTCCTTGAAGCCCCGCCATCATGTTTTTGTCAACTCATCAAGTAACAACTCTAATGTGTGTATGGATACATGATGCCTACGCTTTTTCAACAAAGACAGGTCCATGAATCATTTAAGATCCATGAATAGAGATGTCTCAAAAGGTTTTTTATGTCATATATCTCTTGCTCTATCATGCAAATGTTAGCTTCCCAATCCATCACCAAGTCACCAAGCCCGGTTGTTAGCCAAATTTTCAAAATAGAATGCATTCCATCCACCCTTGAGGTTGATGTGTTTCATATGTGAAATCTGGATTTAGTCCATGCATAAACAATTTTCTCCTTATTTGCATCCAACCATGTACACAATAATGTAAGCTATTGCTTCTTCTCCAAAAGTCTTCTTACATTCCTTCGATCGGTCATTGAGCTTTTCTTCGGTACTTGAGTCAACAACATCATTCCATGTTGTCATAAAATTCTTTCAAACCTCGCTCGTCGTCTTTGTCTTCCAATATACCTTCTCAATGTGCCACCTGTCAGTAAAGTGACTTAAACTCTACATTTTGGTGGAACCAATCTGAAGACTCAGCTGAGTGATAGTCAGCTGAGAAGTGTATTCAATTCTGTGCATCAGCAGGGTGGAGTCTACTGAGCTTCAGTAGGGTGACTATCAGCAGGGTGATAGTCTGCTGAGTACTTGAATACAAGCGAGGTCCCACATCCGCTAATTACATTATGTGATGACTATCTGATGTCATTAAAAGGAGGACACGTGTAAGGGTATTTATGGTGCATCAGACAAAGATTCCTGGCGGCTAGGGTTTAGGGATTTGTGCCTATAAATACAATTGTTGTCTCATTATCTGTGTGTGTTGAAATCTGTAAAATTCAGTGTATAATAAAATATCTCTTTTCTGCCCGTGGTTTTTACCTCTCCCACTGAGGGGTTTTCCACGTTAAATCTGTGTTCTTCTTGTTTCTGTTTTCTCCTTTGATTGTTTATGTATGATTGTTTCTGTTTCTGTTTCTTGCATCTGAAGTTATCTCTATCCGTTTTATAACAAGTGGTATCGGAGCCAGGTTCTGGAGAAAACAATCTGTACGATCAACTTCATCTTCACCAAGACCTTCAGCAAGGTGCTAGGATCTGTGATAAAGTTGTGATCTTGAGCAAGGAAAGATGTCAGCAGTAAACGTAAAAATCGATAAATTTACAGGAAGGAACAGTTTTGGTCTGAGGCAAATCAAGATCGTGCCTTTGTTGAAACAACGAGGTTTGTGGAATCCTTTATCGACAAACCAAATACGAGTCAGTGCCAGATTATGCCGATCTAGAAGAAAGCACATTCAACCATCATGTTGTGCTTATCTAATGATGTTATCACCGAGGTTCTTTGAGAAGACACATGACTAAGTTGTGGAAAAAGCTTGAAAGCTTTGTATATGACCAAGTCAGCGACCAACAAATTGTTGTTGAAACAGAGGTTGTTCGGTTTGAAGATGCATGAAGGGAGTCCACTGAGGGAACATCTGGACCAGCTGAACACAATATTACTTGATTTAAGGAATATTGATGTTAAAATTGAGGATGAAGATGCAGCCCTAATCCTGTTGGTGTCATTACCGGCATCATATGAAAACTTTGTGCAGTCTTTCATAGTTGGGAAGGATCTGATGGCTTTGGAGGATGTGAGGTCCGCCTTACATGCCAGGGAGCTTAGACACAAGGTCTTTGAAGCAGAAAAGTAAGGCTTTGGGCTAGTAGCTAGCAAGCACAATAGTGGAAAAGGATATGGGCGACAAGAAGAAAAAAAGTCGTGGTCCAAAGGTCCTAAGTCTGCGATGTCTCAGTAATTCTGTGAAGGAGGCGGGGACATTGGAAGTCAATTGTCCAGGAAGAAGAAACAAAGCGGGAAGGCAGTGCAGCACAGTGGCTTTGGCTCTTGAGCAATCTGATGAGGATCTGGTTCTAGTTGCGGAGATTCTACACACCACAATGATGTGTGGATACTTGATTCTGGAGCATCCTACCATATTTGTCCGAGCAGGAGTGGTTTTCTACTTATGAAGCGAGATAGATGGTGGTCAAATCTATATGGCCAACACAAGGTTTGCAAAGTTGTGGAATTGGCTCGATAAAGTTAAGGGCAGAGGGATGGTAAATTTTGTACATCGAAAGATGTAAGACATGTTCCACAGATGACCAAGAATTTGGTATCTCTTAGTCTATTGGACGACAAGGGTTTAATTTCAAGGGTGAAGGTGGACAATTTGAATGTCTTCAAAGATTCAGATTGTAGTCCTCAAAGGCATCAAGAGGGAACCTTGTATATATTACAAGGATCTATCAGATCTGGAACTACTGGCTTTGTTGCATCCTCGCTAGCTCACCGATCTCAAAGAGACTCAATGTGGCACATGAGACTAGGTCACATGGGTGAAAGGGGTATCTGAGTTCTTTCTTCAAAGAGTTTTCTTGGGGATATAAGGTCAAGAATGCGGACTTTTGTGAACATTGTGTGTTTGGGAAATTGCATAAAGTAAATTCTCACAGGGTTGCACAATACAAAGGCAACACTTGATTATATCCATTCAGATGTTGGGGTCCATCAAGAGTTGAGTCATTGGGTGGTCACAGAGATATTTTGTGTCATTCATAGATGACTATTCAAGGATGACTTGGGTGGTGATGATGAAGAACAAAAGTGATGCATTCATAACTTCAAGCGTTGGAAGGCACTAGTGGAGAATCGGTTTGGCAAGAAAATCAAGAAGCTTCGTGATGAGATAATGGTGCGGAATTACTGGGCCGGATTTTGATTCATTTTGTGCAAATGAGGTATTGCCGGACATCATATCAGTAAGGAATACACCTCAGCAAAATGGTGTAGCTGAAAGGATGAATCAAACTCTATTGGAGAGGGCAAGATGTATGCTTTCTCAAGCTGGTTTATCAAGGAGATTTTGGGCGGAGGTCAGTAAAACAAACTTGCTACTTAATCAACAGGAGTCCTCACACAAAATCAATCTCAAGACACCATTTGAGATGTGGTCGAGCAAGCCCTTGACTACTCGATTCTAAGGGTTTTGGAAGTACACTTACTATCATGTTAGTGAAGGGAAGTTGGAGCCAAGAGCCAAGAAGAGGCGTGTTTGTGGGGTATGGTGATGGAGTGAAAGGATATAGAATTTGGTCATCGGCGAGTCGAGTAATCCTCGGCAGGGGATGTTGTGTTTGATGAAAATTCTATGTTAAACTCATCAGTGGGGAGGTCTACTGAATCTGAAACCAGTGTTGAATCTGATAGTGTTGAGAATCAGGTGGAGCTTCAGGTGGAGTCTACTGATATGCAACAATCAGTGGATCCAAATCAACACTATACTGATCTGGATAATGAACCAGAATCTGATCCAAGCCAGCCTGCTGAGACCTCAGCAGGGCGTCATACAAACATTGATCAGCAGAGTCTAGGCGCGGCAGCTCTGAAGATCTAATGTTGGGATACCTCCAAGGAGATATGGATATGATGATTTGGCTGGATTTGCACTCCAAGTTGCTGAAGAAGTAGAGGTTGCTGAACCTACTACTTATAGGGAAGCAGTGACATGTACAGAAGCATCTCAGTGGCATGCTGCCATGGGAGATGAAATGGAGTCATTGTTGAAGAATCAGACTTGGGAATTGGTCAAACAGCCTACTGACAAGGGAGCTATGACTTGTAAATGGATTTTCAAGAAAAAGGAAGGAATAACAAAGGCAGAAGGGGTCAGGTATAAGGCACGTTTGGTTGCAAGAGGATTCAGTCAAAAGGAAGGGGTTGACTTTGATGAAATATTTTCACCAGTGGTCAGACACACTTCAATCAGGGTGTTACTAGCAATGGTGGCACACCAGGATCTGGAACTTGAGCAATTGGATGTGAAAACTGCTTTTCTACATGGTGAGGTGGATAAGGAGATATACATGACACAGCATGAGGGTTTTCAAGTTCCTAGCAAAGAAAACTATGTTTGCAAGTTGAAGAAATCATTGTATGGTTTGAAGCAAGCACCAAGGCAGTGGTATAAAAGGTTTGACCGTTTCATGCTTCAGCAGGGTTACAACAGAAGTCCATATGAATGTTGTGTTTACTACAGTCTGCTGAAAGATGGATCATATATCTATCTTGTCCTGTATGTGGATGACATCTTGATAGGCTGCGCAGCAAGAAAGTCGATGTTCAAAATCAAGAACCTTCTCAAGTCTTTGAATTTGAAATGAAGGGTTTGGGTGCAACCAAGAAAATCTTGGGGATGGAGATCTGAGAGATAGAAGTCGGAAGAAGTTATTCTTGTCTCAAAGGGGTTATGTGCGTAAGATATTGGCCAAGTTTGGGATGTCTGTTTGCAAAAACCAATAGATACTCTATGGCATCAAATGTTCATTTGTCTGCTTTATGCTTCACATCACCAAGAGAATGAGTATATGTCAAAGTTCCCTATGCTAGTGCGCTTGGCAATCTGATGTATGCCATGGTTTGCACTAGGCCTGATCTGGCTCGAGCGAATAGTGTTGTCGGCGGGTTTATGGCTCAACCTGGAAAGGAACACCGAAAGTCAGTAAAAGGATATTCAGTACCGAGAGGTACAAATTGATGTTGGTCTCATTTATGGAGGTGATCTCAGTGCAGTCACGAAGTTCTTGTGATCTTGATTATCTGCAGTGATGTTGACATGAAAATCAATGACCAAGTTATGTGTTTACATTGGGAAATGCATGAGTCAATCGGAAAGATACTCTTGAGCTCTGATGAGCCTTATCAACTCATCAAAGCAGAATATATGGCTCTTCTTGAAGCAAACTAAGGAGGGTATCTGGTTGAAGGGGCTAGTCGTGATTTGGGGTTGCATCGATGATCAGTGAGATATATTGTGATGATCTAAGTGCAATATGTTTAGCCAAGGATCAGTTCATCATGAGAGAACCAAGCATATTGATGTCGGTATCATTTCTTGAGGAATGAGAAGAGGGTTGTGGTGAAGAAGATTGGCACAAAGGAGAATCCTGCTGATATGTTCACTAAACACTGCTCAAATAGAGTAAGTTCCACTTTGCCTGGACTTACTTGAATATTCAAAGCTTGTAATCTGTTTTCTGGAAACTCTACGAGGCGGTCGGTGGAGTGGATCTTTGTGGAGATAGTCCGGTACAAGTACATCGGCATTGACGAATGCATCCGGTACAAGTACATCCGGTTATGCAACTGTTTGACTCTGGGGAGAGTTGAAGTCAAGGTGGAGATTTGTCAAGAAAGTGACTTAAACTCTACATTTTGGTGGAACCAATCGAAGACTCACCGAGTGATGGTCACCGAGAAGTGTATTCAATTCGTGCATCGGCGGGGTGGAGTCTTGAGCTTCAAGGGTGACTATCAAGCAGGTGTGATAGTCTGCTTGAGTACTTGAATACAAAAGAGGTCCCACATCTGCTAATTCGGTATGTGACAAATGACTATACTGAGTGTCATTAAAAGGAGGACACGTGTAGGGGTATTTATGGTGCATCAGACAAAGATTCCTGGCGGCTAGGGTTTAGGGATTTGTGCCTATAAATACAATTGTTGTCTCATTATCTGTGTGTGTTGAAATCTGTAAAATTCAGTGCATAATAAAATATCTCTTTTCTGCCCGTGGTTTTTTACCTCTCCCACTGAGGGGTTTTCCACGTTAAATCTGTGTTCTTCTTGTTTCTGTTTTCTCCTTTGATTGTTTATGTTTGATTGTTTCTGTTTCTGTTTCTTGCATCTGAAGTTATCTCCATCCGTTTTATAACACCACCTACGTAAGAGATCCATCAGCACACTAGCTATAAGCTCACTTTTGTCACCTATTGTTTGTCAAAAAATATTCAGAGCCCATGTGTAGTTTTCTCCCTTTCTAAACATAAAAGCGCAAATCCAACTGAAAAAGACAAGTCCGTAGAAATAACTCCAACAATCTGAAAAGGCGGCATCTTGTACTTGTTCATCTTGTACACACAATCCATAAGAATTACGGAAGGGAAGCATGTTGCATGAGACAAACTATCTGCATGTGCCCAAAAATATCTTTTACTTCATTATCCTCTTGTCTACAATGAATGAAAAAGATGATATTATCTGCCATCTTGTACACTTGTTGCATTGTTGCATCACAGAACGCCTCTCCCGTGCTTTCTTCCTTATTTTCGAATTAATGTAGTGTATCATTTTCGATGACGTGCAATTGTTCTTATCTTTTGATGTCAACTCCCTTAGTATGTTTTTGGGCAAAATACCATTCTGAGTCATTTTAGCAACATCGTCAATCTAATATTTATCGATTCTTCCAAGGTATGCATGACCCTCATCATACGATAGTGTTGTGACTATGAGTCCCTTTCAAGGCTTCTATGGTCCAGAACCGCTTCACTCTATCATTAGTGGTTTTTAATAAGAATGGACATTCACATATCATTGTCGATGAAATCCTTGGCTTGTTCTTTCTGGAACCACCCTCTTATTTCATGTTTCCCTCCTTTGCAATGATCCCTTTGTTCTCCGCCCCTCACATTGGAATTTTATATACGGAGTCCACTTTCGGATGAAATTTGATCTCAACTTTATAAAGACAACGCCATACGATCTTGCCAATTCTTTAATATCTTTGGTTACCTCTTTGGGTGTATCAAATACTTGTTAGCAAACTAAATTGTAATGAATATAAACTCGGGTTGTTAAATGCACAATACTACAAAAAAAATTATTTAAGGTACATTCACGGTCGGTGGTAAAAAGTGAAGTCATGTCGGTTCATAGCTCTTCAGGCGAATCATTCCTCAAGGCAATTCGGTCATCGTGACAATTGTTAATAAATACTTGATCATCATTAATCATAACATCAACCAAATGCTGCAAAAAAGTAAATTTTTATTGCTAGGGATTAATAAAACTGAAGGTCATGTTGACATAAATCTTTCGAATTAAATACATTACTGGTTGAATGTGACTAAAAGCCCGTAATGTCACAGAGGCTGGCGTTTCAACAAATAATGTGCGTCACCCACACCGGCGTGTTTTGGAAATACTACAAAACCCACTGCCTTCGTAAATGTCACATTAGACAACGTTCCAAAAGACTCATAACATCAGCCGAGTTGATGTTCAAGAAACATCGAATGTGCTGACGTTCACAGTAGGGAAGAAACGTCAGAAAACCCGACGTTTGTAAACTCCGGGCCAAATATGCCACTGATTTTCCAATGTTGGAATGGATGATGTTTTTTATGAGAATCAACGTCAGTCCTGCCGATGTTTCCTGCAACAAAATCGGGGCTCTAAAAAGGTTTTTAAAAAAATGCTGGCAGAACCGTACACTGAATCAATAAACGCAAAAGGATGATTTTTTTCTCTCTAGAAATCATGGGCTTACATGTTTTTTAGAATTAAATAATGCAACTCATTGACATATTTCAAGGATTAAAGATCAAAACAAGGTTTTTTAAGACGAAAAGGTTACCGGTTTGGATTTCATTTTTTGAAATTGATATGCCTTCAAGTGAGATTCCATCATCTTCTTCACTGCAATGCATTTCGGGAGGCAATGATTGAGTAGATTGAACTTGGTTTTAATGGACATTGGTAGGAGAAGATAAAGATGAAGAAAGGTTTATCTTCTTTTTTTTATGAAGAAGATGAAGGTGATGAAAATGAATGATATTGGATAACGATGTAGTATTTGGGTTAATTTTGTATGATAATTATGATTAGGATTAAGTTTGTGGGCTGATATGTATCAAGGTTATTTATTTGGATTAGATGATTGTATTAGATTAAAAAATGGATTACTTTGTTCCATTTATTGGACTCAATTGCACTTTCTAGGAATTGCTCTATATGAAGTAATTATGTCATTATTTTGTGGTGTTTGAAGTAAAAAATGTTGGTGAGATTTTGCATCATTAAAACAAAAAAAAATTTATAAACCTATACTACCATGCAAAACTACCTCCTAACCGGCCGAATACCGGGTAGTTGCTAGTAAAGTTGGATAAGTGCGGTATCGATCCTCGTGGAAAAGGGATGTTGAATCTAATCTAATTAATTCTTCTTTATTAACTAAACCTAAACCTAAACTAGAATAAAAAAATAATCGACGGAGGATTGTTAATCCAAAGCCGGAAATATAGTTATGGACAAAATAAATAAAACTACATCTACGAAAAACAAGAAAACTAACTAATAACTGAACAAACATAAACAAACCATGATCAACCTATTTCCAACAACCATCACCCCACCGAAGGAAATAAGATTAACACACATTCATTCACAAGTTATCTTGGATTATTATCTTTTCTAATGAAGCGTTTCCTCTTCCGATTTATCACGCCATTAATTAGTTTACCTTCCGGTCTTAACTAATATCGATACAAATCAAAGATATGGATTGAATCCTAACCTAACAACATTATCCCTCAACTTCCGTTTGTTGGAACAATAATTGTTAATCTCTCTCACGGCAATCTAACGAATCTATTAACTTCCGTTATCTAAATTCGATTAACATGCGGCATAAAAACATGAAAGAGAACAAAAACAACATAATGAATTAAACACATGAAAAATCATATCTTTCTGGTAACGGTGATATCCCTCAATTCAATTCTAAGAAAATAATGCATCGAATTAATCAAATTGTGGTCCTCTCGTAAACCTAGATATTTAACCTACGAACTTCCGTTATGTATAGATTAAAGATCTAATCTTTCCTATGGTGATCTAAACTACACCGACTTCCGTCATACGGTAGCATCAAATCATACAATCATCTTTCGATTTATATGCAATTAACAAATTAAACATAGGAAATAAACAATTGAATTAAAACTTACAAAATTAATCCATAGAAAAGAATTAAGGTCTTCTTTGTAAATAAGAAAGCTCGAGCATGTTCATGGTCGCCGCTCCAAACGAACAAGAAAAACTTCAAACACGGGATTGAAAGAACACCTAATCTAACTAATCTCCGGCCGGCCAAGCATGGAGCTCACCGGCCGATTCGCCTTTTTCGATTTCTAGAGTTTCGAGGCTGCTGCGGCTTTTTATGATGATTTAGGGTTCCAAAAGCTCGCTATTTATAGCTATTTTAAGTCGGGTTTGAAGCAATGTCTAAGTCGGTTAATCTTGTTGTCGGTGATGGACGTTCGTTTGATCACTATGGACGCTTGTCTGCTTTGCATGGATCGAGCCGAACGCTGCTTGGCTGAAAGTTGAACTCCCAAGATCTGAAATTCTTCCATGAAACGCTGGTTTAGCTTTTTAAACGCCGGTTTACTTCTTGAATGCCACCATGATTCTCAACTCAAACTTCTAAAATTCATATCTTGAGTTGTAGACCTCTAAAAATTATGATCCGAATGTCATAATTAAGCTCTCGGAAAACTCTACAACTTTCATTAAGGACTCTTCTTCAAAAACGCCTTTTGACTCACCCGTCGTATTACGAGTCGTTTTCGGGATTTTCCACTAGTTTCAAAGAACAGCATCCAAACTTGTAACGCTCATATCTCGGGCCTCATAAGTCGGAATGAAGTGATTCAAAATCCTGTAGAATCCTCTCTTCAAGCCCTACAAATATTCTCTTGAGGTCGAGAGTCAAATCACTTTATATCATATCAAGAACTGCATCGGAAGTTCGGCTGCTTGAAAGCTTCATTCCAAGCTTTATCTCCACCTTCCTTCCATTTCACTTCTCTTCCATGCAAAGCCTCATCATTTAATCCTCTTGCATGCCAAAATATGTATCTACAATATAGGAAAATATACCAAAGCGTAACACAATCCCAAAATAACATAAAATCACAATTTAAGCACATAAATCGTTACGTTTTGCAATTAACCTATTAAAAACACTATTTACTCAATTAATCGATTATAAGCTCGATTTCTATGAAAATCCTAAGAATATGGGGAATATTGACATAAAATATATCCTTATAAAACGTATAAAATCACCCTTAACAACTCCCCCACACTTAAACCTTGCTCGTCTCGAGCAAGACAAAACATAATCATCACTCGAGACAAATAAACACATATGCAAATATAAAACATATTCAAGTAGCTTAGAGGTTCACCCAAGTGAGTGTGTGCATAGCCATAATAAATTTCCACCAAATCCACACTTGAAATTGATTCAAGCAAAACTAGCCAACATCCCATTTAAATTAGACATATAAAAATGATTATAACATGCACCTCACAAAACATACACATTCCGAAAAGATAATAGGGAGCATTTAAAATATTTCCGACATACTCAGAGGATAATCCCTACAACATATCATTCAGTTTATACTGGGGATAGTCAGAAGATAACTACGGTTTCCAACCATCTTTCCACAATACCATTCACTAATTTTTCTTAAAGTTCAATCAATTCCACACATATATAGCACATATGCCCTCATTCCCAGCAATAGGATGTTTCGTGATAACACCCTAGCTGGACTACTATCATCAGGCAGTCGGGAGCTATTAACCTCATAGTGGTATAGGACATTTCGAGATAATGCCCTACCGCACTCAAATCATTGGTAGCTACTTCCGACACGTATAAATATATCTTATTCATATTATTCATCTTAGATTGGTATGCAAACCTTAAATTACATCCCTCCTATCACATTCAAACCTTCAGATATTCACAGTATGTCATACTTTAATTCTAAATACAAACTATTAAAATTTTCAAAATTAGTATGGAAGCAAAGAATCATGCGATAATCATCAAAAAATCTCTAATCAAATGGGCATAGCTTTAAATTATAGCTCATCATTTACTATGGCACATGAAAAATAGTGTCGGGTGAAACAACTAAATTTACTAAATATGCAAAATAATGCAAAAATGATATAAGAACTCAAATGAAGACATGCCATGCTTACTTGGGACAAAACAAAACTTTTAAAATCTAGCACTTTTCATAGAAATATAAAAGTATGGAAAATGAATGTAGATATCACATAAGCTATTCCCCTCACTTAAATTACAACATGTCCTCATGTTGTGCAGAAATAAAAAGAAAGAAAGAACTTAGTTGATTGTCGTTCGAAAGTGGCAAGTCTGGAAGTGGTCTAGATCCAGATCCAGAAATGCGTGAAGAAATCAGTAGACTGTGGACCATCCACCGGAAAACTGACATCGTCTGAAACTCACAATTGCTATCGCAAAGATCCTGCACACTTGACAAACAAGGAAATATCTCGGGGACAAGGGGGAATAGAACATACAGAGCACAAAATAGAATCGCATCAGATGGAAAAATCAAACAGGGAAAGTACAGAACATCTAAGCGTCTAAATACGGAAGTTTGATATAAGCACAAAAAGAAATAATAGCTCAGATGGAAAGATCAACACTTAAACTCGTGGACATCTAAGAATAAAGCCACGAAAGCTTGTAAAATAATATAGACCACACATGCAAACAGAAACATCAAACTCCAACTAATAATGATAGAGGATTATACATGGAAAAGAAGTCGAGAGATTTTTCGATTTAGCTCATCCAGAGATGGAACATATACATGGAATATTACAAAATAGTAGGCTAGGTGCACTATATGAAAATATACTACAATGCAGCCTACATGATATGCAATCCTAAAAATAAAAATGAATTCTGACAGGCTCAGGCTGAGCAGGTTTCGAGGACAACCTTACAGTGACTACGGCCTATGCAGAAACTAAATTAAAGAAAACGAGGTAGTATTACGGAAACCGACATTTAACTACGCTCAAGAAAAATAAAAGAAAAATAGAAAAACAATGCAACTAGATGGTATGCAGCTAAATGATATGCATCTAAGTGATATGCAAAAATAAACGAAAATTAAAGAAAGAAAACTAGCCCACTAATTAGCAACACGACATGTATATAATAAACGCCTACCAAATAATGACAAAGTTACGATAAACGATGATCTTTGCTTCATTACATGCGAAGTAGACGCGCTTTAAGACTCATCAAAGGTGATAGCATTATGGAAAACCAACAGTTAGCTATACTAAACAGATATAACTCAGATGGAAAAGGACGTAGCATACGGAAACCGACAGTAGCTACCCATATGAGTTATAAACAACAAGGAAGCACATAAGTCTCAAAGCTTAAAAGATTCATCACAGCGGTATGTAGCATACGGAAACCGACATTAGCTACTAAATAACACTAAAACCAGTTATAGCGTACGAGAACCGACAGTCCCCGGCAACGGCGCCACTTTTGTTGGGGAGATTTTGCATCATTAAAACAAAAGAAAATTTATAAACCTATACTACCATGCAAAACTACCTCCTAACCGGCCGAATACCGGGTAGTTGCTAGTAAAGTTGGATAAGTACGGGTATCGATCCTCAGGGAAAAGGGATGTTGAATCTAATCTAATTAATTCTTCTTTATTAACTAAACCTAAACCTAAACTAGAATAAAAAATAATCGACGGAGGATTGTTAATCCAAAGCCGGAAATATAGTTATGGACAAAATAAATAAAACTACATCTACGAAAAACAAGAAAACTAACTAATAATCGAACAAACATAAACAAACCATGATCAACCTATTTCCAACAACCATCACCCCACCGAAGGAAATAAGATTAACACACATTCATTCACAAGTTATCTTGGATTATTATCTTATCTAAAGGAGCGTTTCCTCTTCCGATTTATCACGCCATTAATTAGTTTACCTTCCGGTCTTAACTAATATCGATACAAATCAAAGATATGGATTGAATCCTAACCTAACAACATTATCCCTCAACTTCCGTTTGTTGGAACAATAATTGTTAATCTCTCTCACGGCAATCTAACGAATCTATTAACTTCCGTTATCTAAATTCGATTAACATGCGGCATAAAAACATGAAAGAGAACAAAAACAACATAATGAATTAAACACATGAAAAATCCTATCTTTCCGGTAACGGTGATATCCCTCAATTCAATTCTAAGAAAATATTGCATCGAATTAATCAAATTGTGGTCCTCTCGTAAACCTAGATATTTAACCTACGAACTTCCGTTATGTATAGATTAAAGATCTAATCTTTCCTATGGTGATCTAAACTACACCGACTTCCGTCATACGGTAGCATCAAATCATACAATCATCTTTCGATTTATATGCAATTAACAAATTAAACATAGGAAATAAACAATTGAATTAAAACTTACAAAATTAATCCATAGAAAAGAATTAAGGTGTTCTTTTAAATAAGAAAGCTCAGGCGTGTTCATGGTCGCCGCTCCAAACGCACAAGAAAAACTTGAAACACGGGATTGAAAGAACACCTAATCTAACTAATCTCCGCCGCCGGCCAAGCATGGAGCTCACCGGCCGGCTGCTTCTTTGCTTTCGATTTCTAGAGTTTCAGAGGCTCGCCGCGCGGCTTTTATGATGATTTAGGGTTCCAAAAGCTGCTATTTATAGCTATTTTAAGTCGGTGAAGCAATGTCTAAGTCGGTTAATCTTTGTTGTCGGTGATGGACGTTCGCTTGATCACTATGGACGCTTGTCTGCTTTGCATGGATCGAGCCGAACGCTCGTTTGGCTGAAAGTTGAACTCCCAAGATTGAAATTCTTCCATGGAACGCTGGTTTAGCTTTTTAAACGCTGGTTTACTTCTTGAATGCCAGCTTATGATTCTGAACTCAAACTTCTAAAATTCATATCTTGAGTTGTAGACCTCTAAAAATTATGATCCGAATGTCATAAGTAAGCTCTCGGAAAACTCTACAACTTTCATTAAGGACTCTTCTTCAGAAAACGCCTTTTTGACTCACCCGTCGTATTACGAGTCGTTTTCGGGATTTTCCACTAGTTTCAGCAACATCATCCAAACTTGTAACGCTCATATCTCGGGCCTCATAAGTCGGATTGAAGTGATTCAAAATCCTGTAGAATCCTCTCTTCAAGACCTACAAATATTCTCTTGAGGTCGAGAGTCAAATCACTTTATATCATATCAAGAACTGCATCGGAAGTTCGGCTGCTTGAAAGCTTCATTCCAAGCTTTATCTCCACCTTCCTTCCATTTCACTTCTCTTCCATGCAAAACCTCATCATTTAATCCTCTTGCATGCCAAAATATGTATCTACAATATAGGAAAATATACCAAAGCGTAACACAATCCCAAAATAACATAAAATCATAATTTAAGCACATAAATCGTTACGTTTTGCAATTAACCTATTAAAAACACTATTTACTCAATTAATCGATTATAAGCTCGATTTCTATGAAAATCCTGAGAATATGGGGAATATTGACATAAAATATATCCTTATAAAACGTATAAAATCACCCTTAACAAAAAACAATTAAAATATTGTTCTGATGCTGGGAGTAATTTAAAGAGTGTCAGGAGTGACTGTGGTGTCGGAAGCAAAATCGTGTTGCCAATATAATCCGCCTCAAATTAATCTAATTGATTTTATGGTGGTTCAAGATCAACAAGAGATCATCATATTGTCAATTTTTCATCAATCACATTTTTAAAGGTGTGTGTTTTTTCTATAGAAACTTATGAAATACTTCCTCCGGTTTTTTTTATATGTCACATTTCAGAATTTGCTATGTTTTTATTTATCTGTCATTTTACGTTTTCAATGCATAATTTATTATTTTTCCTTTATTTACCAATAAAGTATTTACATCTCCAACAAAAAATATTTCCAATATTAAAAACTCATTTACCAACGAAGTATTTACATACCCCTCAAAAAAACAAAGTACTTGCATCTAAAAAAAAATACATCTGCAATACTATATTTTAGACACATTAATTATTTTCTTAATCTGTGTGATTTTTCTCTCTGCGACAGATAAAAAAAACGGAGGGAGTATGTCATTTTTGAAAATCTTTTTTATTAAAAGGACAACCAAAAAACTTTTATAAGGAGAATGAAAAGTTGTCAAACATTATGGGGTTAAAGGATAAACAAAATAATTATGCATAATAAAAGTCGGTTGCTGTAAGAAAAAGTGTCTCATTAATTAACATTTTCTCTTTTCTTCTCAATTTTTAGGGAGAAGAGTCTAAAATCCACTTTTTCGTATAAAATAATTAATTAGAACATACAATTTAAAAAAGTTACAAAAAGGACAAACTAAAACCCATTGGACCAAACTACCCGTAGAGTACCCACTACGGTGGAGTGATGTGGTTGTGTTAAATTCCACTTTCTCACCCACTTTACACCCACTTTATTGTTGTTTTACCCCAATCTATATCGGTGGTTCTTGTGTGGTGCTCTCACTGCAGTGTGGAGACAGCGTGTGAAACACACACACCACATGATTCATTATATTTTAAATCAGATGATTCTGATCGTTTCACCAGTCACTTCACCTCAAAATCCCTCTCCATATAAGTATTTCTCATTCTATACTATAGCCTACTTTTCCACCTTCATTAAAAAGAATAAAATAAAGCAAAATGTCCATTCTTCCTCCCTCTCATCTCATGTCTCCTCCCGTCCTCCGTCTAGATCTTCTTCCACCCTCCATCTTCATTTATAAGAAATGAGAGCAGTCTGAATCTTACACTCAAAACAAAAATTGTTTTATTTTCTTTTTTGCTTTTCCCTCTCAGTTACTCGTATCAAGACTTGCGAATCCATCAAGAAGCAACGTGAGGAGAAACATAAAAGAGCAAGAAACCCATCAAGAAGGAGCGCAAGTGTAAAATAATAAAGAAGATAAACATGAATTTTATCTAATTAAATGAGAGTACTGATGAGCAATTGTGGAGTGAAGAAGAAATGCTGATTATTTATGAAAAAATTGTAGAAGAAGACGAAGAATGAAAGAGAGAAAGACAAAAATCAATTTATTACTCCCTGGTTTCTTGTGCATGGTGTGGTGGTTGTAGTGGAGAGACCCACTTTCACTTCCACAATTTACACCTCCACGATGTGTTAAAGTGAGCTATAGTGGAGTAATTTTGTAATAAATTGATTTTTCTTTCATTTACGGTGTGTATATGCATCCATTGCTGATACTCTTAGATATCACGTCTGGACATCTCTTGTGAAAAGCCTGGAACGCTATTTAGGTTTGTTGTTATTATTTTTATTTTTTTCTTTTCCGGATGCCAGCGGCTGCTTTCACTTTTTTTTTCTTTTTTTTAAAAACAACCGTAAAAACAAACAGTCTAACTGTTAAGGATGATTTTATACGTTTTATAAGGATATATTTTACATCAATTTTTTCCATATATAGATGTTTATCGTAGAATTCGAGCTTATAATCGATTAATCGAAAGAATCGACGTTTTGAATAGTTAAAATGCAAAATCGAGTAAATATCGTGGTTTTATTATCTATTTTGTATGGTTTTACGTTTTGCTCGGTTTTGTCATCTTTTAGGTGCACAAATGTGGAATGGAAGAGGTCTAAATGATGTTTGATTGAAAATTAAAATGGAAAGAAAGAGATACAAGAGGATGAAGATGAAATAAAGCTTGGGAAAATCCTAAAACGACTTTCGTAAATACGACGAATAATCAAAAAGCGTTTTCAAAGAAGAGTCGCTAATGAAAGTTGTAGAGTTTTCCGAGAGCTTTTTTATGACATTCGGATCATAATTTTTGGAGGTCTACAACTCAAGATATGAATTTTAGAAGTTGCAAGGCAGAAATTTGATACAGGATGATCAGCTTCTCAGCAAACGCACGTCCAGCCTCCGTCCAACGCCGACTTAAGCCAAACCGCCTCTATCCTCTATAAATACAGCCCTTATGTAAAACCTAATCATACCATATTTTCTCATACACGAATTTCACAAGGAGCAAATTGCACTTTGAGTTTCAAGGCGGTCACCCGAGCCTTCGCTCGGAGTGATCCGGGTTAGATTAGGATGTCGTTTTTCTTCCGTTTTCGATTCATGGATTCAATCATGTACCAAACTACGTGAGTTTATTTATTTAATTTATTCAATCCTTTTTATTTTTATTATCTTTGATTTATTTTGTATCTTTCTTTGATCATGATGCTATGTGTGAACTTTATCGAGAGATTGGTTTGCGATTGATAGTTACAACATACGGAAGTTGAGTAACGTTAGATCACCATAGAAAAATAGGATTTTTAGCCGTTAATGATGACAAATTAATTGGTTAATTATCTAGGTTGTTAGATTCTAAAATACGAGAGTTAACCTGAATCTACACCTTCGTTTTGTTTGAATATCGGTCTCAACATTCGAGAGAGGAGAGATTGATAAATTGAATTCACTACGAGAGTAGGATTTCAGAGCTTGAGAATACGGATTCACTAAGAGATTAGGGATTTGTGTCTCATGTCAAGGTGAAACCACAATTTGAATTAAAATCATGAGATGAACTAGGGTTGAGATCACTTGGTTTGTATGATGTTTGATCCCATGTATTCTTAGTTTAGGTCGTTTTTATTATTCGTAGCTTAGATTTATCTTATTTGCTTTATTTGTTCTTTGTGTTTTCAAGATATGAATTTTAGAAGTTGCAAGGCATAAATTTGATACAGATGATCGACCTTCTCAAAGAACGCCGTCCAACCTCTCCGTCCAACGCCGACTTAAGCCAAACCGCCTCTATCCTCTATAAATACAAATTTATGTAAAACCTAATAATACCATATTTTCTCATACATGAATTTCACAAGGAGCAGCCGCACTTTTGGAGTTCCAAGGCCGGTCACCCGAGCCTTCTGCTCGGGTGATCCGGGTTAGATTAGGATGTCGTTTTTCTTCCGTTTTCGATTCATGGATTCAATCATGTACCAAACTACGTGAGTTTATTTATTTAATTTATTCAATCCTTTTTATTTTTATGATCTTTGATTTATTTTGTATCTTTCTTTGATCATGATGCTATGTGTGAACTTTATCGAGAGATTGGTTTGCGATTGATAGTTACAACATACGGAAGTTGAGTAACGTTAGATCACCATAGAAAAATAGGATTTTTAGCCGTTAATGATGACAAATTAATTGGTTAATTATCTAGGTTGTTAGATTCTAAAATACGAGAGTTAACCTGAATCTACACCTTCGTTTTGTTTGAATATCGGTCTCAACATTCGAGAGAGGAGAGATTGATAAATTGAATTCACTACGAGAGTAGGATTTCAGAGCTTGAGAATACGGATTCACTAAGAGATTAGGGATTTGTGTCTCATGTCAAGGTGAAACCACAATTTGAATTAAAATCATGAGATGAACTAGGGTTGAGATCACTTGGTTTGTATGATGTTTGATCCCATGTATTCTTAGTTTAGGTCGTTTTTATTATTCGTAGCTTAGATTTATCTTATTTGCTTTATTTGTTCTTTTGTGTTTTTATGTTCGCACTTTCGTTTATTTGTTTTCTTGAGTAACAATTGAGAGAGTTAATGAAATTAGATTCAACATCCCAATTCCCTGTGGATCGACCCCTTACTCACTTCGCTCTGCTATCAATTACCCGGTATTCGGCCGGTTAGGAGTTAGTTTTGCATGGTAGTTAGGGTTTATAAATTTTCTTTTGTTTAACGATGCAAAATCCCTCCAACAAAAGTGGCGCCGTTGCCGGGGAATCGGTGTTTTGTTGAATCTAATTGAATTAATTTTTCGATTTTGTTACGATTTATTTTTGTATTCTTTCAATAAAAGTAGCGTTTAATAGATTGAGAGTTTTTATTTTGCCGTGTTTCGATGACCGTAGGGTTAAGAATGTGCAAAAGTTTTTACTCAATCTGCTTTACGTGAAGTTTGTGTTTAGTTGTTACTAGTCTAACCCCTGTGCTAGAATTTTAGGTGGTCACTGCGTTTTGATGTATGATGATCTTCTAAGTTAATTAGGGTTTATAGTTAGGGTTTTCTGTTATTTTCCTGCTGTTCTATGCATATTCGTTGTATGGACGAGTGTCTGGTTTATTGGACGCCCGTCCAGTCCCTAACATGCAGGTAAACGAGCGTTTGGAATTATGGGGCGTTCGTCCGCTCTGCATTTTTCAATCTTGCTCGATTTAAAGAATTAGACGGGCGTCTCAGAATTCTAAACGCCCGTCCGGTCGGTTTTCAAAGCATTTGGCGTCCTGAAAAGTGGAACGCCCGTCCAATCTTTGAGATTTCCTTTGAACGCTCGTCTGAATGCACCATCCGAGTTCCATTTTTCTTCTTAACTTGATTTTTAATGCTTTATTTGATATGGATACTTTAATTTGAGCTTCTGTGGCTAATTGTTTTTACATAGATGTCCTGAACTTATATGTTTACACCTTTCCATCTATGAATCCATGTTAAATAATTGAATCTAATTGATAATATACTTGATCCATCCATGCAAGTTATAGTTACTGTCGGTTCTCGTATGCTATAACTGGTCTTAATGTTATTTAGTAGCTAATGTCGGTTTCCGTATGGCTACGTGCATCGTGATGAATCTTGTGAGCTTTGAGACCTATGTGCTTTCTTGTTTTTAGTTTGAACTCATATGGGTAGCTATCGCCGGTTTTCCGTATGCTACGTCCATCTATATGAGTTATATCTCACTTAGTATAGCTAATCGTTGGTTTCATAATGCTATCACTTTTGACGAAGTCTTAAGCGCGCGTCTACACATCGCATGTAATGGACAAAGACTGCCGCTTATCGTAACTTTGTCATTATTTGGTAGACGCGTTTATTTTATATATGTCATCTTTGCAAATTAGTGGGATAGTTTTCTTTCTTTTATTTTCTTTTATTTTTGCATATCATTTAGTTGCATGTCATCTAGTTGCATTGTTTTTCTATTTTTCTTTTATTTTTCTTGAGCGTAGTTAACTGTCGGTTTCCGTAATACTACCTCATTTTCTTTATTTTTAGTTTCTGCATAGGCCGTAGTCACTGTAGGGTTGTCCTCCAAACTCGCTCAGCCTGAGCCTGTCAGAATTTATTTTTATTTATTTTATTTTTAGGATTGCATATCATGTAGGCTGCATTGTAGTATATTTTCATGTAGTTGCACCTAGCCTACTGTTGTGTAATGTTCCATGTATATGTATTCCATCGTTATATGAGCTTAAATTTGAAATATCTCTATATCTCCTTTTCCATGTGCTTTATATATGTAATCTTTCTTTTTCCCCGTAGACTCTTTTTGCAATCGATCAAGTCTGGCAGGATATTTTTGATAGCTATTGTGCACTTTCACGATGAATTCAGTTTACCTGTGATGCTCCACAGTCTACTGAGCTATGCAGCAGTTTTGGTTTTTACCAATTTTTCCGGAATTGCAAGCATCCAATCAGCTAAGTTCTCTATTTGTTTTATTTCTGTATAACTTGAGGACAAGTTGCAATCTAAGTGTGGGGGAGGGGATAGATGATTTATGTATCTACTTTCATTTGCCATACTATTAATTTTCTATGAAAAGTGCTTCAATTTTCAAAAATTTTTTGTTTAGTCCTGAGTAACATTTCAGTGGCATGCTAGTTTTATAATCTGGCACCTTTAGTTGTTATCAGTAGTCATATCATGTTCTGAGAATAGGTTTAGTAAGTCGATACTCACTTGAACTTCATTTCACGAACCTATTAGATGAAGAGCCAAATATAGAATAGTTTCCGGTTAGTTAAAGGGAAGTTAATTCTTGATACAGATAACACTTATTTAGCATTAATGAAAGTTAAGAACTTGTGCTATACTCACAGTTAGAATCTCAGTACCTTAGTGTTCTTGAGAACTTTGAGAGTCTTGAATGTGTTAGAAATATATTTGACCGAGAGTTTCCAAAGAGTTTGAAAAATAAAAAAATATATATCTATAAATAATGAATGAATAAAATTTCTTTATGGGAATTTTGTTTATATCTATCACCTCGAGTCCATTTGGATACTCGCCTCAATTGGGGAGTGTGGTTTACCTTGGACAAGATGAGGATTGAGTGATCTCGGGGTGACCGCCTCTAATGTGGGGGAGTGTGTTATACTTTTGAGACGCGACGATAGGAAATATAAAATAAACGTTTTTTTGGAATTCTAAGTCAAGTTGATCTAAACCCAAGTAGAGACCGAAAGTATTTTTCTTGGTACTAAGTAAAGGAATTTAGTTGTGAGTTGGTTACTATGTTCTTGGTAATTAGTTTTTGTTAGGTAAGTCTTTGTAGATAGAATGAAGTTT
Organism: Gentiana macrophylla; assembly: GCA_026214975.1. NCBI lineage: Eukaryota > Viridiplantae > Streptophyta > Magnoliopsida > Gentianales > Gentianaceae > Gentiana > Gentiana macrophylla. The sequence continues at coordinate 77,741,007 of CM047809.1, read as the reverse complement.
CGTTTAGTTGACCGGATAACTGTTAGTGCTTGATGTATTATATCGAGAGAGGATCGGTGGAAGTTTAGTAGGTTCTGCACACACATCACCGAGTGAGGTCGATTTGCTGAATACTAGCTTGTCATGATTTTGACTATATCTCGTGTCAGGTTATGTGGATTCTTGATAGTATGTTTGTTGTTTTGTTTTACTCGGGGACGAGCAAGGTTTAAGTGTGGGGGAGTTGTTAAGGGTGATTTTATACGTTTTATAAGGATATATTTTACATCAATTTTCCCCATATATAGATGTTTATCGTAGAATTCGAGCTTATAATCGATTAATTGAGCAAATGACGTTTTGAATAGTTAAAATGCAAAATCGAGTAAATATCGTGGTTTTATTATCTATTTTGTATGGTTTTACGTTTTGCTCGGTTTTGTCATCTTTTAGGTGCACAAATGTGGAATGGAAGAGGTCTAAATGATGTTTGATTGAAGATTAAAATGGAAAGAAAGAGATACAAGAGGATGAAGATGAAATAAAGCTTGGGAAAATCCCGAAAACGACTTGTAATACGACGGGCTAATCAAAAAGGCATTTTCTGAAGAAGAGTCCTTAATGAAAGTTGTAGAGTTTTCCGAGAGCTTTTTTATGACATTCGGATCATAATTTTTGGAGGTGTACAACTCAAGATATGAATTTTAGAAGTTGCAAGGCAGAAATTTGATACAGATGATCACTTTCTCAAAGAACGCATACGTCCGACCTCCGTCCAACGCCGACTTAAGCCAAACCGCCTCTATCCTCTATAAATACAGCCCTTATGTAAAACCTAATAATACCATATTTTCTCATACACGAATTTCACAAGGAGCAGCCGCACTTTTGGAGTTCCAAGGCCGGTCACCCGAGCCTTGTGCTCGGGTGATCCGGGTTAGATTAGGATGTCGTTTTTCTTCCGTTTTCGATCCATGGATTCAATCATGTACCAAACTACGTGAGTTTATTTATTTAATTTATTCAATCCTTTTTATTTTTATGATCTTTGATTTATTTTGTATCTTTCTTTGATCATGATGCTATGTGTGAACTTTATCGAGAGATTGGTTTGCGATTGATAGTTACAACATACGGAAGTTGAGTAACATTAGATCACCATACAAAGATAGGATTTTTAGCCGTTAATGATGACAAATTAATTGGTTAATTATCTAGGTTGTTAGATTCTAAAATACGAGAGTTAACCTGAATCTACACCTTCGTTTTGTTTGAATATCGGTCTCAACATTCGAGAGAGGAGAGATTGATAAATTGAATTCACTACGAGAGTAGGATTTCAGAGCTTGAGAATACGGATTCACTAAGAGATTAGGGATTTGTGTCTCGTGTCAAGGTGAAACCACAATTTGAATTAAAATCATGAGATGAACTAGGGTTGAGATCACTTGGTTTGTATGATGTTTGATCCCATGTATTCTTAGTTTAGGTCGTTTTTATTATTCGTAGCTTAGATTTATCTTATTTGCTTTATTTGTTCTTTGTGTTTTTATGTTCGCACTTTCGTTTATTTGTTTTCTTGAGTAACAATTGAGAGAGTTAATGAAATTAGATTCAACATCCCAATTCCCTGTGGATCGACCCCTTACTCACTTCGCTCTGCTATCAATTACCCGGTATTCGGCCGGTTAGGAGTTAGTTTTGCATGGTAGTTAGGGTTTATAAATTTCTTTTGTTTAACGATGCAAAATCCCTCCAACACTAACCTAAAGACATGGGGTCAAACATTGAACAAGCCTAGTGATCTCAATTCTAGTTATCTCATGATTTTAATTCAGTTTGTGGTTTCACCCTTTTCACGAGACACAAATCCCTAATCTCTTAGTGAACTTATCTCTCAAGCTATGAAATCCTACTTTCGTAGCGAATTCAATTATCTATCTCTCATCTTTCGAGTGTTGAGACTGATTTACCAAACAAAACGACGGGTGTAGATTCAAGTTACTCTCGTATAATCGAATCTAACAACCTAGGAATCTAACCAATTAATTTGTCACATAATCAACGGCTAAAAACCCTATCTTTCTATGGTGATCTAAGGTTTATGCAACTTCCGTATTATAAACATCAATAGAAAATAGATCTTTCAATCTATTCTCATGGCATCATAAACACATAGAAAAGATACAAAAAGAACTAAACTCATGAAGAAAAACTGAATTGAATAAATCAAGAAGAACTCACATAGTCTCATACATGAATTGATCCAAGAACGAAAAAGAAAACGTCTAATCTACTCCTAATCTAACCTCGGTTCACCCGAGCACAAGGCTCGGGTGACCGGCCTTCAAACTCTCAAGATGCGATGCGCTTCTTGTGTTTGATGTGTATGAAATTCGGAATCAATTAGGGTTTGGGGCTGTTGTGCTTTAAATAGAAAATGAGGGCGTTGCTACAAAGAACCTAAGTCGGTTTCAAAGAAAACGGCGGTGGGCGCCCGTTCACTCAACCGGACGCCCGCCCAGGATGCTTGGCGGAGATCGGGCGCTGCTTGGGCAAATGTCTGAACTCTCTGAATGTGAATTACGATTCTGGACGCTGGTGCAGATTTTCAAACGCCAGTTCTGATCTGGACGCTCGTTCGTTAATCTTGGACGCCAGTCCACTGTCAAAATCTTGATATTTCCATCTTTATCTTCATTGATTTCTTTCCTTATCTCCTTTATTCTTCCATATCTTTGATTGATCCTTTCTCATCTCGAAATTAGCTCTTTAGGATCATCTTTTCCATCATCAATGAGTATCTACACAAGGATCAAAACATACCAAAGTGTAACATATTTCCAAAATAATATAAAATCATAATTTAAGCACATAATTCGTTACGTTTTGCAATTTAACTATTAAAAACATCATTTACTCAATATTTCAATATAAAGCTCGAAATCTATGAAAATCATACGAATGTAGGGGAAATTGATATAGAAAATATATGTAAAAATCACTATAATTTAGCCCTTCACAACACCCCCACACTTATCTTTTGCTCGTCCCGAGCAAAACAAAACAAAGTCAAGCTCGAGACAAATAAACATCTATACAAATATAAAGTATATTCAATAACTTAGAAGTTCACCCGTGTAGTGTGTGCATAGCCATAATAAACTTCCACTAAGTTCCACAATTTGAAAGTTATTCAAACCAAAACTAGCCCGGTTTCCCATCTAAGTTAGAAATATTCAAAAATTATAACAGCACTTTACAAAACATACATATCCCAAAAGAAATAGTAGAGAATATCTAAAACATTTCGACAAACTCGAGAGGATAATCCTACAACATATCCTTGATTTATACTGGGTATAAGATTAACGATAACTAAGTCCTTACTTATTCATAATAATATATTTAAATATTTTCACTTTTTTGCACACTTTTCTAACACACATCAGAATAAGCTTTTGCCCTCATAGCAGAATATGACATTTCAAGATAATCCCCTACCTTACTCCAATCATAAGGCAGCTTTTTCTAACTGTCGTGAGCTTTTGGTCATCATAGTGGAATAGGACATACGTGGTACACCCTACCTCACCCAAATCATAAACCAGCTTCCGACACACACAATTACAATTATGTTTACTTAGAGATTTCTTTGGCAAAGTGGAAAAGATTATTTTCTAGTAGCACGAGACCACCGAGCATAACACCTCAAGTAAACAATTTATTACTATTGCAAAGACTTAATCATGTTTCACTTATCACATTCAAACTTACAGATATTCACAGATGTCATACTTTAATCCTAGAATACAAACTACTAAACTTTTCAAGAATTGTACATAAGCAAAGAAACATGCTATAATCATCAAAAATCTCCAACTAAAATGGGGTAGGCTTTCAACATTTAGCTCATCATTTACTATGGCATGTGAAAAGAGTGTCGGGTGAAACAACTAAAATTACTAAATATACGAGAATATAGCAAAAATGATATAAACTCAAGCAAAGATATGCCTTTGTCTACTCGGGACAAAAAAATTTAAAATTAAGCACTTTTCATAAAATACTAAAAATATGAGCAAACGAAAGTAGACACATAAATCATCTATCCCTTCCCCACACTTAGATTGCAACTTGTCCTCAAGTTATACGAAATAATAAATTAGAGAACTTAGTGATTGGATGCTCGGCAGTGCTGAGGAACCAACAAGAACCAGGATTGCTTGCATAGCTCGATGAGATCGTGGAGCATCACAGGACAACTGAATACATCGTGAAAGTGCACAATAGCTAGGAAGAAAGTATCCTGCAGACTTGATTAGTGCAAAAAGAGTCTTCGGGGAAAAAGAAAATATTACATATATAAAGCACATGGAAAAGGAGATATAGAGATATTTCAAATTTAAGCTCAACTAAAGATTGAACACTATACATGAAATACTACAAAGTCGTAGGCTAGGTGCAACTATATGAAAATATACTACAATGCAATCTACATGATATGCAATCCTAAAAATAAAATAAATAAAAATAAATTCCGATGAGCTCAGCCGAGCAAGTTGACCCCTGACAACTCTACAGTGACTACGGCCCGTGCAGAAACAAAATAAAGAAAACGAGGTAGTATTACGGAAACCGACAGTTAACTACGCTCAAGAAAAATAAAAGAAAAAATAGAAAACAATGCAACCAGATGACATGCAACTAAATGATATGCATCTAAATGATATGCAAAAATAAAAGAAAATAAAAGAAAGAAAACTAGCCCACTCATTTGCAACACGACATGTATAAAATAAACGTCTAACAAATAATGACAGGTTACGATAACCGACAGTGATGTTCATTACTTGCAGTGTAGACGCGCCTTAAGACTCATCAAAAGTGATAGCATTATGGAAAACCAACAGTTAGCTATACTAAACAGATATAACTCATAAGGTTTCCGATGGTAGCAACGGAGAACCGACAGTTACTACCCAAATGAGTTATAAAAATAAAAAGAAAGCACATAAGTCTCAAAGCTTACAGGATTCATCATAATGATATGTAGCATACGGAAATCGACATTAGCCACCAACAATGATAAGAACAGTTATAGCATACGAGAACCGACAGTAACTATAACATGCCTATATGAATCATGTATATAAAAGTTAAGCAGTTATTTAACATGGATTCGTCGATGGAAAGATATGAATATGCAAGCTCAGAACATCTACGTAAAAGAAATTAGCCACAGAAGCTCGTATGAAAGAAATCCATATTAAATAAAGCATTAAAAATTCAAAGCAAGAAAAATTCAGAACCTGGACGTGCGTTTAAAATTTCAAGCGGGTGTTCCACACTTATCCAGGCCGGACGGGCGTTCAACAAGTCAGACGCCCGTCTGGTTCTTGTCATCAGATCAGAGTTGAACTTTTTGCACCGGACGGCCGTTCCACCCTCAAACGCTCGGTTACTCAGATTGTTAGGGATCGACGGGCGTTCACTTACTTGAACGCTTCGTTCATCCATCGAATACGCATAGAACGCAGAACAACAACAAAGACACCCTAAATATTCTCGCATACTTTTCATACACAACCTCATCAAAGCGACCAAGGACAAATTTAAGCACGAGAGGTTAGATCGGAAAACACATAAACATGTAATTCACGTTTCATACAATGAGTAAAAACTTTTGCACATTCTTAACCTAACGGTCATCGAAACACGGCAAAAATAAAAACTCTCAATGCACTTAACGCTACTTTTATTAAAATAAAGATAATTGAAACGTAACAAAATAGAAAATTAATTTAATTAGATTCAACAAAGCACCGATTCCCCGGCAACGGTGCCACTTTTTTTGGGAAGATTTTGCATCATTAAAACAAAAGAAAATTTATAAAACCTATACTACCATGCAAAACTACCTCCTAACCGGCCGAATACCGGGTAGTTGCTAGTAAAGTTGGATAAGTACGGGTATCGATCCTCAGGGAATTGGGATGTTGAATATAATCTCACTAATTCTCTCAATTGTTACTCAAGGAAACGAATAAACGAAAAGCAAACATAAAAACGTAAAGAACAATGAGAATAAATCTAACCTAGGAAAACAAAATAAAACAATCTAAACTAAAAAGACATGGGCTCAAACAATGTACAAACTAAGTGATTTCAATCCTAGTTATTCTCATGATTCTAATTCAATTTGTGGCTTCACCTTTTCACGAGACATAAACCCCTAATTCCTTAGCGAATATATTCTCAAGCTACGGATTCCTAATTCCTTAGTAAATCCAATTTATCAATCTTTACTCTCTCGTAAGTTGAGACTGATTTACCAAACAAAACGACGGGTGTAGATTCAAGTTACTCTCGTATTTTAGAATCTAACAACCTAGGAATCTAATCGATTAACTTGTCACATAATCAACGGCTAAAAACCCTATATTTCTATGGTGATCTAAGGTTTATGCAACTTCCGTATTATAAACATCAATAGAAAACAGATCTTTCAATCTATTCTCATGGCATCATAAACACATAGAAAAGATACAAAAAGAACTAAACTCATGAAGAAAAACTGAATTGAATAAATCAAGAATAACTCACATAGTCTCATACATGAAGTGATCCAAGAATGAAAAAGAAAACGTCTAATCTACTCCTAATCTAACCTCGGTTCACCCGAGCACAAGGCTCGGGTGACCGGCTTTCAAACTCTCAAAGATGCGGCCGCTCTCTTGTGTTTGATGTGTATGAAATTCGAATCAATTAGGGTTTGGGGCTGCTTTGTGCTTTAAATAAAAAGCAGGCGGTTGCTACAGAACCTAAGTCGGTTTCGAAGAAAAGCGGCGATGGGCGCCCGTTCACTCAACCGACGCCCATCCAGGATGCTTGGACGGAGGCGGGCGCTGTTTGGGCGGCGTCTCAACTCTCTCGAATGTGAATTACGATTACGATCTTTGAGTGCAGATTTTCAAACGCCGATTACGATCCGGCGCTGTTCGTTAATCTTGGGCGCTTGATCCACCTGTCGAAAATCTTGATATTTCCATCTTTATCTTCATTGATTTCTTTCCTTATCTCCTTTATTCTTCCATAACTTTGATTGATCCTCTCTCATCTCGAAATTAGCTCTTTAGGATCATCTTTTCCATCATCAATGAGTATCTACACAAGGATCAAAACATACCAAAGTGTAACATTTTTCCAAAATAATATAAAATCATAATTTAAGCACATAATTCGTTACGTTTTGCAATTTAACTATTAAAAACATCATTTACTCAATATTTCAATATAAAGCTCGAAATCTATGAAAATCATACGAATGTAGGGGAAATTGATATAGAAAATATATGTAAAAATCACTATAATTTAGCCCTTAACACTTTCACTTTTTTTTCTTTTTTTTTTAAACAACCGTAATTTTTTATTTAGAGTTCCGATGATCAAAATTCTTTCATCATAAATCATATTTTTTTTGTCCTCTTTATTTTGATATCTCATATAATACTCTTTCGACGTAAGTTTTGAAATCTGAAATAGTATTTGCATTAATCGAAGCACTTTTTTATAAACAAAACTTTTGATTTAGAACTCCGATCATCAAAAAAAATTCACCCTTATTCATATTTTTTTTCTTTTTATTTTGATATCTCATATTATACTTTTTCGACGTAGTTTTTCAAATCTGAATTGAACTAATCGCAACATTTACTCTAACACCTTTCAATCATAGTAAAACCTTCAATCACGGTATCACATTCAATTACAATAACACCTCACAATCACACTAACAATACAATAACAGTAACAATAACTCCCCACAATCACACTAACACCTTGTGCAATCACAGTAAGACCCAATAAAACTTATGCATTCACAGTAACACATTCAAACACAGTAACACAATACTCACTAACTCGATGAATGATAATCGCAACGCGTAACAATAACGATATGAAGAACACTAATGAAAACACATCTTATGTCTCAAATATAGTGTAAAAGTCAATAGTGTAAAAGTGTGTTGTGCTTATTTTGTTGTGGAACAAACATTTTTGATACAAAAAAATAGTTAAATTGCAGTCAGACCTTCACACAATTAAATATTTGGTGGCTTATTATCATGTCCAAAGGAAGCTTCATTTTTGCCAATGATTGACATGGTTGCAACAGAGAAGATTTCTTGGAATCTGAAAAATAGCTCTGATAGCATGAAGAGTTTGAGATTAAAAAAAAAACAAGTGAAGTTCTTGTTTATTTCATTTAAGGATAAGAAATATAAGCCGATACGATAGGTGGCCACAACAACTATTATTATTAAGAAGGTGCAGCAGAAGAGACTAAACAACGCCTACCAGATATTAGAGGTCTTGAGCCGCCTATACAGTTAATGCAACAATCAAATTAAAACTAGACAATTAATTCTAACCATCTTAACTAAAACAAAGTATATTCAATCAAATATTTAATAACTCTTTCAACAATAACAATTTACTACTTCCTCCAACAAGTCTTCAGCTTTTCAACAGTATGAGACTCGCATAAACGTAACATATGACGTCAAAATTTAAATCCGCCTCTAAAAAGAAATAGGATTCTGGAGTCCAGTCCTTATGGAGTATAAAAGGTAATGCTCGGAGTGCTGTAGATGATATTTTATCAGACAACTAAGACTTCTTTAAAAAAAAATGATTATTAAAAGAATTCAATTCATGAACAAACAGAGACAAGATAATTGAGGAATTCGCGGTAAACACTTGATGTACATATATAGAGAATTTTTATTCGTTGCTTCAACAATTACTAAACTTGCGATTTTGCTGTACAAGTCTTTAAAAAAATCAAAGCTGAAATACAATGTATTACCAAAGCTGATTGAATCAGGCTGTTCACGTATTCGATTTTACAGCCAACCAAGTGTTCAACCTATCATGGTGAAGAACTTCGGTACAAGAGTCCAAGCAAGATTCAACAAGACACACAACAAATATGTCTGGGAGATATCAGACACTAAAACTCGGATTTAGGGATAAAGCTAAGAAACAATATATTGAGTAATCAACAAGTAACAAAAATGGGTAGGGTTAAAAACAAAAACAACAAGTCTAAATTTCAGTTTAAGGGACTAATTTCACTATATCAAAAGCACCAAAAAGCTGAGAAAAGTCACACTGACAATTCACCTTGGTATCTCAAGCCAAGTGAATCAAATCTCAGTTTATGTACAACTTGACTTATCAAACTAAATTGCTAACCTGACAACACCTTTTACATGAGCAAAGGCAAGAGATTTAGCGCAGAGGTGGAACGGCGCCCGATGAGACGATTTCGATTTTGCTTCTTTCGTTGCGGACATAGAGATTGAGGAGAGCGAGAAGAGCAGGTTCACGAGCAGCAAAGAGATGACACCAGCGAGGCCAATCGAGAACGGATTTTGGAAGATGTTATGGACTTCCGAACTAATCTCCGTATGTTTTTCCTGTAAGTATTTTCCAAATGCCAACTCCGGCCCGTTGAAAAGAAAATATAAGGGTATTTTAATTCAAAAGCGAATATTATTTTACGCTTTATCAGCAACTAAAAAATGAATGTGGATTAAAACTTAATTAAAGGGGAGATGTGGACTTTTAACTAATTTTTCCTAATTTTAAACAGTAACATCCTTTGAAATAGATCAACAAACGTGACAAAATTTTCACCAATTTTTTTTTTAATTTTTTCGTTCTCTTTGTTTTGAGTTTAGATTCGATATTTTTACATCGTTTTTAAGAAGATTCACTATCGAAATTCACTTAGAGAATTTCACCACTGAATTCCGAAAAAACAGTGAATTCTGAAAAGACCGTGAATTTTGACAGTGAATTTCAAATCATAATGAATTTCAATAACGAATTTTCATAAACGTTGAAATATAGTCAATGTGGTCTTAAAAAAATAGCATTAAAATGTAAAAGATTTTGATGAAAGAATTACCCATTTTAGAATTATAATTATGAGATATAATAATGTTTTTTTTTTTTGTTTTGACGGGAAACGGAAGGCCTAAATTCTACGGGAGGGGGAATCGAACCCGGGTCTCCTACCACTGGAACCTGGGTAGACCCCAGTGGTGACAACTAGTGTTTATTTAATAATGTTTAAAATGATCTGAGAAATGTATTTGTTTCTTGGGAGAATGAGGGAGAAGGACAAAAATATTTCATCAATTAAGTAGAAGGACAGTCTTTTGAAACTTTTGCATAAAGGACAAAACTATTTATCCACTATCGAAATTCACTTGTGTTCAAATTCACCGCTTAAATTCACCGCCAAATTCATCGCAGTCGAAATTCACTAATTTTCAAAATTCATTGTTTTATTCACCGATTTTAGGGATTCATCATCAAAATTCATTATCGAAATTCACCGATTTCGGGATTCACTGCGAGATTCACCGATTTTAGGATTCACTGTTGTTCTTCCTCGCTATAAAATTATGCACGGTTGTTCTTCCTATATAAAAAATATGTAGTTGTCACATTTCTTAATAATATTTGATTATTATGCCATTATCCTTAATTTCCATTGTTTCTTTGGTTAGATACTTTTAAAATTGGCGAATTAATCCGGTCCAAGCATGGATTACTAGAAGGCCACTTAGCTGTCGAAAACAAGGACGTCACCAAGTCATTAATTTTTTTTTTTTTTTTATTTTTTGAAAAGATAAATCATTCATTTTCAATTTAGAAAAAAAAAAAAAAAAAAAAAAAAAAGTCTATTGTCTGACTAGTCTCTCCTTTTACTCGTTCCTCTCGGTATTAGGAATACATTTTGCAGTCATTTGTATATTTTGTACTACCTACCTCTAGACCCGGCCAAATGGACGAACCGGACCGGACCGGAACCGGAACCGGCGGTTTTAAACAGTACCGGTTTGAGGCGGTTTGACGAACCGTCAGTTTGAAAAAGCCTAGGCGGTTCATCGCTCAAAACCGGTTGTTCTTGGTTTGAGCCGGCTCACGATTTCTGGTTTCTTCCCTGCTCGAATCACTGATTCGTGGCACGCTTTAAAATTCATAATTTTTTTCGTTTTCATATAATACTTATTATTTTCACTACAATAAAAATTTATTATTATTTTCACGATAATTACTAAAACGAATGTAATATATATTTTTTTTATAAATAGTTTTCTATTCGGTTTTAAAAATAATATTAATATTGTGTTATTTTATTTATATGTAAATAATGTTATTTTGAAAAATTGTGTTATTTTTTCAACGATTGTACCGGTGATTCGGTTGCCTACATATCATTTATATGTAATCGTGTCGGAGGCACAACACATATAAAAAAATCAAAGCGAACGTAGTTCTTATTGTTTATTTTTTAGTCTATTTAGTTTTAAAATGTAACGGTTACGTAGAATAATCGACATCCATCATTTATTGTATTATAATAAATTAATGTAATCGAAAATGGTTGTTATAATGAATGTTGAAAGTTAATCAATGTTCTTTTTCTTTATTTTCTTAGCAATTCTTTTATTTAGTAAATGGTGTTGTTAATTAATGTGTAAAATATACCATAAAATGTTTTTTTTTTATCTTTTCAAAAAAAATATATTGGTTTATTATTATCAAATTACATAGTAATAAGAACATGTATATCGTACCATGTCTCATTATCTATATGTTATATAGTATAGTTTAAAAAATGTAAATGTGCTTATAAAATAAATTATTTTTAGATTTATGAAATTATAAAATAAATTATATAAAACACATAAAACTTGAATAACAAATAAAATAGGTTCATTGAATAACAAATAAAATTGAATAACAAATAAACTACATCATACTCTTTTATTCGTATAATATAGGTTCATTTAGGTCCGGAAAGGTTGTCAGTATCATATTGCGGTACTCTGAATTCTCTGTAAAAGCGGTGATAAGAAATGGAAAGAAAATATAACCATCGCCTGCATGGCCCATAGCTATCTGGCCAATTCTTTCCACGATGTATTCGCCTACATCTATTAGCTCATTCGTAAGAAAAGCATACGCAAGGATGTACATCTCAATGGTCGGTTCAATGTGGTTTACAGTACCATGAAGGTGATAGGCAAGAAACAAAATCACCATCCGAACGACTTCAGGGGTCCATCTACGAGGGTAATGTTGACCTCTCCTTCTAACCATAGGTGCCCAGAGGTGAGTCTCACCAAAATGTCGTACCATGTTAGCATGCAATCTTTCAGTCCAATGAAACGGTCTGAAAAAAATCAACATCACGAGGGATATTTTCAAGTAAATAATACTGGTTGATCCAACGCGGTGTGAATTGGACACGTACACCACGCCATGTGAATTCTCTTGTTACATTTCCTGTTGTAGCAACAATTGCGTAGAACTCACGAACGATTGAACGATTCATCTCGTAACTGGGGTGGGGGTTAGTGACGAACCCATACCACCCTACACTTTCCACCAATTCCGTAATCTCAAAAGGTAGACTTTCCCATGCCAACATCCGTTCACGAACAATAGCTGTACCCATCGAGTTTTCACGGTACTCGATAATGGTCAAAAAAATTTCACCATTATTCATATTTTTTTCATTTTATTTTCATATCACCCCCACAGGGGTGAGGGGAGAGCCCCAATTGGTAGAAAAAAACCCATAACCCCTTGGGGTTATCCTGCACTTGGAAGAAGAAGTAGAAAAAAGGAATAAATATAGTGATAATTTGATTCTTCGTCGCCATAGTAAATAGGAGATAAAATAGAATTGATTTTTCGTCTTTACAAAGCAAAAAAGAAAAAAAAAATGATACTTTTTCGACGTAGTTTATGAAATCCGAATTGAACTAATCGCGGCCTTTACACTAAACCTTACAATCATACTAAAACCTTCAATCACGGTATCACATTCAATTACAATAACGCCTTACAATCACAATAACAGTGACAGTAACACCTCACAATCACACTAACACCTTATGCAATCACAGTAACACCCAAAAAACTTTTGCAATCATAGTAACACATTCGAACACAGTAACACAGTAACAGTAACACAGTAACACAATGCTCACTAACATAGTAATAGTAATAATAACAGTAGCAGTAACAGTAACACATATTATGTATCAAATAAAGTGTAAAGATCAATAGTGTAAAAGTGTGTTGTGGTTATTTTGTTGTGACACAAATATTTTTTATACAAAAAATAGTTAAATTGCAGTTAAACATTCACACAATTAAACATTTGGTGGCTTATTATCAAGGTCCAAAGGAAGCTTCATTTTTGCCAATGATTGACAAGGTTGCAACAGAGAAGATTTCTTAGAATCTGAAAAACAGCTCTGATACCATGAAGAGTTTGTGACAAAAAAACAAGTGAAGTTCTTGTTTATTTCATTTATGGATGAGAAATATAAGCAGATACGACAGGTGGCCACAACAGCTTTTATTATTATGAAAGGGCAGTAGAAGAAACTAAACAAACACCTATCAGATATTAGAGGCCTTGAGCCGCCTATACAGTTAATGGAACAATCAACTTAAAACTAGCCAACTAATTCTAACCATCATAACTAAAACAAAGAATATTCAATCAAATATATAATAACTCTTTCAACAATAACAATTTACTACTTCCTCCAACAAGTCTTCAGCTTTTCAACAGTGCGAGACTCACATAAACGTAACATATGACGTCAAAATTTACCGTCTCTAAAAAAGAAATAGGATTATGGAGTCTAGTCCTTAAGGAGTATAAAAGGTAATGCTCGGAGATGCTCTAGATGATGTTTTATCAGACAATTAAGACTTGTTGGAAAAAATGATTATTAAAAGAATTCAATTCATGAACAAATAGAGACAAGATAGTTGAGGAATTTGCGGTATACACTTGATGTACATAGATAGAGATTTTTTTATTCGTTACTTCAACAATAACTAAACAACTAAACTTGCGATTTTGCTGAAATACAAGTCTTTAAAAAATCAAAGCTGAAATACAATGTATTACTAAAGCTGATTGAATCAGGCTGTTTGCTCACATCAGATTATATAAGCTGATACTCAAGCTACACAGCTGACTATTAGGCTAGTATAGTTCACATATTCGATTTTACAGGCAACCAATTGTTCAACCTATCATGGTGAAGAACTTCGGTACAAGAGTCCTGATTCAGCAAGACACACAACAAATATGTCTGGGAGATATCAAACACTAAAACTCGGATTTAAGGATAAAGCTAAGAAACAATATACTGAGTTATTAACAAGTAACAAAAATGGGTAGGGTTAAAAACAAAAACAACAAGTCTAAACTTCAGTTTAAGGACTAATTTCACTAGATCAAAAACACCAAAAAGCTGAGAAAAGTCACATTGACAATTCACCTTGGTCTCAAGCCAAGTGAATCAAATCTCAGTTTATGTAAAACTTGACCAATGTAAAATCCACATCGGTAAAGTAAAGTCCTGCTCACCCCCATATAAGTGTGAGACATAAATGTCTTGTCAACTCGGGTTAGCCCTTTTAGACAAAGCGAGGGCGGCGGTCTAAGCGATTGACCGGACCATTTATGACTCATTTAAGCTACCAGGCCCGAGTGCAGGGGCGTTCTGAAATGGTATTCAGAGCCGATCATCATACGGAACTAAGTGCCAAGAGGCGGTGGGGTCATCTCTAATCCTATGGTAGGACGGCCAGGACAAGTCCACTAGACAAATCTTAGCCTTCCTGGCGAGGACGCCAGTCCCTTATAAGGGTGGAGAATGTAAAATCCCACATTGGAAAAGTAAAGTCCTGCTTACCCCCATATAAGTGTGAGAGACATAAAGTCTTGTCAACTCGGGTTAGCCACTTGCACCAAGCGTGACGCGGCGGTTTAAGCGATTGACCGGACCATTTATGACTCATTTAAGCGCTACCATGCCAGTGGTGCAGGGGCGTTACAACCTATCAAACTAAATTGCTAATCTGACAACACATTTTACATGAGCAAGGCAAAGCTTTAGCACAGAGGTGGACAGTGCCCGATGTGACGATTTCGATTTAGCTTCTTTCATCGCGGACAGAGATATTGAGGAGAGCGATAAGAGCAGGTTCATGAGCAGCGGAGAGATGACACCAGCGCGGCCAATCGAGAACGGATTTTGGAAGATGTTATGGACTTCCGAACTGATCTCCGTATGTTTTCCCCGTATGTCTTTGCCAAACGCCAACTCCGGCTCATAGAAAAGAAAATATAAGGGTATTTTAGTCCGAGAGAAATTATTTTATCTTTATTGCAACTAAAAACAGGAGTGTGGATTAAAACTTAATTAATGGGGGAAATGTGGATTTTTAACTAATTTTTAAACAGTAATATCTTTTGATATAGATCTATGAACGCGATTCAGAAACGTCGGAATATATTCAATGTGGTTTGAAAATAAACAACACGAAAATGTAAAAGAATTTGATGAAAGAATTACGGATTTTAGAATTATAAATTATTTGTTATTATAATGTTTAAAAATACTCCCTCTGTTCTTTGTTAACTATCGCATTTGAAGAAAAAATGACTATCATTTTTTGGATGAACCTGTACACTTTTTTAGTTTAAAGTTAGTTATTTTTTATATGAATCTGACAGTTAATAAAAAACAGAGGGAGTAATGGATATGAGAAATGTATTGGTTTCTTTGGTTAGATAATTTTAACATTTGCGAATTAATCCGGTCCGAGCATGGATTACTAGAAGGCCACTTAGCTGTCGAAAACAAGGACGTCACCATGTCCATCATTTTCAAATTAAGAAAAAAAAAAGTCTATTGGCTGACTAGTCTCTCCCTTTTACTCGTTCTTCTCGGTATTAGGAATATATTTTGCCTTTTTATTTTGTCCAACAACCTAAGTATATTTAGTTAATCAATAAGTTATTTATTATATTTTTTATCTCTTATTTGTTATTATATTTTCATTATTTTGTATTAATAACAATTAAATATTATTTTAGACATTTTCATCAAAATTAATAAGAATTAAAACCAATTTCTTAATATTTATGTAAAAACAAAAACATAATTATATTTTGGACGAAGTAGTGTTTGTTGTAAAATATTTTGTATACATCAAATATATATGATCACTAAAGATCTCTAAAATATTATACACATCAATTATATAAATTATAATAGTGCGAAGGTATATACTAGAGTGATTTATACTTAATTTGTACACTATTTATACAAATTAAGTATACATATTATAATATTACAATAATATATTCGAAAGTGTCTCTAGTGTTATACAATATTTCACAATTAATACAAAATACACAATTGAATGCAAAATATATTTCTAATATATCCTACTACTCGGTCAAGCCATCGACATAAATTCCTGGTAATTCCCCTTTCCCCTGTATATGTATGCTTAAAATTCCGCTTATATTTCTGCCGTTTATCATCTTTTACATTACAACTTCTCTTCTCATATTTCCATTTAATTACACGTTAATTCGCCAGAATGAATGATCTTTTATCCACTTCTTTTTCTCTTTTCCGCAAACAAGAACAGTCGCCGCCCCATAGTTCTAACCAAATAGTCGGCGACGACATCGAGATGGGGGCAAAAGGCGCCGGAAACAACCTCGACGCCTTCTTCGCAGATGTAGCGGTAATCAAGGACGAGCTCGCCGCCATGGAAGCCCTTTACACCCAACTTCAAATCTCACATGAAAAGAGTAAAACCCTATACACAGCCAGGGCCGTCAAAGACCTCCGAAACAAGATGGATAACGACGTCAATCAGTCTTTGATAAAAGCCAAGTTCATTAAACTCCGCCTTGAAGCTTTGGACAAATCCAACGTTGCCAATCGCACCATCTCCGATAGCGGTCCTGGAAGCACCACAGACCGCACCAGAACTTCGGTCGTCGATGGCATGCGGAAGAAACTCCGGGATGACATGAACCTGTTCAACGAATTGCGCCAGAGGATTTCCGTTGAATATAGGGAAACCGTGCAGAGACGGTACTACACGGTGACCGGTGAGAACCCAAATGAGGCGATTTTGGATTCTTTGATTTCAAGTGGGGAAAGTGAATTATTCTTGCAGAAAGCAATACAACAGCAAGGGAGAGGTCAAGTGATGGACACCATAATTGAAATTCAGGAAAGGCATGATGCAGTGAGGGAGATAGAGAAGAATTTGAGAGAACTGCATCAAGTGTTCGTGGATATGGCAGTGTTAGTGGATTCACAAGGTGTGGAAATTAATGATATAGAGACTCATGTGCAAAGGGCCAATTCCTACGTAAACAGCGGCGTAGGGCAGCTGCAGGTGGCCAGAAAACATCAGAAGAATACAAGGAAATGGACTTGCTTCGCCATCATTCTTCTGCTGGTCATCGTTGCTATAATTGTTCTCTCCATTCGACCCTGGTCCAAATAATGTGCTCCCTTCTTCCATTTTTTATTTTTCACAGCTATATATCGCCCCTTGCGATTTTTGTTTCTTTCAAATTCATGGATCTCCATTATTGGTTGGTACCTACGGTGTACATATATCTATATATATTTATATATGCTTGAGCCTTTCTTACGGATTTCACTTTCGACGTTTTAGCTTATTATTATTATTCATTTGATGTAATAAAATTCTACTCATTCTCTTTCTCCTGGTTGGACTTAAAATTAATTACTGCATCTGTCTCAAAATATAAATCATAAGAGAAGTTTTCACACGTATTAAAAAAAAATTGAATATCATAAATTTAAAGGTTAAATTATTACAATATATAGATGAAGGAAAAAGGCAGCTTGATGGCAGCAGTCTGTTGAGTATCAGACACATCAGTCAGCTGAGTGACAGCAAGCTCAACTGTCAGCTGAGTATCAACACTTGTAGGCAATTATTTTGTTATTAACGATATAATATTCCGATTTTCTAGGAAAGACGTCGTGTCGGCGATCCAAATATCGTCAAGTAAACTTCTGCAGGTTTCTTTCTCTGATGATAACCTAAGGATGCTTCTTTGATCCGAAAATAGTAATGTGAGGGATGTTTTGAGGATGATTTAGACTGCGCACTTGACAAATGATCAAGTTCGCCACGTATCCAATCACGGGATTGGAATCAATTCTCCATAGTTCCTTAGAGATTGTTTATATAGAGGGGCTTGTGCCCTAGAGTTAGCGTGTGGCGTGTCCATGAGGGACACTGATTAACGTATTCCCTAAGGAAAAGATTATGACTCGTTGATCTCCTTGATTTTAGGAGATAATTATGGTATTCAGATATTCGCATTTTAAATGATAAAGATTGGAGCCTTTATGACTTAGGACTCTTTCCACCGCAATCTATTTGATCATTCATGTGGGAAAAACTACTTGAGATTGACTTTGGCCAATATAGGCGGCCCGAGTGAATCCAGTCGACTTTATGAAGGCGGGGAAGTGCTGAGCTAGCATTAGCTCGGACTCTCGAGTTCATGGAATGATAGGTCCGAAAGAGACCTAGTCCGATCAGTAAGATCGGACATGTGTAGGTTGGAATACGAGTGTTGGCCGACCTCCGATGCGTCGTCTGTTCGAGGTTCTAAGTATTGCTTGATCTAATCGATAGCCGAACTACCCTAGCCCGGACATGGGGGTAATCTTCTCAGTTTTTGCTCTAAACTTAAGGTTAGGCCGTTGGAGAGGCGCCATGTAGGTAAGTTCAATTCTTGGCATCGTCATAAGCCCCCTAGTCCAACCGATCTTTGGTTAGTCGGCTCAGATCTGCCAGGATGTCGGCTCGACTCGGATGCTCACTTTATAAGGTTCAAACTTGCGCCTTCCGGATGGAAGAGTCACCGTGATGTCATTATAGATGTACCGGGAATCGGCGTGCCGCTGCCTACTAATTTAATCGAGGGCATTTTTCGAGGTAAGTGAGGGCTTATAACCCCGTCGGATCAATCGTTTCATAATTACGTGGGCTATTAAATCGAGATCTCTCCGCGGTTGCCGCTTGCCATTCTCAACCTTTAAATCTATTTTTGCAAGTAAGTGCTTCTTCTTTTGTGTTCCGATTTCATAACTTGATTTCCTTTATCTTTAGATAAAACCTCATTCATTCAGAATCCTAAGTCCGACTTTTCCGAAATGGCTATAACGGATAGTAGAGACGTTGGGTCAATTTTGAAACAAGAAGATGTAGACGAGATTTGTGAGTTGTACGGGGTGGATAAGGAGAGGTTTGTTCCGAAGCTGCCTTCGGAACCGAATTTGTTTGCTCCAGACCCGCCGGAGGACTTCTGTACGGTTCACCGGGAGTACTTTGAGGTAGGCTTGAGAATACCTTTCTGCCCGGTGCTCCTTGCCGTACTCCGGCATTATGGGCTTAGGATCTCCCAGATAGCCCCCAATGGCATCAGGGCCGTCATTGGGTTTGCTATCTGGTGTCGGTTGCTAAACATAAAGTTTGGCGTAAAGAAGTTTAGATACTTCTACCACCGTGTAGGGGTAAAGGACCACCTTTACCAGTACAAATTTTCCCGGCGGCATGGCTAAGCTTCCGATATCCCCATACGCCCCTAGAAAGGACACTAAAGGTTCTTCTACGTGCTCCATGAAGGTCATCCCGAGCTGAGCGTGTGGAACATGGCTGATTTGGACAAAGATGATCGTCCGGACCTACCGGACATATGGGTGGAGAAGATTCGAGAGTCTGGGTATTCAATTGAATGGCAGATTTTGTACGATGAGCTGATTACAGCAGCTCGGTTAGAGGATGCGGGACCTAATCCCTATGTGGAACTCAATGAGGCTGAAAGGAAGACTTGTAGAATCTCTTCCTTTACAACCTAGCTTCACTGTTGTATTTTTGCTTTGGTCTGACTATCTATTTTGTTTGTACTTGCAGTGGCTGACTTTGTTGATCTACTAGTTGGAGCTGAGAGAGAGGTGGTGGTTCGTCAACCCGTGCCGACGGCGGCCGTCCGGCTCACGCCTTTGAAGGATCATGCGGTGGATGAGGCGGGTACTTCCTCTGCTCTTCCTCAGGAGCAGGTCGACAAAGACGCTCCCGAGAAAGCTGCTGGGAAAGAGCTGGTCGCTGGGATGACGATACGTCCGAGGCCGACCTTGCATGAGGGTCGTTCCTCAAAAAGAGCAAGTCTAAAGCTCCTGAGGGAGCTCAGGAAGAAACTGCCTTCAGACAACAGTGGGTCTCCGGTATGTCGGATGAAGAATTGGCGATTCTCGGATGCAAAATTGTGGAGATGGTAAGCGTTCTGTCCTTATTCTATTTTTGTTTTAGAAACTAGCTATTTATGATCCTAATATTTCTTCTATTTGTTCAGGGTGGCATGATCGGCCAGGAGGTTTTCAAGAGGTTGGGCAAGGCCTCTACAGACCTAGCTGCCCAAAGGAGTAAGGCTGCCGAGCTGAGGCAGACGCGGGAGGAGCTCAAGGCGGCGGCTCGCCTTAAGGATACAGAGATGAAGGCTCTGCAAGCGCAGCTGCTAGCTCAAGAGGGTGAGTTGAAATCCTTGGTGAGTGAACTTGCTGAGGAGAAGAAGATGAAGGAGAAGGAGGTCGGCGACCTTCTGGCAAGGGTGGCCGACCTGGAGGCCACAAACTCGGCTCGGACTGCCGAGGTCATCCAGGAATATAAAGCTTTGGCGGACGTTAGTCGGCTCTGAAGGTGTTGCTAATCCCCATCCTTCACCATCGTCAAAAGTCCCTCAGGGCCAAACTAGTGCTGACTTCTCGTTTACATGCACGGCGACCAGGACCAGATCGGACTGACGTCTCACGTGAAATCTTAAGGACGAGCAGGGCCAAGCTAGTACTGACTTCTCGGTTAAATGCACGGCGAGCAAGGCCAGATTGGACTGACGTCTCGCGTGAAATTTTAAGGACGAGGTGTATTGGTCGGACGGACTTATAAAGTAAGAAAAAGCAAGTGCATTGAAGTAACAAGTGTGTTGACGCAAAGCAATTGTTTATTCAACGAAAATGGAAATACCCAAAGTGGACATCAAAAAGGACGAGACCGAAGTGCAGAAGTAAACAAAAGATTCAAGACAGATAATGAAAATAGATAAAAAGAACCGAAGTGCCGAAATAAAAAATAGTTTGAAAAAGGTAGTAATTGATAAAAACTTGCCGAATCGATCAGGCCAGAACGATTCCTTTATCCTTGATAGTGGCCAGATAACAACTTCGGGCGACTTTCAGATCTCCTTTGATTTCTACCGAGCCGCGGACAGTCGTACACTTTAAACTGGTTTGTGCCAGAGAGATTATGGCCCATATATCGATTAGGGCCGGTCTTTCAAGGATGATATTGTATGCTGCTGAGGACTTGACCACAACATAATTGGCCATGAGAGTCTCCCCTGCTGATTCCTTCCTGAACGTTGTCGCGAGCTGAACCATACCCATAGGATGAACAGGAGGACCAGCAAATCCGAACAAGGGTGCAGAAACAGGAATCTGCTCGGACTCCTTGAGATTCATAGCCTGAAAAGCTGCAAAGTATAAGATGTTGACGGTGTTGCCCGTGTCGACACAAACTCTCTTCACCAGATTCTTGTTTAACACAACCTCGATGACCATACCTTCGTTGTTCGGGACCAGGGGAGTGGGTCCTTAGATCCGTAACTCACTTCCTGAAAAGTAATATGACCTCCTTGGTTTACCTGTACGTCCCCTGCTCGGGCGATCAGGTTGCCGGCTCCAAATGTACTGCTAGGGCCTCCCACAATAGTGTTGATGGTGTTGATCGGCTGGTTGTCCAACTGCTGATCCTTATCTGGAGACCGATCTCTTCTTCGCTAGGTCTCTCCCTACCGACTACGGTCTCGGTTGTAGTTCCTCTGCTGATAATCCCGGCGTCCTCGACGCTCGCCATATTGGGGTCGCTCCACTACTTCATCCAACTTCCCTTCTGCAATTGCTGCATCCACGTCTCGTTGAAAATCTCTACAGTTGTCCAGGTCATGCCCAGTGTCTTGATGATATGTGCAAAACTTGCTTTGATCCCTTATGTCTGGGGGGATTCGCAGCGGTGTAGGGGCCTTTGCTAGCCCATTTCTTTCCATGATGGCGAGTACTTGTTTGCCGGGCCTGTTTAACACTAGGAAATCCCATGGCTGTAGGGCGCTCCTTCTCTTGGGTCGTCCGCCCGATGATCCGATCACCCGATCTCCAGTCGACCTCCTTTTCTTGTCGGAAGTATCAACAACCTTATCTTTCTTTGACTCTGACTTTTCCAATTCTCGCTTCAGCCGGTTGACCTCTTCTCATAGACAATGTCTAAACGCCATCTCCATGCACTCCTCTATGGACGCGGGTAGTTTGCTGCTCAGTTTGGTATAAAGCCTGCCTTCACGCAGTCCTGCCACAAAGGACACGATCCGAACGTGGTCATCATCATCCCATACTTATAGCGACTCCTCACTGAAACGCTTGAGATACTGCAGTGTGGTTTCATCCTTCTTCTATTTGAGAGAGAATAGGTGGGTAGCGTTCTTTTGAAACGGTTTCACCGTGATTAAAGCATTGAGGAACATCTTTCCTAAGGTATCAAAGTTGTAAATGGTTCTAGGCGGTATCTTCTTGAACCATTCACAGGCTCGGCCGGTGAGCAATGCTTGAAACGCCTTGCACTTCATTTCCTTAGGAGCACAGTCGAGATTCATGTGCGTAAGGTATTGGAAAAAATGGTCCTGAGGGTCCTTGGTTCCGTCATAGGGCTCAAACTTTGGGATCTTGAACCTTGTCGGTCAGGGGTAGTTGTTGTTCTGTTCAGAAAAAAGGGATTTGAGAGCCAGGAGTGCGGATCCTCTTCCGACTATAGCATCTAGCTCGGTGTGAGCTGCCTCCATTGCTTGTGGTACAACCAACTGCTTTCTCAGATTCGATGAGGAGGACCGGTCATCTTTCATGTTTCCCCTGTGCCTTGGTGGTGAGGGCGTTTGCTTCCATGATCCATCATTAGGATCATCTTCCTCCTATGGCTCCTGATCCTGGGAATTTTCCCCAGATGAACCTCCGTTCTGTTGATTCTGATCTTGTGAATTTTCGTCGAGGGGGTCTTCTTCTTCTAAACTCTCCCAGTCTTTATCATCCTCATCCTCTTCTGCCAAGACGGCGTTGAGAACAAATTCTTTTGTTGTATCATCTAAGGCCATGAGTTGATTTACCAGTTCCAGTTGGGTTGTGTCGAGAGAGATGTGTTCCTGCTGTTGGTTCAGGTTGTTGGAATCTGATTCGGTGCCATTGTTGGCACCGTTCCCGTTAGCAGCTTGTTGTCGTGTAGTCACCATGGTTGATCCTAGAGCCTTTCCTGAGATTATCAAATGAAAAAGGCCCTCCTTCTAGCTTCAATTGATGATCCAAAAATCGTCAAGGTAAACTTCTAGGGTTCTTTCTCTTGATGATAACCTAAGGATGCTTCTTTGATCCAGAAAATAGTAACATAGGGGATGTTTTGAGGATGATTTAGACAGCACTTGACAGTGATCAAGCTGCCTACGTATCCAATACTGGGATTGGAATCAAATCTCCGTAGTTCCTTAGGGATTGTTTATATAGAGGGGCTTGTGCCCTGGAGTTAGCCTGTGGTGTGTCCATGAGGGACATTGATTAACGTATTCCCTAAGGAAAAGATTATGACTCGTCGATC
The DNA here is from genome assembly GCA_026214975.1 of Gentiana macrophylla. NCBI lineage: Eukaryota > Viridiplantae > Streptophyta > Magnoliopsida > Gentianales > Gentianaceae > Gentiana > Gentiana macrophylla. Next base: position 77,717,364 of record CM047809.1, on the reverse strand, counting down.
TCCTTGATTTTAGGAGATAATTATGGTATTCAGATATTCATACTTAAGTGATAAAGATTGGAGCCTTTATGGCTCAGAACATTTTCCACCGCTATCTATTTGATCATTCACGTGGGATAAACTACTTGAGATTGACTTTGGCTAATATAGAAGGGCCGAGCTGAACTGGTCGACCTATCAAAGCCGGGGGATGTGGCCGAGCTAGCATTAGCTCGGACTCTCAGGTTCATGGAATGATAGATCTGAAAGAGACCTAGTCCGATCAGTAAGATCGGACATGTGTATGTTGGAATACGAGGGTTGGCCGACCTCCGATGCGTCATCTGTTCGAGGTCCTAAGTATTGCTTGATCTAATCGATAGCCGAACTACCCTAACTAGGAGATTGGGGTAATCTTCTCAGTGTTTCCTCTAAACTTAAGGTTAGGCAGTTGGAGAGGCGCCATGTAGGTAAGTTCAATTCTTGGCATCGTCAGTGTCATTATATATATATATATATATATATATATATATATATATATATATATATATATAAATAAAGGAAAATTCTGAATTTTACACTAAGGGGTATTTAAGGAAAAATATAACTCATTATTCCCATTACCTAAAAAGTATTCAGAAATTGTGTTTCTACGTTCTCTACAACGTTGGAGAGAAGGAGAAAGGGCTAGGAGAGTTCTTTAGGTATCTAAGGCGATTTTAAACCATTTTCAGATTCGAGTAGAGATTTGGAATCATCGTGAAGAGGACATCGTTTTGATATCAAGCTTTTCGTGGTGCTGCAGATTTTCAAGGTTTTGGACATGGTTTTGCTTGCAAACACGTAAGAGGCTCTTCCTATGATTTTGATTATGGTTTATGAGGTTTAGATTAGTGTTTTAAGGCGTTTGGATGCTTGAAATCGTGTCTTTTCGTTGGTTAAGGATCATGAGATGATATGGTTTGATAAATATATGTTTTTCTGTGTTTATTTCGATGCTAATTGTGTTGAAATTGGATGAGAAATCGTTAAGGGGCAGAAAATCAAGTTTAGGGATTTAGGGGCCGAATGCGCATGCATTCCTGTTACAGGATGCATGGTTTTAGTTTCTGTAGGTCGAATGCGCACGCATTCGTGGTTCAGGATGTCGGAGTCTTTTGTAGAAGGTGCAATGCGTATGCATTGTTGCTTCAGGTTGATTCAGGTTTTTCCCAGCTCGTGTAATGCGCACGCATTGCAGACAATGCGCACACATTGGCTAGATAGAAACTTTCAGCAAGTTTCTGGTCAGTGAATGCGCATGCATTCCAACCAATGCACATGCATTGGACCCAGTTTTGGGAAAAATGATGTTTAAGCTATTTGTTGAGTTTTGAACCTTGATTCTTGATCTAACAACATTAATTAAACATGAACAAGCCTTGATTGAGTTTCTGATGCATTTAGTTCCAGCACCGAATGTACTCTTCAAGGGAGTTGAAGTCCGGGACCGTCGGAAGAGCATGAGAGGCTTGTGCATTGATGAGTTAGCACTCATTGATGTATGTGTATGTGTTAGGATGTGTGTCTAGCTGTCTAAGTGAGGGAGTAGGTCTGTTGGGGTGAGGCTTTCCTTGAAAATGCTTTGGTGATTAGTTATCAATTTAATTGTTAGGTGTAGTGCCCGAAAGACAATTTGTGTAATTGTTTTTAATAATGAATGACAGAATTTATCTCACCTTATTACTTGCTTTGTGCTTGTAAAGTAATACACTACTGCAAACCCTAAGTATATCTGTATGTAACCACTTAACTCGGTGTATGGATTACACGTGAGGATTGAGTTAGTGGTGATATACTTAAACTGTTAGTCCGTGGTGAACTTAATCAGAGTTTAGGGTCTCTTGATTAAAACACCAATAATGCACCCAGAACACCTTAGGGTGTGATAGTCTTATCCGGACTGTCGGTAGAGGGTACCTACGTGGGGCATTTATATATGATGGCATTTATATAGGGTCGACCGATTTAATCTGATTTCTCGATATAATTCCGTGTCGAGGAATCTTATTAAATCATTAGATGATCATATATGGATCAACCTTAATCTGAGGTGATCACAGTATTTTGCTTGTCTCGGGGTAGTGTTTGATGTGTTAGTTACGGTTCACTTAGATATGTGTTCCAAGCCACTTCTCATTGGCACTATCTCCTGATGAGTGAGTAGTTCTGATTTTCACAGACATGGAATCCATTCCTTCCTGCGGGAAGTAGAGAGACCGTCCCCTTATTTGTTAGCCCTATGAAAGTGATCGATCCCGGGAGTTCATATTAGACTAATTGATCACTAGTCAAATATGTGAACTAATTGATCATCAGGGGGTTAATGGTAAATAAGGATAAGATATTCTGAGTCGGGTTCACGGAGACTTCCCACTCAGAATGGACAGTCTATGGAGGGTTAATCCGTATGTAGTGATTATATCAATGGGCCGCTTATTCACTCTATGGGTTGAGTATAAGTATACATCTATAATCGGTAGAGTTCGATTTGGGTTTATTGTGGCGTAATCCCGGAATTAATAATTAATGTACTTATTCTATTCGATGAATAATTAATTATTGGAGCTACTGGTTATAGGTCCATGGTCCCCGATGTGGCTTCTGTAATTCGGACTAATAATCTTGTTATTTGGGCCTCGGTGATAATTAATTGGCTGGGCTAATTAATTGATATGCATGAATATTATTTAGTTGGGCTAAATAATATAATACACATAAATGACATTTTGTGTGGGCTTTTTGACCCTAAAGATGGCGCCAATAATGTTGAATAATTAGAGGGAAATTAGTTTTCTTGAATAATTATTTGACATGTGATTTATCTTTTATTTGTTAAATGATAATTCATGGAATAATAGATAATAATATGAATATATGATTTATCCTAATTTATTTGGGATAATTATTTTATTTATCTTTTATTTGGAAAAATGATTAATGTAATAATTATCTCTTAATTATTTAATGCTTGGAGGACAAGGATTACTCTCATATATAAAGAGAGTTCTCTCAAGCCTTAGATATTGGCAAATTTCGACCACACACATAAAAAAGGAAGGAAAAATTAGTTTTTTTCTTGTCTAGGGTTTTAGAAAAAGAAAAAATACAAGTTTTTCTTGGTGTTGCATATCAAGGAGGTTCATTTATCAAGAAGGGTATCCACCAACCACCGTTTGGAGAACACATCGGAAGATCAAGGCTTCTCTTCCCGATATTGGTAACATGATCTTAACCCCCTTGTAGTAGTTTAGGTCCTTTAATTATGTATTGTGATGTATAAGTCGTGATCCATCTGCTGCGCATAGATCTAACTCGTTTAGATCTAAGATCCTACATCCTTCATGTGGTATCGGAGCAAGGTTCCACGGTTTATATAGTCATAATCATAATTAAACGATTTAAAGGAGTGGAATTGCATGTAGGTAAATTTTATTTATTGTTTTATGCTTTGATAATGATTAATTGCCATGGTTGAAGAGATGGATTGGGGGTTGGCACTGTTTACTCGTTAGATCTATTGTAAACTCATATAAACGATGAAAATTCGTTCATATGAGTATAGGAAATTATGTAATTTATTTTTATTGCAATTTTAATTTCCAGAAAATAGATCTGTTTAGTAGTTGTTTAGTTATTTCGTTTTTCCCATTGATCGAGCCGTTGAAACGAAAATATCTCGGTCAGAATCAAGACTGGAAGATGATGAACAATTCCACAAAATTTGGAATCGATCGGAGTCCGTTTTAATATCCGTTCGTTGCTGCAAATAAGCTGCTATAACAGAAAAACGCAGAATTCACAGAAACCCTACCTGTGACTTCCTCGAATTTCTGGGAGAGTTTTGACCGTTGAAACGCAAATATAACCGTTCAAATCGACAAATACGGATTTTTTGACGTGGAATAAAATTTCAGGTCGATCGGGATTCATCTCGATTCCCGATCGGCCTCGGGAAGTCTTTGAGGAGCTGCTGTAAAAGTCAGATCCAGCAGCAAGTTGGGCGGCTCACTGGAGAAAATTGACAAGTCAAAGCTCCGATCCAACCGTCCATATTGAAGCCCAAGGAGTTTGGAACAGATCTGGAAAGTTTCGTCGCGATCCGAGTTCGTTTGGTTTGCTAATCGTCGAAGATTTTGAAACAGCTGCAGATTATGTTAGAAAGAAGTAAACCCTAGTTAGGGTTTTGGTTATTTATTTTCTAATAGGTTAGATATGGGGGTGCCAACGGTCCATCTCGATGTTTATTTTCCGCACTAGTATACATGTTTAGATTGTATGTGTAGAACCGGAAAATTGCCATGACATGCATTATATCATGAATTCCACTCCATATGCATACATGTAGAAATTAATTCGAGGAATTAGTTAGGCATGTATAAAACATGCAATTAGTTTTAATTAATTGTTTGATATTAATTAGAAACTAATTAGGGCAAAAACCGAGGAACACGGGTTTTTTCAATCGTCGAGGTTGGGTGATGGATTCTCGGTGAATCCCACTCTGCGAAAGCATAAGGAGTAAAATTCCGAAACCTCGTGGTTAAGGTGTTGGATTCTCGGTGAATTCCACCTTACCTAGACGAGATTACGTTTTTTGTTCCGTAGTGTCTACGTGAAACTTTGGTGTTTAAGGATTGGATAATCACGGGCATACATGGTTCGAAAGTGGTTTAACCACGGTTGGGTGATCAACAGTAGCTACGGCTCGATCGACTTCACCCTCCACGTGTGGCGTTTGCACGGGGGTCTGGCAAGGCTGAGCCATCCGAAGAGCCACTACGGCTCAACAGAGCTCCCCTGGTCTTGACCCGTCCGACGGCCACATATGTTCCAACAAATAGGTCGGGTGGGCTAGCCCACGTAACCGACAACATTCGGGTCTATGATTTATTGTTCCTTAATGTAACATCAAGTCCAAAAACGTGATCAGTAAACCCAACACTTTTTTCAAAATTTTGAGTGGGAGCGGGAGAGGCGACAGCCGACCCCACGGCCTCTTCTATTGACACAAACAACGTGAGAGAATGGTGACGCCTCGTGCGGCTTTGATTTCGCCCCCTGGGAAGGCCTTCACCGCTATCAAAATTCAAGGCTTGGTCTCCAAACGATAGGATTTTGGGTACTCGCCGGTCACCGACCGACCATAAGGCGCACACTCGGGTCTACTCGAAAATGCTCGAGACAGAGGGTCACACTCATAAAGGGTATTTTTGGTAGTACCTTGGCTTGAAAAGGAAAGGTGATTGACGATCACAAATGAGATGTTCGATTCTCAATCGATCTTCAATATTAATCGAAACCTCTTTGACCTACCCTAAGGCGGCACTGAGGCATTAGATTAAATCCTTGGAATGGTAGGATATACTATAAGTACTTAGTTTATGTTCCTAAAATTTATAAGTAGCGTATGATTTGGATTTATTTTCATCACAATTTTATTTACAACTCATTATACATATCTCTCAGGGTGCTAGATCGCTAGTGTAAAATTGACTAGTTATGACTTCGTTAAAAGGTGGTAAGTAACTAGAACGTTGTACTTATTGATCTTACATGCGATTAATTTTTCGAAGAGATATTTCTCTTGAGCCTTCAAGACTTAAGTGACGTAAATAAGTATGTCATACATCACACTCGTGTTGAACGAGAGACAACCATAGTTAGTTTGAAAGATGATTGGGACGATAAAATTCTTCTAGTGAATTTTAATTGTGTAGTGTCTACTCGAGAAATTTTCTAATAGAAAAATTGGAGAATAATCAATTAAAGTGTCGCTAGTTAGACGGTATTTGGAACCGATAAACTAGTGGGAGCTTTTATCTTATGTTTTTCTAATTTAGAAAATTATTCCCACTGAGTAACGCTTTCATTAGACATCCCACAGTTCACGAGTAGTGTCTACTCATATGAACTGCTAGTTCAAGACTATTTCCTTTTAAGGAAAGTTAAGAATGGGAAAGAATGTCTATAAGTGTTAATCATCCTAACTAAAGTTTTGAGGCTAAACCGAAACATTAATTAAAGAAAGTATAGGATAAGGAAAGTGATTTTGGATCACTAACCAATGAATCCTTTGCGACTTTCTTAACCGAGTAACTTGACTCGGTAGCTTAGTTCTTTGGAAGAACAAGGAAGCTGTGCATTAACGATTAATAAAGTAACAACGGGCGTAATTTCACTACAATAGTAGGGGAGTGATATAAGGAAACGAATTTCGATTCTATCCTTGAATATCACGAAAAATTTATTTTTTCTCATTTACTGATTCGTTGAAACAAATGGATTCACTTTCAACTCAAAATATTGTTACCTCATAGAAAGTGAAAATGACATTTGTAGTACGAATCCGAGACTCGGACTTTTGTTTGATAAAGTCGAACCACTAAGAAATCTTTGAAAAGGTATATGTAACACGTCTTAAACTATTATAGGTGAATGGTTTCCGTATTAAGATAAACGACCCTTCAATATCTATTAATTAGTGCATATATCCTAGAGATAAGACACGGAGACTGGCTAAGGGTGATTCCTATCTCCGGTCCTGGGAACACTATCTCAAAGGAACAATGACTAAGTTTCCTTTCAATCGGGAGAGGGTAATAGATTTGAAGGGGTAACATAGCTTGTTCATCATAACCTTCGGGGTCTAGTGAGAGATACAAGCTAGTGGGAGATTTTGAGTGGTGACATTTTGTCTGATAACTACTCGAAACACGGTTTAGTTTATCGAAAGAATACGAGGAGGAGTCTCTGATTTTAGCAGAGAATAGAGTATTCAATGCTTAGAAATAGGCTATCGCATAGTCTTGGGGCTGATGCTCGGCCTGCCTCCTAGTGGAATGTTTCTCACTGAGGAAGAAACCATAGACTTGCCCTGTATAATTATTGATGTGCTACAATACACTGCTAAACTCGATTAAGATAATTGGTTGCAAAATAACGGTTAACATTATTATGTAAATCGAGAAGTCTACCTAGAAGATGCTAGTGAATTTATGGATAAGGAGTGAATTTGGTTCACACCACTTCCTTAAATGTAGGCATTTAGCACTTAATGCTTGAAGGTAGGACTGGAGATTTTGTGCATACGTTCAGATTGTGAATGTTTGTAAACTGTCTTAATGTGACGAGTGAAGGTTGGTTATAAGATTCTTGAGATCAGAAAGTGACGGTTGAACTGTCACAAGCCTTCTGATAGAATCTATAAGTAACAGCCTTAAATCTTGGAGTACGGTTACCCAAAGGTAGTTACTATCTGATTTAATCAGACCACGTCCAACATCGGTTGTTGGTGATTACACTGATAAATACTACTAGATCAGAATGTCAATCCACCCAAAACGCAGTGGGAGTATGGTTTAACCGTTGACCCATTATGGTTTTGTGGACATTATAGTCTGCTGGGGTGGTTGATGACCTATGGCTCTTAGTGGGCTGTATAGGATTCTGATCATAGAGGTTGGTTTGAAAGCCTTAACCCTATGAATGGAGTTTTGATACTCCAGTTCTGTTCAGCCTCTTGTAGAACCACCTGAGTGTCTCAGGCCTAGTGGGAGTAATTGGATCTATGCCGAAAATAGTCGAATGAATAGGAAATTTTAACTTTCAGCACAAAGCTGAGTGGTCTAGGGGTGATTCCCTAAAAAGTAGAGAGTTAACTAGACCTTGAACTCTCTCACCACTCAGTCTTGATTTCGTTAGAAAGCAGAAAATAGGGGTGATTCCCTGAGACTTTCTTGCCATAAAACGGAGTCTGGATTCATTCAGAACAGAAGGGTCTTGGTTAGAACAAATGGCAGGTTGACTGCTGGGACTTATGTCCTTTGTGGATGTAAGAGAACCTCTCGGTCATTAAAAGTCACATGTTCTGAAATATGTGGACTTGACTAGAATATTGATAAGTCTATTGTAGACTGGGTATCAGTATTGGTAAAATAGTAGCATTAGTGTTCGCGAAAGGTAACACTGAAACAGTTGGAAACAGCATGAGTGTTATCTGAAGTCGGAAACTGACACGCCAAGATTCTCTGGATGAGAGAATTGGACTATGTTCTAAGAATTTAATTCGGTCAAATTCACAGGAATGAGTCATTGGCTATCCCATCCATCTTATTGAATGAGATGATCATGCATATACGTATGCAACATTCATCTAGAGTAGTCCTACCCTACCTCTCAGGAATGATTCTCCAAATCTTCGGATAAAAAGAAAATGGGATAGAGTCTCTCTTGGATAACGGCAAGTCAGGTTATAACAAGTCAATAGTAATCGAATCTTGTATTCGAGCAATAAGTAGCGGTTTAGTACGTCCTTAAGTATCTTTGAAGAACGAGGAATAATATGCTTGTATATTCAGGTGCAAACTTGAATATGGTTGACTACACTGATTCTGACTTGTAGTCAGATTAAGGATGATCATTAAGTTGATCTCGAGCTCAGTGTTTACACATAGTGCTTAGAATTTCCCTTTTGGTCTGAGAGTAATTCCAGGTCTGATAAGCCGATATCACTTCATTGTGAAAATAGTGAAGAGATAGCTTAGAAGGATCTTCTCAGTCACAAGAAGTCAAAGCATATTGAGAGAGAGTACCGCCTGATTGGAAGGACCGGCAACGTTTCAATCCTAAAGATTGTCTCGAGTCGACAACCTAACTAATCAGTGTACCAAGTCGAGTGCTTGGAGGGTACGTAATTGATGGATATGTCTCATCTGCTTTTAGAGCAAGTGGGAGAGTGTTGTGAATAAGATGAGAAAGGGTGTGCTCTAAAAACAATCGTTGCTTGTCATTTCGTGCAAGTGGGAGATTGTTAGGTGTAGTGCCCAAAAGACAATTTGTGTAATTATTTTTAATAATGAATGACAGAATTTATCTCACCTTATTACTTGCTTTGTGCTTCTAAAGTAATACATCACGCAAACCTTAAGTATATATGTATGTAACCACTTAACTCGGTGTATGGATTACACGTGAGGATTGAGTTAGTGGTGATATACTTAAACTGTTAGTCCGTGGTGAACTTAATCAGAGTTTAGGGTCTCTTGATTAAAACACCAATAATGCGCCCAGAACACCTTAGGGTGTGATAGTCTTATCCGGACTGTCGGTAGAGGGTACCTACGTGGGGCATTTATATATGATGGCATTCATATAGGATCGACCGATCGATTTAATCTGAATTTCTCGATATAATTCCGTAATCGAGGAATCTTATTAAATCATTAGATGATCATATATGGATCAACCTTAATCCTGAGGTGATCACAGGGTGCTGCTTGTCTCGGGGTAGTGTTTGATGTGTTAGTTACGGTTCACTTAGATATGTGTTCCAAGCCACTTCTCATTGGCACTATCTCCTGATGAGTGAGTAGTTCTGATTTTCACAGACATGGAATCCATTCCTTCCTGCGGGAAGTAGAGAGACCGTCCCCTTATTTGTTAGCCCTATGAAAGTGATCGATCCCGGGAGTTCATATTAGACTAATTGATCACTAGTTATATATGTGAACTAATTGATCATCAGGGGGTTAATGGTAAATAAGGATAAGATATTCTGAGTCGGGTTCACGGAGACTTCCCACTCAGAATGGACAGTCTATGGAGGGTTAATCCGTATGTAGTGATTATATCAATGGACGCTTATTCACTCTATGAGTTGAGTATAAGTATACATCTATAATCGATGAGAGTTCGATTTCGGGTTTATGGTGGCGTAATCCCGGAATTAATAATTAATGTACTTATTCTGTTCGATGAATAATTAATTATTGGAGCTACTGGTTATAGGTCCATGGTCCCCGATGTGGCTTCTGTAATTCGGACTAATAATCTTGTTATTTGGGCCTCAGTGATAATTAATTGGCTGAGCTAATTAATTGATATGCATGAATATTATTTAGTTGGGCTAAATAATATAATACACATAAAAGACATTTTGTGTGGGCTTTTTGACCCTAAAGGTGGCGCCAATAATGTTGAATAATTAGAGGGAAATTAGTTTTCTTGGATAATTATTTGACATGTGATTTATCTTTTATTTGTTAAATGATAATTTATGGAATAATAGATAATAATATGATTTATCCTAATTTGTTTGGGATAATTATTTTATTTATCTTTTATTTGGAAAAAAGGATTAATGTAATAATTATCTCTTAATTATTTAATCCTTGGAGGACAAGGATTACTCTCCTATATAAAGAGAGTTCTCCCAAGCCTTAGATATTGGCAAATTTAGACCACACACATAAAAAAGGAAAGAAAAATTAGTTTTTTTTTCTTGTCTAGGGTTTTAGAAAAAGAAAAACTACAAGTTTTTCTTGGTGTTGCATATCAAGGAGGTTCGTTTATCAAGAAGGGTGTCCACCAACCGCCGTTTGGAGAACACATCGGAAGATCAAGGCTTCTCTTCCCGATATTGGTAACATGATCTTAACCCCCTTGTAGTAGTTTAATTCCTTTAATTATGTATTATGATATATAAGTCGTGATCCATCCGCTGCGCATAGATCTAACTCGTTTAGATCTAAGATCCTACATCCTTCATTAATAACTACATATGTGGTGAGTAAAAGATTAAACATCATGTTATTATTGGATAGGCACCAGATAATATCGCGATGTGTGGGGGTTCCTAAAAGTGGATAACTCCGTAGGTTACCAAGACCCTAAGTACGGAGGGACTTCGCTGAACGTGTACACCCTCGGGCTTTTCTCCGTGGTTATTGGTGTGATCCACCAATATGTTGCAAGGTATATCCCAAACCGGATGTGTGTAGTGCCCTTGAGTCCGGATGTAACATAGATAAGGTAAGCCAGAAACATATAGTTATGACATGTTGATAAACATGAAGTGAACCCTAGATTGAGTCGGTCAAATAAAGATAACTAAGCAATTTAGTATCTTTTCTTTATAAATCTTATTTTAAATCATAGCTTCTCTCTTTTATGAAGTACGTTGTACTTACCTCAAATGCATGTTTTCTATGTGTTTGGGGATGAGAAGATGAACAGGTTGATACGAGCTACGAGGAGAATTTCGATGACGACGTTTGAGGACGCATTCTCTGGAGCTTTATAATTATATTGTTTCTTCATATGACTGTTTAGACTAGACATTTCATTTGTTCTTTTAGAGTATGTTTTGGTCCTTTGAGACTTATAGTTTCTTTTATTTTCTTTTGGAGGGTTTTGTATGTTTTAGATTTTTGTTCGGTTTTTCAATGTAATAAATGTTACATTTCTATCTTTAGATTGTGTTTCTATCTTAGATGCTTGAAAAAAATTATACCCGAATCTCTTGCTTCCGTTTGCTTAACTCGATACAACGTAGTAGAAACTTACGTATAAAGTGCAATTTATTTTATTTTATACGTGCCGAATGTTCCTTTTCCGGATAAGGACTCGGTGTCCGGGAACGGGGCGTTACAAACGATCATTTTTTTTAATCTTCTTTTAACTGATTCATGTGTTGTATGACATTATAAATACTCTATGATCAACAATATTGTAACTTAACTCATTGATTATTCTTGAGTAATAAAAATTCTACATTATATTTAATTGTGTTCTTCTATTTCACAACTTTAACATGGTATCAAAATGTGAAACTTGAGAGTTTTCATTGTTTTTTTGTGTTTTCACACTGTTTTAAGAGAAACTTGAAAGTTTTCATCATCTGTTTTTGAGATCTCATAGATTCTTAAGAGAATTCGATGATAATTTTGAGTTTTTGATCGCTTTGTGATCATTTTCTGTTGTTTTCTAGTGTGGATTTCATGTTCTTGTCAGCCATGGCAGCAAGGAAGCAAGAGTTGAGCCATTCCAGTCCATTTTTTGTTATCCATCATTGGTGTTGGTGTAGCCATTGATGAATGACAATAATTATAATCCTTGGAAGATGTCCACGGAGATGGTGTTAATCACCAAGAAGAAGTATGGCTTCGTAGACGGAACAATCAAAAGGCCAGAAGCCGGTTCAACAGACTTTCATGTTTTGAGGCAATGTGACACTATGGTAAGATCTTGGATGTTAAACTTTGTTGAAAATACCATTGCACGGAGTTTAATGTACTTCAAAAGAGCACAAAATTTGAGAGAATCTGGCTGATAGATTTTCTGATATTGATGCCTTGAGACGTTCTGATCCTCTTGAAAAGATGCATGTTGATGGGAGTCAAATTGACTATCATTTACTATGTGATTATACACCGTTTATTCCTCGTTTTATATGTTTCCGGAGACATTTGGTTGTATTTTGATGTATTTACACCTTGGTTATCATTTCGGGACCTAGGACGTAAAGTCCGGGATTCTCGGTCTTTTTCGGTGTAATTTACTATACTCTCGGTCACCCTAGTGTCCTGTAGGGATTACGTGTGGTTTTTGTTATGATTTTTTACAGGACTTAGGTGTTTTAGATGACCGGAAGGCGAGATACGAGGATTGGAACGTGTGCCCGAAGCTTAAACGTTCAAACGGATCAAAACACGGTGATACTACAACCATACCTTCCATTGATCTGCATTTTGATCCACATTAGAGGCATATTCTGGGCTGTACATCTTCATGAAAGTTGTAGACAATTGAATCAGCTTTCCAACGCAACTTGAATCACTTGATTCGAAGGTCTACACGCAAAGTTATGACTGATTTACTGAAGGTGTGTCAGCTAGGCCAGTTGCTGATAGAATTTGTGAAGAAAAAAATCGACAGCGGGCGCTCACAAGACACAGCGCCACTGTGAGTCCAGATCTGAAAAAACACCATATATACACCCTCATTTCGATCTATCATCAGCCCCAACTTGTTTTTCTGCACTTTTGCTGCGTTTTTCTTCAGTTTTCCTTAGCTTAGATTAGATTTGTATATAGTTTTAGCTTAGATTAGTTTTATGTTGTTGTAATCCGAAGATCGGTGCTACTAGCTATTGAAATTTCAGTTTGGATTTCGTTTTTCTTCCGGTGTTCTTCGTCTCAATTCGGTAATTTCAATTTCTCCTTGCTTTCGATCTTTATCTTTGTTAACTTTTGTTGTGGTTTCCTTATATTTTGCTTAGTATAATGATTAGATAATTTCCCGATAGTCGAGATATGTGATAGCCTTCGAAATCGAATCCTTAGCTCGTTGATTGAAGTGTTTTGATGTTATGATTGTTAGATTCTCGGTGTTGTTATTGTTCTAGAACTTATGCCTAATGATGTTTGTTGAACTCATGACTCGATAATCGTATCACACGTGGCTTCTTTTCATATGTATTTTACGAGAGGGTACGGGAAAAGGGGTTCTAGGATCACCGTGTAAAACCGACTGAGTTGTTTCGTGTGTGAGGTTTATATCGTTGTTAACGAGTGTCTCATAGAGCGTAGACCGTGTCGGGTCAGTTAAATCCGGTCAGCGGACTGTTGAATTCGACATAGGAAACTAGGTTGTTGAAATTGGCGCTTAGTTTCGGAAATAGGAGACGACATCCTTTAAGAATGCCGAGAACATTATAGTTTGTCGAAACACTTCCGGAAACGAGTTAGGGTTAGAGAGTAGTTGATTGGATCATAGCTCGGCTATCTCTTTTATATAGTTTTAAATCTTTGTTTTGTGTATATTTAGTTTGTAGAACCGGTGATCTGACAAATCACCACGTTCAATATTTGTGTTGACCTAAACTAGGAACGAGACTGACTTTGGTACTCGACCAGATTCCCTGTGGGATACGACCTTGACTCACCAATTCTAGGCTACAGTTGACTCGGTACACTGCCGGTGAGATTGGACACTTAGAAAAGGCCGATCAAGTTTTCTGGCGCCGTTGCCGGGGAATCCGGTTGATATCTTGTAAGTTAGTTGAGTTCTTAGGATTAGGTCATTTTTTTTTTTTTTCTATGTATAGTTTGTTTTTATTTGTTTTTGTTGAAGTGTCACACCATCTACTCCGGTAGTGGTAGTGACTTGATACCGTGATTGTGTTCGTGTTGTTTCCTTGGTTTGCAGTTAATAGATCCTTCGGGGAAAGTGAGTTCGTTGTTCTGTGCAATGGACTCATCGAACAAATCATGGTGGTGGGGATTGAGCCCCGTATTTCTCATATTTCATTTTCAGGGGGTGCTCAATTCCTACGATTTTGGTAGGGAGATGCAAAGGTTTGCTCTCCTCTGGTACTTCTATCCTTGACCTAGTTGGGGATAGAAAGTCAAGCTGAGGACTGTAAACTTAGAATGTACTTTTATTGCTTTTTTCTCCCCTCGTGTTTCACTGTGTTTCTTTAGTTTGTATTTTGATACTTCGGGAAAGTTTTGATGTAATATAACCCGAAGGTAGTGTGTATTATGGGGGTTAGTGTGGTGTTTTTTGGTATTTGATGAGTTGTGGTGATCCGTCTATTTTTCATTTTTGATATCTCCGTACCTGTGTGTCTCGTATAGTTGGTGTTGCTGTTGTTATTAGCACAGGTACCCTGGGAGGACTTTTACGGATGCCACGTGATCGTACTCACGCTATTTTCCGATTGTAAGCTAACTTTTCTACCCTTATCCTTTATGTTTCATTTTAAAGTAGGGGGTGGTTAGTTTAGCTTAAATGTCCCGTATTCATATCGAATGAGTTATACTTAGCGATTGTTATTCCTTTAGTTTAAATGAGTCAGATTCTGAGAATTTTGATGGCTTTGACATTGATTTTGATACATCGAGCCTTCGGTATTGTTTTGGTAAACATCTAGTTATTGTATATATGCATTTCATTCGAGTTGAGATCTTGTATTAAGAATCGAATAGTTCTATCACGTTAGCTTCGACTTCATGAATCAGCTTGACTAGTGAACGAATATGGTAGCTATTAATGACCTGGTTACCTAGAACTTATATTAGTAACTTCGAGGTGAAATAGAAAGGTCGGTCTTGGTTAGGTACGGGATGACGGTTATGGCATTTCTTTGACCCGATCAGAGCCAAATTCCATCCCTTATATGTATATCCTCGCCCCTCTAAGCCTTTGTAGGGTGGTTGGACCGCCACCCGAACTAACCTTTTGTGCTACTAACTCATAATTACCAATGCCCTTAGCTTTTATTACGGTCTATGTTTCCTTGACCACCTTGCAAGATTGAGCTTATTGTTTTCACATTTTCTGATATGGTGTGGGGTGGTGGAGTGGCATATCTTTCGAGTGGTGTCGGTAAAAATGAGTATATCTCGGAGGAGGTGGAATTATGTGGCGTTTCGGCCTTTGATCGTTTTTGTGGTGTTGAAAAAAGAAAAAAAAATGAGAAGAAAAAAAAGGGGGTTGTACATGTATATATAAATATGAGTTCAGAAATTGCCATAAATGACCTTGTGTTTTGTAGTTGTGATGTTAGCGATGGGAACTTCTTCTAATCTAGTACGGAGAAGGAGATGTTGTTGTGTTCTGAAGTGGTTTGTTCCTGGTTGACGAGCTTAGGTATGAACTAGACTTGGATACGACGTATGTCTCCAGCTTGTGGAATGATGTGGAGAGGTGGAAGGTTGGATGAATTATAGGTTGAAATTCGTTTGATGGTTTGTACTATTCGAACAAGCATCCTTATGAGGAGTTGAGTCTTCCGTTGCTATGAAGGGAAGAGCTTCGGTTTTAGTGTTTGATGTTTGATTAAGCTCACTTGCACTTTCTACTTTCTATTTTATCGTAAATATCCATTTCGTTAGCCCCAACCCTAGCCTAACGTTATAACCCTTCATGTCCTGCCTGACCCTACTAGACTTTGATTGACCTTGATTAGTGGAGATGTTTATGAAGTATAAGCCTATGGTGTAACCTCGGTACATTATACGTCTATAATCTAAACCGGTCGTTGGTGATAAATGTCGAAGAAGCTTTATACACACACACACACACACACACACACACACATTCTTTTCTCGATACAAGGTAGAGCTCGAGTTTTATGGATTTATATCAGTTACTTGTGTTTTACCATTTCAATTCTTATAGACTTGATGTATGATAGCAATGTTGACTCCATCTTTATTTTTGAATCGCTCATTTTTGCTCGAGGGCGAGCAAACGCTAAGTAGGGGGTAGTTGATGGGAGTCAAATTGACTATCATTTACTATGTGATTATACCCCGTTTATACCTCGTTTTATATGTTTCCGGAGACATTTGGTTGTATTTTGATGTATTTACACCTTGGTTATCATTTCGGGACCTAAGACGTAAAGTCCGGGATTCTCGGTCTTTTTCGGTATAATTTACTATACTCTCGGTCACCCTAGTGTCCTGTAGGGATTACGTGTGGTTTTTGTTATGATTTTTTACAGGACTTAGGTGTTTGAGATGACCGGAAGGCGAGATACGAGGATTGGAATGTGTGCCCGAAGCTTAAACGTTCAAACGGATCAAAACGCGGTGATACTACAACCATACCTTCCATTGATCTGCATTTTGATCCACCTTAGAGGCATATTATGGGATGGACATCTTCATGAAAGTTGTAGACAATTGAATCAGCTTTCCAACGCAACTTGAATCACTCGATTCGGAGATCCATACGCAAAGTTATGACTGATTTACTGAAGGTATGTCAGCTAGGCCATTTGCTGATAGAATTTGTGAAGAAAAAAATCTGACAGGCGGGCGCCTGTAAGTACAGGCGCCCGCCTGTGAGTCCAGATCTGAAAAAACACCATATATACACCCTCATTTCGATCTATCATCAAGCCCAACTTGTTTTTCTGCACTTTTGCTGCGTTTTTCTTCAGTTTTCCTTAGCTTAGATTAGATTTGTATATAGTTTTAGCTTAGATTAGTTTTATGTTGTTGTAATCCGAAGATCGGTGCTACTAGCTATTGAAATTTCAGTTTGGATTTCGTTTTTCTTCCGGTGTTCTTCGTCTCGATTCGGTAATTTCAATTTCTCCTTGCTTTCGACCTTTATCTTTGTTAACTTTTGTTGTGGTTTCCTTATATTTTGCTTAGTATAATGATTAGATAATTTCCCGATAGTCGAGATATGTGATAGCCTTCGAAATCGAATCCTTAGCTCGTTGATTGAAGTGTTTTGATGTTATGATTGTTAGATTCTCGGTGTTGTTATTGTTCTAGAACTTATGCCTAATGACGTTTGTTGAACTCGCGACTCGATAATCGTATCACACGTGGCTTCTTTACATATGTATTTTGCGAGAGGGTACGGGAAAAGGGGTTCTAGGATCACCGTGTAAAACCGACTGAGTTGTTCAGATTCGGTTTCATGTGTGAGGTTTATATCGTTGTTAACGAGCGTCTCATAGAGCGTAGACCGTGTCGGGTCAGTTAAATCCGGTCAGCGGACTGTTGAATTCGACATACGAAACTAGGTTGTTGAAATTGGTGCTTTGTTTCGGAAATAGTAGACGACATCCTTTAACAATGCCGAGAACATTAGAGTTTGTCAAAACACTTTCGGAAACGAGTTAGGGTTAGAGAGTAGTTGATTGGATCATAGCTCGGCTATCTCTTTTATATAGTTTTAAATCTTTGTTTTGTGTATATTTAGTTTGTAGAACCGGTGATCTGACAAATCACCACGTTCAATATTTGTGTTGACCTAAACTAGGAACGAGACCGACTTTGGTACTCGACCAGATTCCCTGTGGGATACGACCTTGACTCACCAATTCTAGGCTACAGTTGACCCGGTACACTGCCGGTGAGATTGGACACTTAGAAAAGGCCGATCACATGTGTGGAAGCAGGATGCTGATTTTGTGAATCAGTATTTCACCAAGCTGATGGTTCTTTGGGAGGAAATCAAAACTATTAGGCTTAGGCCTACTTGTCCTGTGATCCACGGTGCAATTGCAATGCCATTCACATCTTGGTGGATCACATGGAAGCAGTGAATATGATGAAATTCTTAAAAGTTCTCAAGGATGAGTTTGAGTCTATGGTGTCTTGGGCAATGCTGATGGTGCCTTTTCTTGAGATTCATGATGCCTTTGCAATGGCTATAAATTTTGAAAGGCTGAAGTTTCATGTGTCAAACAAGGCATGAAACCAATATTTTATGATCTCGATGAATCAGAAGAATGAACATGGCCAAAATCAGGCAGTCAACAGACCAGTATTTATGCATGCACATAGCTCTAAGGCCAATAACTCCACGAAAGTTCAATGTAGTTTCCGTGGATTAAATGGCCACACAAAAGAGAATTGCTACAAAAAATGCCTATCCACCTGGATTCAAGTCCAAGAAAGCTAATTTGGTAGATTAGACGGATATGGATCAGTCAGCAGAAGAGGATCAAGCCCACAACAGGCTGCTGGGTCAGGGTTTCCAAATCTTACTGCACAATGGCTAGAGAAGTTGATGGCTTTGCTGAGTTCTGATTCCAGTAGGCATGCATGATATATTGTCAACCAAATTAATGAAGTGAACAATCACTTCTCACCTGTTCAAGGATAAGGTGACCTAAATTTGGTAAAACCTATACAATGAATCTTGGACTCTAGTGCCACATATCACATTAAAGGTTCTTTAGATCTATTAAGCAATCCTAAACTTATGCTTAACATAAAGTAGGATTGCCTAAAGGAAATATTGCTTATGTAAAACATATGGGACAAGCGAAGATTAATCCTCAACTGACCTTACATGATGTTTTATATATTTCTGGTTTTAAGTATAACTTGATATCCTTACCTACTTTGATCATTCACTCCAATTTCAGCTATCTTCACTAATAACAAGTTTGTTTTGCAGGACAACAAGAAGAAAATGATTGGTTCAAATGAGCTTCACAAAGGACTTTATGTTTTGTTACAACAGCCTGTCAAGACAACTAGTGTTAATTATGTTTGTAATTCTGTACAAAATAACACTTTGTCTGATAGATTGGATGATGCTCTTTTATGGCATTATAGACTAGGGCATCTACCTGAAAAAATATTGAAAGATATTAGTTTAGATCTACTGATGTAAAATGTTGTCAAAATGATCTATGCTTTGTATGCCCTACGGCCAAACTAAAAAATCCTTTTCCTTTAAGTACCAATGTTGTTAATGCTATTGACGATGCTGGAAATCGTCTTAACAAAATCCAAGCCTTTCTTTCTAATGACAACCTGCATAAGCTTCAAGAACAACAAGAAACAAAGAAAAAAGAACAATAAACGAGGGGGCTGGTTTGAGGTGGTTTAGACTGCACTTGAGGTGATACTTCTCAAACTGCCTACATATCCAATGTGTGAATTAGAATCAAGTATTCATAGTTACTTAGATTTTGTTTATATAAAGGGGCTTATGCCCTAGCAATTGCGTGTAGTGTGTCCTTGGTGGACTCTAATTTCATGTTCCCTAAGGAAAAGATAATGATGATTTGATCCCCTTGATTTTAGGACATAATTATGGGCATATTTGAATGTCAGGATCAAAGTAGTTATGATTAAGGATTATTTCCATATTTATCTGATTTAATGTACATGTAGAGAGCTTGGTCCGAGGTGGACTTAGGCCGACCTACCGAGGTCGGGCACGAATAGGCTGATCATGCGCGCCTGCCGACCTACAGAGGTCGGAGGAGGGTGACCATGCTTGTACAGCTCGGGTACTGGGGGTTCTGGCCTTAAGGGAGTATTCTCTCCATCTTCATTTTGTTGGACTATTATAGGGATGACACGTGGCGAGGTACCGATCCGACCTTCGTCATAAGCCCCCCAGATCCGGCTGAGCTTTTTGAGGTCGGCTCGGATCTACCTAGATTGGTGCTCGGTTCAGCCATCTAGACTTGTAGATTTTCTGAATGGTGACCGGGGACCATTACAACGCAGTTATGACCGTCCGGAATTCGAGGCGTTACTGCCTACACGTTTAAATTGAAATGGTTTCCAAGATAAACTCGAAGGGCATTAACCTGTCATATCAAGCGTCATTTCTCCATCTCTTCCTTATGATTACCATTCCATTGTAGCTTTCTATCGCAACTTTTCTCCCTTCATATTTGTTTCTACACTTATGAGGAGATCACCTTCGTCCGATTCATCTGAGGAGGAACCTCTTTCGCCCAAGAGCGAAACCATCATCAAAAAGTCCTGGGAAAGGCCCGTGGTTTTGAGGAAATCCCTTGGGTTCCTCCATAGCCAACATCCGTCGCTTCTTCTTCACACCCTTCATCCGTGGCACCCACCTTCCTTCGGAGGCTTAAGATTCAAAAGGATACTCAAGACATTATGGGTGGACACAGAGTAATCTCAGTCCTGGCTCAGAGCAGCACGGAGCACATCTTCTATGAATACGAGATAAATCTAGAGAAATTTGTACCCTTTCTTCCTGCGGAACCACGTCCATATTCGTTGCGTCCTACCGATGGGTATTTTGCTATTTACGAGGCCCAGTTAAAGGCTGGCCTGAGGTTGCCTTTGTGCCCGGCATTTTTATCTGAGTTGCAACATTACGGTTTAGGTGCAGCTCACGTGGCTCATTCAGGCATTAGGACCGTGATAGGGTTCGTCATTCTGTGCCGAGCGAATGAAGTACGCTTCTCGGTAGGCCTCTTCCGGGTTTTTCACCGCATCGTGCAGAGTCCTGGACTGAAAGGATGGTATCACTTCTCCCGTCGGTCGAGAGTAAAAGAGATGCTGATCGAAGGCCCTAAGCACAAGGGGTGGCGAGTGTGCTTTTTCTTTGTTAGAGACGGGAGGAGCTCTTGGCTGGGATGTTGGAAGACGAGCTCTTTGCAAAATGACGAATGTCCAACCATTCCAAATTCTACTTTGGTAGGTGACATTCAGAATGTGGGAATTGTCATAAGGCTGCGTGAGCTTTCTTCTGAGCCTATTAATGCATCTCGATTGGCTGAGGCCGTTCCTGATCCCCATGTTCCCCTCAGCAGTGACATCCGTGATGTTTGTGAGTACCTCTACTTCCTTGTTCTTTTATATTTCTAATTAGCATTAGTAATGGACTTTTCTTTCTTGCAGTGAGGATCTTAGCTGGCCTTCAAACCCCATCCATATGGAGGAGGTAGAATGCCAAACTGAGAGAGTGGCCGCAGACCGGGAGCAGGCTAGGTATGACCCCATGTGTCGGACCATGGGATCCTCTCTCGGCACCCACACGGCTCGTCTGTTATCCGAGTTGGAGGATGATGCCCTAATAGGGCCTCGTTCTTCCAGAGAAGGCTCTGGTGCCCCTGTCGTCGAGATTTCCTCTTCAGACGCTCCTCTAGATGAGAAAGAGAAGGAGGAGGAAGAGTGGTAGATGCCTCTTATCCGGAAGTCTTCTCGCCCTAGGTCAGGAGAGGTTGACGCCGAGGAAAGGCTTGAAAAGAAGAATAAGACCGAACGTGAATTGGGCTCGGGAACCGATACCCCTGACAAAGTGGGGGACGAGGGAAACATTTGAGACTTATTGAGAGGACGGGGAGGCCGAGGTCCAGCACTTCGCCTTCTTCGAGTGCTCCAGCGTAAGAGATTTCACAGATGTCCAATTTGGAGCTGCTCGTGGCAGACTTTGAGGCAATGAGATACGTAAGTTTCATTTCTTTGTACCTTTGGTATTTATCTTTATTATATTGTTTTTACCGTATGCTGTGTGTGCACAAGGATCGGTCATGGGTCAAGATTATGTTGGCTTGTGCGTTCGTCCGCTGGGTGGGAGAAAATGACTTCTGATCTGAAGTCAAAATATGAGAAGATACGGTAACTTGAGGAACAGCTGGAAGTTCATACAAAGAGGATAGAGGATTTGAGGTCGGAATACGACACTCATCTTCAAGAGTTCATAAACGAGCACTTGGAGAGGGAGGCCTAGCTAGATAGTCATTGTAAAGATCCGAGGAGAGCTCACCGCTTTGGATGAAACTGTCCGAGCTTTCCCTGCTCGGCTCCAAGAGGCCTATGTCCAAGCTATCCGAGATTACAAGGCTTCCTCTGACTTCATCGAGTCTTTGAGGCGGCTGATGAGCCCTGCCATGAGGGCTAGTTATGTGTTGGGAGTAGATGACTGCAGGGCCCATCTTCTTGACCTTCCTATCGACAATCTGGCCCACAAAGATTCACACATCCCTGGCGCAAATACAATGTATTCCATCCGGCTGAAAGAGTTTCAATATGGGGTAGACCTTGCGACTAGGTAACCTATAACTAGAGACCCCCACAGATCTTCTAATGGCGGCAATCCTTCCAGTTCGGCCTCTCCGTAGAAGAGTCCGAGTCCAGATTCTTAGAGTTTAGGGGTTTTTTCTTAGACATTTCAGTGTTGTACTGTAAACTTCTCTTGATAATGAAAATGCTTCTTTGCATTTCTTTTTTAAGTAATTTTCTGTTTATTACTGAAGGGGTATGCTGCCCCCCCAGTACGCCATTCTTTAACCTATGGTTTTGGATGGCATACTTGTGTTTTTTGTGCGCATATGAGGCTGATTCCATCATGTGGGGCTCGGGACGTTGACCTGCCACTGATCAGTTACCGGATTTGGGCAAGTTGAGTCAGTTTAGACTACTTGTTTCTAAAGTACGGCAAGTAGACCAGGTTGGACTGGCTTCTCATGTGAAAGAGGTACGAGCAGGGCTAGGCTAGGCTGACTTTTCGTTTTTAAAGCACGGAGAGTTGGGCCAGGTCAGGCTGACTTCTCACATGAAAGAGGTACAAGCGGGGCCAGGCTAGGCTGACTTCTTGTTTTTAAAGCATAGTGAGCTGGACCAGGTCGGGCTGACTTCTCGCGTGAATGAGGTATGAGCAGGGCCAGGATAGGCTGACTTCTCATTTTTAAAGCACGGCGAGCTGGGCCAGGTCAGGCTGACTTCTCGCGTGAAAGAGGCACGAGCGGGGCCAGGCTAGGCTAACTTCTCATTTTTAAAGCACGGCGAGCTGGGCTAGGTCGGGATGACTTCTCGCATGAAAGAGGTACAAGCGGGGCTAAGATAGCCTGACTTCTCATTTTTAAAGCACGGTGAGCTGGGGCAGGTCGGGCTGACTTCTCACGTGAAAGAGGTATGAGAGGGGCCAGGCTAGGCTGACTTCTCATTTTTAAATCACGGTTAGCAGGGCCAGGTCAGGCTGACTAGACTGCTCGCGTGAAAGATGTACAAGAGGGCCAGGCTAGGCTGACTTCTCATTTTTAAAGCACGGCGAGCTGGGCCAGGTCGGACTGACTTTTTGCGTGTTTACATAAAGTATCAACAAAAGTACTGTAATTGTGCATAAAAAATATTTTACTTTTTGTGTGGTGGGATCAAAATATTTTTATATATATTGCAATAAAGCTGGAAAAGAAAAAATTGTCATGACAATAGCAAAAAAATGGGGCATTCTCGGAACCTGGTTCAGGGATAGAACCTCCGCAGGTTGTTAGCATGCCTGCTCCTAGGGATGGTCTTGCCATTAGAGTCAACTAACTGATACACGCCCTTTCCGTGCACCTAGACTATTTTGTAGGGACCTTCCTAGTTTGGGTCGAGCTTGCCCTGTGGACCCTGTCTGCTGACTTCATTTCTTCTGAGCACCAGATCCCCTTCTCTAAAGTAAGAGTGTTTTACTTTGTTATTGTAGTACTGGGAAATGTTTTGTTTATATTTGGCCATTCTGACGAAGGCCACCTCTCAGGCCTCTTTCAAATCATCTTTTGCATGCCACAGCTCGATTTCACGATCTGCCTTCGTGTACATCTCGACTCTGGGTGAAGGTAGTCTGATCTCACCAGGTATGAATGACTCAATTCCGTAAGCTAAGAAGAAAGGCGTTTCTCTCATCGCCGAATTCGGCGTTGTCCGATATGCCCACAGGATGTTAGGCAGATGTTCTACCCAATTCTTTCATTCCTCCTTCATCCTTTTCTTCGCCAAGATTTATTTGTATGTTGGTTTGTTTGACCTGGCCGTTTGCTTGCGGGTGTCAAACTGACTTGAAGTGTTGGGAGATTCCTAACACGGAAGACCTTGACCGAACCCCTCTGTCTTCGAAATGCATGCCATTATCTGATATCAGTGTTTTGGGTATGCCATATCAGCACACTATGTTCTTCCATAGGAATTTTTGGATGGCTTTAGCCGTGATGGTGGTTAAGGCTTCAGCTTCCACCCACTTGGTGAAGTAGCCTACTGTAATGACTAAAAATCTCAGATTTCTCGGGGCTCGGGGTAGGGGTCCGATCAGATCGACCCCCCAATGATCGAATGGCCATGCTGCAACTATAGGTACCATTTGTTGAGAAGCCTGGTGCGATATGTTATCGTGTACTCGGCATGGTTTACATCTGCGGACAAGATCCTCAACATCTTGTTGTATTGTCGGCCAATAGTAGCTGAATAAACGACATTTTCGAGCTGTCATCCGAGCTCCAGTTTGGTTTCCGCATATCCCCAAGTGAATCTCTCGGAGTAGATAATTTCCTTCGTCTTCTGATGTACACCAAATCCAATGTGCCACAAAAGACTTTATATAAAGTATATTATCAAAAAGAGAGTACCTGGTTGCTCGAATTTCAGTTTCCTAGCCAGAGTTTTGTCCTCGGGAAGTATCCCATTGCGAAGGTAGGATACTATAGGATCCATCCAAGTATCTTTCTGCGTGATGGGATGAACTTCCCTAGTCTCATAGCTTCTTTCTTGCAGTTGTTCTACCAGCACCTTTTGTTGGAGACAAGGTAGATGCTAATTTAGAAAGAGCATCGGCTCGCTGGTTCTGAGATCAGGAGACCTGCTTGATATGAACGGTTTGGAAGGCCTGTAGCCGAGGGCGAGCTGCAACCAAGTACTTTTTCATGGGTTCCTCTTTAGCCTCATATTCCCCTTTAACATGGTTGCCGATCAGCTGGGAGTCACTGTAGACCCACAAATTTCTTGCTCCTAGCCTAGATACCAAATTGAGCCCGGTGATTAACGCTTCATACTCGGCTTCATTTTTGGTGGCGTGGAAGTTAAATTGAAGAGTGTACGGGAACTCCTCACCCTTAGGTCTAATAAGTAGGAGTCCTGCTCCGGCTCCTTCTTTGTTTGAGGCTCCATCGACGTACAAAGTCCAGTGCTCGGCCTCGCAGTTCGGGTGATTCTGGTCGATGGTTATAGCCGTTTCTTCTGCCAAGAAATCTGCTAATACTTGAGCTTTAACTGCAGTTCGAGGGTAGAAGTCCGAATCATACTCCGCTAGTTTAACCACCTATTTTGCTAATCGGCCTGATGTTTCTGGTCGGTCTAATATCCGCGAAGGGCTAATTCGTGACCACGACTATCGGATGGGCTTGAAAATAAGGCCTTAACTTTCTAGAGGCACGGACTAAGGCAAGTGTTAACTTTTCAGCGTTCGAGTATCTGATCTCCGGACCATGGAGTGCTTTGCTGACATAGAAGATTGGTCTCTATATATTATCTTGCTCTCTGACGAGGACTACTCGTATGGCCTCGTCGCATACTGACAAATAGGCCAACAAGGTATCTCCCTCATACGGCGAGGTGAGTGAAGGTAGCTCGGCCAGATAGGTTTTCAGATCTTCGAAATCCTGTTGGCACTCTTCATCCCATTTGAACGGATTGGCTTTCTTAGAAGGGGAGAGCTCGTTGCGCCGGTCTGGATAAAAATCGGCCGAGGACGGCCATCTTTCCCATCACCCTTTGAAATTCTTTAATACTCATTGGTGGAGGCATAGTCCTCAACGCTTCGACTTTATCTGGATTGTCTCTGATGCCTTCCCTGGATATCATGTATCCTAAGAATTTACTGGTCCCGCAAACTTGGATTTTGCTACGCTAATTTTTTGCCCCAAAAAGCCGTAAAAGCAAGAGAAAAACTTGGTCAATTTTGAGGGCTTGATCAACAGATGCTTCCGCAAACAAGAGGAGGTCGTCCTCAAAGAATAATTCAACATAGGTACTTTACTATATAGGCACTAGATACTCTACACGACCCGGAAAGAACCATGACATCACGAGGTTGCCAGTCCGATACTGATCGTTACACCCCGGATACTATATTGGTACTTTCGAGCCCTTCTTTTCCCCTGACTCCGAACGTACACTTCTTAGGGTTAAGCTTCATCTGTGTGGTTCTAAGTACTTCAAAGACTTCCTTCACATCAATCAAGTATTGTTCTAGGGACTTACTCTTGATTAAGAGGTCGTCCACGTACACTTTCATACACCTTCCGATTTGACCTTTAAATATTGCATTAACTGCCCTTTGGTAGGTTGAGCTGGCATTTTTGAGACAAAATGGCATGGTTTTGTAACAATATTTGCCGAACTCAGTGATGAACAAGGTCTTTTCTGCGTCCTAGGGGTCCATGGATATTTGATGATAGCCATTGTAGGTGTCCAAGAATCCGAATACCTTGAAGCCTATGGTTGAATCTACCATTCGGTCTATCTTAGGAAACGGATAACACTTAGGGGCAGGCCGGTTGAGGTCGGTGAAGTCCACGCACATCCTCCAACTGCCGTCCGGCTTTTTGATCAATACTTGATTCGCCAACCAGTCAGGATAGCTCACTCCACGGATAATGTCGGCATGTAGCAGCTTTGCTACTTCTTTCTCGATAGCGTCCATTCGTTCTTTGGTTAAATGTCTCTTCTTTTTCCGAACGGGTTTCCGGCTCGGGCCGACATTCAGCTTATGCAGAGCCAGCGTAGATGACAAACCGGGCATGTCTTCTGTCTTCCAGGTGAACACGTCCCTGAATTCTTTCAATAGATCCACCAACTGTTTCTTGCATCTATCGGGGATCCAAGAACCTATCCTTACAGTCAGACCCACCTAATTTTCCTATAGGCATACCTTATTTGCCTTTTCGTCTGAGGACCAGGTCTCATCATCCTTGAGGAGTAATTCCTTGATGATCACCTATGCTGACGTGGTGCCTCTATCTGTGTTGGACGCGTAGCAGCTCCTAACCCGATCCGCATCACCTCTGATCTCTACGGGGCCTTCAACGGTAAGAAACCTTAAGTTGTCTAACCATGGTTGGGTAAGTTCAATTGAGCTACGGCTCGATCGACTGCCGTCCGGCTTTTTGATCAAGACTTGATTCGCCAACCAGTCAGGATAGCTCACTCCACGGATAATGTCGGCATGTAGCAGCTTTGCTACTTCTTTCTCGATAACGTCTATTCGTTCTTTGGTGAAATGTCTCTTCTTTTTCCGAACGGGTTTCCGGCTCGGGCCGACATTCAGCTTATACAGAGCCAGCGTAGATGACAAACCGGGCATGTCTTCTATCTTCCAGGTGAACACGTCCCTGAATTCTTTCAACGGATCCACCAACTATTTCTTGCATCTATCGGGGATCCAAGAACCTATCCTTACAGTCAGACCCACCTAATTTTCCTATAGGCAGACCTTATTTGCCTTTTCGTCTGAGGACCAGGTCTCATCATCCTTGAGGAGTAATTCCTTGATGATCACCTGTGCTGACGTGGTGCCTCTATCTGTGTTGGATGCGTAGCAGCTCCTAACCCGATCCGCATCACCTCTGATCTCTACGGGGCCTTCAACGGTAAGAAACATTAATTTGTTATATGCAGGTGAAATTACAGCTCGTAAACTGGTCAGGGGAGGTCGGCTTATAATGATATTATAGGGGGACAAAGCTTTGATAACTACATATTCGATAGCGAGTGTTCAGCCCAGGGGTGGTCCACCGAATGTAGTGGCGAGGACAATTGTACCTTCGGGACGGACTAGTGGCCCGGCAAACCCAAACAGAGGGGTTTTTACTGGCGTCATCTCAGAATTTTCTAGGTGCATTAATTGGAAAGTAGAGTAATATATGACACTAACCCCGCTTCCTATGTCGATGCAGATTCGTCTTACCATACTCTTGCCCACCACGGCTTCAATCATTAGGCCATCATTGTTAACTACCAAGGGGATATGATCTCTGGCACCGTAGGCTACTTCTTCAAGAAATCGCCATTTTTTGTAAGGTACTGCGATGTTGGTACGTGGATCATCTTATTTTTCCAGGATCCGGTTCTAAATCCTCCAGAGATGGTGTTCACGCTCTCAATATAATTACTTGTCATCGTGCTATTAACTTGAATAGATTGCCAATGAAAAGGCCCACCTTTTAGCGCCAATTGACGGTGCTGGAAATTGTCTTCACAAAATCCGGGCCTTTCTTTCTAATGACAACCTGCACAAGCTTCAAGAACAACAAGAAACAAAGAACAAAGAACAATAAACGAGGGGGTGGTTTGAGGTGGTTTAGACTGCACTTGAGGTGATACTTCTCAAGCTTCCTACGTATCCAACATGTTAATTGAAATCAAGTCTTCATAGTTCCTTAGGGATTGTTTATATAGAGGGTGTGTGCCCTAGTAATTGCACGTAGCGTGTCCTTGGTGGACTCTAATTTCGTGTTCCCTAAGGAAAATATAATGATGATTTGATCCCCTTGATTTAGGAGATAATTATGGGCGTATTCTTTCCGTATTTATCTAATTAAATGTACACATAGAGAGCTTGGTCCGAGTCGGACTTAGGCCGACCTACTGAGGTCGGGCACGAATGGGCTGATCATGCGTGCCTGCCGACCTACAGAGGTCGGGAGAGGGTGACCGAGCTTTTACAGCTCGGGTATTGGGGATTCTGGCCTTTAAGGGAGTCTTCTCTCCATCTTTATTATCATTGGACTATTATAGGGATGACACGTGGCGAGGTGCTGATCCGACCTTCGTCTGCTATGTTTGATCTTATACATATTGATATTTGGAGCCCTTTTATGCACTTTATTGTAAACTGATGTCAATATTTTTTTCCATGGTTGATGATTTTTTCAGATTTATAGCGTTTTTTTAATGAGACAGAATTCTGAGGTTTCTAAGTTAGTTAAATCTTTTGTTAAGTTTTTTTCTACTCAATTTAACAAAATTATCAAATTAATCAGATCTAACATTGGAACTGAGTTCCAACTTACTTCTTTTTTTGAGCAGCATGGAATAATCCATCAGACCTCATGTATCAGCACACCAGAGCATAATGGTATAGTATAAAGGAAACATCAGCACTTGTTGAAAGTAGCCAGGGGTCTGAGGTTTCAAAGTAACCTACCAATTGATCATTGGGGTTTTTGCTTGTTGCATGTTGTTAAATTGATCAATGATACACCAACACCTCTGCTGAATGAAAGCACACCCCATAAGATGTTAAATGGCACCAAACCAGGCTATTTTGTGTTTAAAGTTTTTGTTTTCCTAGTCTTTTCTTGCACACTTCAGCAATATAGAACAAAGTTTGATATGTAGGACATGTGTCTATCTTGGAAATTCAAAAACATCCAAGGGTTCAATACTCTTGGATATCACCAACAAAGTTATCTTTGTTGCTAGAAATACTCAGTTTCATGAGTTTACTTTCCTTTGTTCAAACATGAATTAGTCAAGTCCAGGTACGCTACTGATATGCTAGTGCCATTGCATGTTTTGGACAACTTTCATGATCAACTGAGTGAGACGATTGAGCAATCTAGCAGCACGGATGCAGCAGAGGCATCCAAGAAAGGATCAGTCCCAGTCAGCCAAACACGCATCCAGCTGAGGAGATCTACCAAAGTCACAAAGGCACCAAACTTTAATCCAGGAGGTGTTAATACAGTCCAGCAGATATCAACTGAATGACCTTGATTCACCTTGCTATGCTACGATTGACATAGTTCTCTTGCTAGTATAAGTGACTTACACTGCGATCAAGTTTTTGGCGCCGTTTCCGGAAACAATGGCCAATGTTCTTTGATAAATTTGCTAAACCCTTATTAAGAACTTTCTATTTTTTCTTTCATTTATTTTATTTTGAGTCTTGAGTCATTTCTGCATGTTATTGTACTATTTTAAAGATCAGAAGGATGAAAATTGGGCTCGATTAGGTGAGATTTCCTCTCGACTAAACGAGACCCAGAAAATGGGATTCTGATCGATCTCTATTTTTTGTGTTTATCCTTGTTAGTTTTTAGTTAGTAGGTCCGCAGCAGTAGGGATAAACCCAACTGAAGCGGTAGTTTACTAACCGTGTTTTTGTTTATCTTTTGGTTTTCTTGCAGGACTTGCGAAACACTTTTGATCCTCATTCGGTGAGATTTTCTACATCAGAACGAGATGAGCACCATGCAACCGAGAAGCCGATTTTCTTTAAACATGAAACCAGTGTCTATGTATCCAGACCCAAGGACTTAAGGTTCGAGTTAGAATAAAGAGAGCAAGAAGAGGCTCAAGATGCATGATGATGCTATGTTCGGGAGATCCTTAGAGGCCAACCTAGAAGAAAACGAGGACTGGAGGTGATGTAAGTCCTCTATACTGGTGTATGATATTTCCTTTGTTTCTAATCCTGAGAATGACCCGGACTACGAAACCTTGGAGCCTGATGAAGACCAAGACTTTGGTGAAATTGAGAAACTGGGAGACCCTGGTAGTTTTAGGTTGCCTATTTCTATAGAAGGTAGATCTTTTGGGCTAGCCTAGTGCGATTCCGGGGTTAATAAAAACAACATCCTTTTGTCTCTTTTCCTTAAGGCAATTTTCCCGGTATTCATGGACCGTCATATCACTATGCAATTCGTGGATCGCCAAGTTGATATGGTCAGTGGCAAGTTAAGTGACTTTATGGTCAGCACATATGGTTTTGACTACCCTGTTGACTTTTTAGTTTTGGACATTTTTGAGGACCCCAGTGCTGCGATACTCCTCGTACGTCCATTCTTAGCTACCAGTAGAGCCTTGATGGACATGGACAACAGTACCATCACCTTAAGATCTAAGAATGATGCTATAACTATAAGGATCTTGGAGCCGTTGAAGAACAGGCCAGGAGATTTTCGGATGATGAGCTCGACTTCTGAGAGTGTCCAAGATATAGAGAAGGTAAGTGTTGGAGGATTTCGGTAAGAAGTTGTTGTACTAGGTGCCGGAGAGCACGGATTTTTGAATGTTTCCCTTTGGGAATGAAAGGAAAAGGACCACTATGAAGCGCCAAATGAGGCGGATTATCCTATTCCTATCGAGACGGATGAGCCCACCCCATGCGGTGAAAGCTTGAGCATAAAAGTCGACAACGTGGAGCCTTTGAGCATAAAGGAGAAGAAAGCGAAGCAGACGAGGCAAGCCTAGTTCACTAGCCAAACGGGCCAAGCGTGCTAGAAGAAGAGCTCGAGGCTCTGTTGGGGAAGTTTAAGAGGGATCCCTTCTGGATAATAAGGAAGAAACTTTCTTCCTAGGCCTCAAAAGTCAGGGAAGAGCATGGATTGATAGGGGAGGCAGGCGTACCTCAGTCAAGGCTTCCCGAGTGCAAGTTTAACGGATAAAAATCTAGAAATCTGACTAAATGAGAGTCAGAGGAAAAGTCTACTTGAGGACTTTAAACTCAGAACTACTTTTTTATCCATTTCAGTTAGATCGAGTCAATAAAAGTAACCCGAGTGAACTACGAGATTTTATTAATCCTACAGTAATCAAAGGTCACAAGCCAATGGATGGTGGGAATGTTTTTATTTTTCTCATTGATCACTTAGGTGAAGTAGGTTAGGTTTTGAGTCGGAGAAACACAAGGAAGGTTAAAATCACGTCAAGGATAAGTCAATCAGGAGTGAGAATTATGAAGGAACCAGTGAAGGATAAGCTGGAAGGAAGTTTGGAAAAAATCTAGAAAAAGGCGCACTTGATTAGGCAAGCACCGGACTAATTGAGCATTGCAAAACCTAATTCCTAGGTTAGAGTTGATTCTAGGATACCTAGATGGAGAATCCTGATAGGATTGCAGCAGCAGTCAATTTCCCTTTCTCCCATATTTTCCTCCTTCCCCATTAACCCACCATCCATTCCTTTCACCATAAACCCTTCAATCCATACCTCAATCTCCTCCCACCATTACTTATCTCCCATTATCCCACTAAACCCACTCCACCTTCCCTTGATCCTCCTATTTAAACGTCACCTCACCACCCCCATTCCGCCATTGTCATATCACAAAACAATCTTCTTCTTCCCTTTCTTTGCAAAAATCCGGTCACCATCAGTCACCGCGACTAAACACCACCCATGCACCACCATATTAGCCTCCTTAAATTCTTAAACCAAACCACAAAACCATCCCATTTTTCCGTATGTTGCTGCATTTCTACTGTTGCTGCCATTATTGTTGCAGTTTTTCTTCATTTGCAACAATTTTCAGTAAAATTTCAAACTTTCCAGCGTTCGATTCAGTGAAGAAACAGTTGAATAAGTGATTCATGTTCAGTAAAAGACGTACATTTCCGTGTTTCCAAAAAATCCTAAAAAGTTGCATTTGAATCAACGAGCACCCATGCCACCTAATCGAGCACAACTTTCAAGTTCAGAACAGTCTTCTTGAGCATCAATTTTTTCAGCTTCTATGGGTCCCAAATGCAGCCGTACCAGTAGACGACCCAGTGGACTGCAGTATTTTCAAGGAGATGCTAACCCCTTGATCAACGGGGTTGAGAAATTTGCATCATTGCAGATCTATGAGGCATCCTGGCGTCATTGGAATGCATGTACGTCATTTTGCCTGATAGAGGTGCATTGACCTAGAGGACTACGGTGATCTTCTGCCCACCATTCTTTTGCATCATGGTTGGTTGAGCATGACCCAGGTTCCGGCCAGGTTCAACTCCACTAAAGTTTGAGAGTTTTATGTCTATGTATCGCATAGCCCGTAGGCCCAGTTTGTTGTGGTCCGAGGGGTGCACGTTGACTTCTCAGTTGAGAGGATCAAGGCCTACCTCCGTATCGCTGACACACATATTTGTCGAGATGAGTACACTACGGCTATGGTAGAGCCAAAACTGGAGAGGTTGGAGTTGATTACTGAGTAATTTTGAGTCGAGTGGAAGAGAGATATGCTTGAGTCTCCGACTATTTTTCTAGACAATGACAAGTCATGGGACAGGAAGATGTTGCACCGGTTTGTTTGTGCACATTTGTTGCCGTGCGATCATCATGCTTCGGTGACGACGAAGCAAGCTGAGCTAATGTTCTATCTAGAGCAGGGTTTGGAGGTGAATGCCGGTTTGCTTATGCGTAGACGGATTCATTCTATTGCAGAGGCTTCTGCCTGAGAACTGCTGTCGTACGGGCATATGATTGACACTTTTGCGATAGAGGATGGTTGTCCAGTTCTAGATGCTGATGATTTAGAGGACCCTAAGCCTATTCTAAACAAGACTGCAGTATCCAAGGTTGGACAACGCAGGGGTCGTACAGCCGACAGACGGGAGTGGACACCATTTTATGGTGGGACTAGATCTCATCTTGAGATCAACGAGGGCTTTGTGATGGAGATTGCTACACTCCACACAAAGTTGGATCATATTATTAATCATCTCGGCATTCGGCATGTTGCCCCTCCCACCCAGACCAACCCCGCATCGAGCAGCCTCTTCTTCTACTACTGGTCCTTCTACTTCTTCCACGCCTCCCATTTTGAGAGACGAGCTGACGATCCGGCCGACGAGGAGGACTGGACTAGTTTCCATTTTCTTTTGTTGTTTTCTCATTTTTCATTGATGTTTTATTTTCTTTTTTGCTTTTCCCGACTTTGGCTTGCTTTGTAAATATTTTCTATAATTATAATGCTTTTCTATAATTATAATGATTATGTCAACTTAATTTGTTTGAAGTTATATCTTTCTTTCTTACTTACTAATCTTTATTATTATATCGGTTTCTGTTACCCGAGTATTTCACTATGTCTTGCATGCCAGATTCATTGCAGATTTCCCAGATTTATATCATTGGCCCA
The DNA here is from genome assembly GCA_026214975.1 of Gentiana macrophylla. Lineage (NCBI taxonomy): Eukaryota > Viridiplantae > Streptophyta > Magnoliopsida > Gentianales > Gentianaceae > Gentiana > Gentiana macrophylla. The sequence goes on along the minus strand of CM047809.1, from coordinate 77,683,650 downwards.
ATTACCGCTATTCCGGATTCACTTTTGAGCTCCGTGCTTAACCAAGCTAAGTTCCTTTGTTGCTTTAATCCTTTCAACACTAGGGACAAATTTTCGGTTAAATGGGGGTAGGCACGTCACTTAGTTTTTGGTGTTGTATTTTTCCAATTTTCATTTATCTCGATTCTTTTTTACGCATTTTCACCACTTTATCTTTTGATTCGTTTTCGAATAAGATTGTAAAGATATGAAGTTTTTGAGCTTTTGGAGCTAATTAATTACACCCTTGTTTCACAAATGAGTAGGCAAGAGTCGTTTCGACTTTTGAAGTAGTGGCGTATTAACCGCATACTCTTTTTATGAACCACATTTCTAAGCACGTATAACTCATTTCTACAGCATGTAGTATAGATGACGCCTTATGTTGACTTGAGTTTACCCCAGTTTTCCGAGTTTTGTTTTATATATGGTCATTTATGTCAAGTTTTGGATCTTATTAGGGCAAAGGAATTACGGATTCGGTAGCTTATTAGACTGAGCAGACCGTAAGGATAGATAGATTTTGAAAGATGTCTTGCCTACCCGAAAAGAAGCAATTCTTTGGCAATATGGTAGCAAGTTCGGTGTTAGATTTGATGAAGTTTCTTTCTAGGCACCCACCATTGCAATTTTCTGATTGACAATCTACCCGGCCCTCGCACAAATAATAAATTATGAGATAAACGCGAGCCTTGGAGTAGTACTCGTGATGTGATCCGTAACAGAATCAGATCCGAAAATGCCCGAGGACTTGACTGATGGCACCAATAAGGCGAGCACCTCGACCCTTAACTCTTAGCTAAAAACCTTGGTATGACACAAGAATACTCACGAAAAGCTTAAAATCTTAACATAAATTTAACTCAATAATATTTGAACTATTTGTTACAATGACTCTACTCGCCTTTATATAGGCTACAAACGCCAAGACCAATTGCTAATTTAGCAATGTGGGACAAAATAACAATAAATAAAAATAACAACAAAAATAAAAGACTAATTAATCAATGTGGGATAACAAAATATAACTAAAAAATAAATAAAAGACTATAACTAAATTTAATAAGGTTTTCTTCAATGGGACTCACGTCATTCCCTCCCGGCTCCGAAAGGATTCGAAATAAAATCAAAAGAATGTATTAGGATCAAGCACTTACCGTTGTATTAAAAAAAGGGCATTGTTAATGGCACCACACACAATATACTCGGGCACCGCACCTGTGCAAAATTTGACTTTTTAGGGGTCGAAATGTGTTATTTCAACCCCCGCAAAGTCGAAATGTGTTATTTCAACCCCTAAAAAGTCAAATTTTGCACAGGTGTGGTGCCCGAGTATCTTGGGTGTGGTGCCATTAACAATGCCCTAAAAACAATTGGTGTTAGTAAATGTGCTACTATATTTCCTTATATCACGCCCCTTCAAGCGTGGGCCTATAAGAAGGGAGAGATGCTCAACACTTGACTTTTTTTTTGGGAAGTGTGGGCCTATAAGAATAGAGTGGGGGCCAACACTTGGTTTTTTTGTTTTTAATTGTGCTGGAAACAGGGCTTGAACTCGGGATCTTTGGCTCAGATACCATATTAAGAACAAGTGCTTACCAACGGTACTAAAACCAATTGGTGTTAGTAAAGGTGCTATTATATTTTCTTATATCAAAATGTCATAAAAAGCAGCAACAAGGATAAAACATGACGAACCAGCAACGAACACCAATGATATGCCCGGATCAAATACAAGGTGGACAGACCACTTCAAATTAATTGCACGGTTTGATGTTGAACTAAGTGGCACAAATTCAACATCAAATAAGTCTTCCAACGTGCTAACAACTTTGAAAAACCCCGGCAAAGTAGCGATATAACGAGAACAATTCACAACCGGATAGACAACAACATCCTTGGAAAATGGATCAATGAAATGGTTTTCCGGTTTGCCACCAAGTAAATGCTCTTGAGGTACCTGCAAATAAGAGGAAATATAACCCGAACAAGTGGTCGGCGAAGTAGGACCCACTTCCTCATTTGCCTCCTCCAAATTCTCCACCTTCACTTCCCCATCCACAAATTTAGGATTATTTTCATCATCCATCTCCACCACACTCCTATTTTCCTCCAATTTCTCCATAAAATTTGGCTTATTCTCCTCGACCACGCTCTCATCATCATCATTGCTTTTCAACTCCTCTTGAGTGTTAACAATTTCTACGGTGGTCCCTACAATCGTCTCTAGGATACTAACATTCACCTGGTCGTCCGTACGTGATGTTTATGGAAACTACGCATTTTCTGCCAAAAATGAGGGCAGTCATAGTAGTAATAATCACTCCCGTGACAATGATTGCAATAAACAGAAAATAGCCCCGTAGAAGTTGTCTTATCCACCTCTATACCACCACCGTTACTTCTACGACCACCTCTTTTACCACCACCTCTTTCCGTTAACAGTTTATGATATTGAGTCATTATCTCATCCACCAATAACTAAATACGAGCATCACGACAATTGTCTGCTCCCACGCTGAGTTCTTTCAACTAGCATTCTTCACGTTCAACTCTATTTGGATTTGATACCATATTCATCATCATCTTCTCTGGTGAGTCTTCCCAGTTTCCAAACGTCTTTAGGTCATCAACCTGATTCATGAGAACACCAGGCATTATGCACCATAACCAGGAAGTACAAACACATGTCCACCTACACATATATGCATGTAAATGTTTGATTGGGGATTTCGCGAACAATCTTGTCATTAAGGTGAAAAAAAAAAAAAACATTGACATTGTGTATGTGTTATTGTACCTTGTTAGAACACCTTTGTTTTTTGTTTTGTATGTTCATGAGAAAAATGGCAGGTACACATACTTAAGTCTCTTTCTGTGTATTTTCCGTATTGCAGTTTGTCGTCATTATAAGTGCATTGCTGGCACACGTCCTTCCATGGCTGTTAGGCTCTACCTCTGTCCTTGATTAACAGGCGTTTTAGCTCAAAAAAATTGTAGCAACTCTCTAAATACTAAATCATAGCATTAATGGTAGTAGTCTCAAAGGGTATTTTAGACTTTGAAACGACTCGAATTAGGGACAAAGGTAGTAGTTGATGTATCTATGTTTGGAAACGTGTCTAATTAAACGTATGCTGCTCATGGTATAGGTGGTCACATGTGAGATGCTTTTGATAATCATGCTTTCCTTATACCTTCATTCAATCTAATGTGATGGTTTTAATCGGAGATGCAAGCTCAGGAAGTTATATTTCCTATGAGTGCTGGAAAATGAGAATATTGACTTGGTATTGAATAGTGTAGGCAATGTTTAATTCATAGAATATTGGTAGATTGGATGCAATGATGTAATAGAATGGAAAATGAATGAGTGACATTACTGGAATGGTGATAAGTTTGCATCTAGAATCAATTCAGACATAATATTTTGCATCGTCAAGAGAGTTTAATGTGGTCTCATCCCAAAAACATAGGTTATGAGGTGAGGGAAGTTCATATCTTAATATGATGGATTACACAATCACAAGTTCCCAATATGAGATACTTTAACACACCCCCTCAAGTGTGGGTCTGGGCACTCTCAAGGCCAACAAAGAGGCCCAATACTTGCACAATAAAAGGGTGGCTCCGATACCATGTAGAAATCTAGGTCCAAACCCATATAAGAGAAAGTGTCTCATCCCCAAAACCTAGATTATGAGATGAGGGAAGTCCATCTCTTAATATGATGAGTTTCACAATCTCAAGTTCCCAATGTGGGATACTTTAACACTTGACACATTACACGTACTTTTAGAAAAGGCATAGTGTCATTTTTATGCCTCAACATGTTCTTGTATGTAATCCATATGTTTCTTGTCAAATCCGTGGATCCAGGGATCCATGCGAAGTGTTGATCATCCCAACAATCTTCTCAATACACTTTGAATGATTTTTCTTCAGATTAGTGCATGGATTCAAGATTCGAGGTAAGAGAATTATAATCGAAAGAACAATGGTTTGATTTTAGGTTTTTGAGTTAAATTAAAAATGTTTTCATACTGAGTTTACAACATTTTTCATACTGTGAATGATAAATGATACGTCATTGATGTTGCTCTAGTGGAACTAGTCTAATCGAGTTTGCACAACTTCTGGGAGTCAGTGGTACCACTTCCGAGCCCGTAGTAGGATCAACTATTGTAATAGTGCCAGCATATATACTATATACATTATACATTCATCTACCCCTAATTATATTCAATCGATGAGAGATAGTCTAAATATTGTGTGAAATACATGTCAAGTGCTTAGTGTGTTCCTTGGTTATCGATTTTGCATTTGCATGATTATCCTTTGGATTCGGTACTGTTTTGTATCGTTTTGCGTGCTTTTCAGGTGGACCATTTTCCAGGAGAAATGAGAAAGCAAATCTGGGCTAGGAAAGTTAGTGGGCCGAAGGGAAGAACTCCGGGAAGATATCTGCTGAGAGAAGAAGACAAAACTAGGCTCGATCAGTCGAAGCCCAGCTCGATCAAGCGAGTGCTTGGAGCATAAGTCACCGACTTTGTGGAGCTAATCTAAGTTGGCTAAGGTTTTATTGAGTCATAAGTCGGCTATAGAACTTTATATAAAGGCTGTAGCACCCCATTGTAACATATACCTCATAATACTTATTCTTGGTTTTGCATTGTGAGTTTCTTTGGTTTCCTTCTCCCAAAGCCATCAACTAGCTTGAGTTGATCAAGCTAGCCCACCATTAACGAAGGAATGGAGTTTTGAACGTTCCTTTATGTCTTCGATATGGTGTATTAACCTGTTTCTGCGTGATGTAATTAATCTGCATGTTTGACGACCCCGTAATTTGTCAGAAGTAATCAGAACGATAGTATGTAATTCCAGAAGTAGGAGCCGCCGCACTCGATGAGGCGATGGTCTATATCGACTAAGCGAGGCAACTTTAGGTTACCCTAAATCTAGAGATTCAACGTCAGCTACGTTGATCGAAAAGTTTAATTCACGTCTAGTTAGATCTAGCCAATCAACTTATCGTTTATGTAAATTAACATGAAGGACTTATAGTGAAGTGTTAGTTTGGACATAGTATGGATCAATCCCTATGAATGTGTAGTTATTGTCAATAGCTGCATAGAGAGGTTATCGGTCTTGTGCTGACACTTTCTAGAACTTAATGCATGTGAGCTAATACAGCCTAAGGTAGGTTAATGGGACATAGACGTTTATTGTCCTTGCAAATAGAAGTAAACAAGGTTAGAAGACTGCACCCATAGCTAAAACAGAATTAAGAACATATGTTCTGATTAACTCGGGGAATTACAGGGGAAATAAACTCAACGATTAATTATACCATGACAGGAGATTCGTTAGGAGGGGAGGAATACCATTTCTTTTCTGTTTCTATGTTGGTCGTAAACCGCCTCTATGTGTTCTTAATTAGATTTAATACATTCATTATTAAACGTTGCATTGTCTCTGTGGGATCGACCTTGATTCGCCTTGCTATGCTACGTTTGACATAGTTCTCTTGCTAGTACAAGCAACTCACACGCGAGATTTGAGCTTCTGGTTGAAGATTCCGATGAGGACCTGGGTTTTCGGATGAAGATTCTGATAAACTGGATGAGATCACACCGGAAAACAGAATTTAGGTTGTTTTGGGATGTCTGACCGGGAAGATAGCTGCTATATGCACCAAATCTGATCTAAAAAACTGGCCCGAAAAATACTGAAAATGTCAATTTTCCCAGTAACGGAGCCAACTAATAATTTCAGAATTATCACAAACGGATTAAACGGTGGATATCTAGCGATTTATGTGTGATTTGTCTATTTTAATATCACTTTGCCTCAAGAACAATATGAAGATCAAGTATAATAAATGAGGGGTTTTTTTTGGGGAGGGGGGGGGGGGGGTTATGGATGTGCCAATGCGGCTGTCTACGGACCCTTGAGTATAAGGGATAGATCCAAATATTGTTTTGTTGCCTGTTATTCACATAGTTCTGATGTGTGAGGGGACGCCATTACTTATAGGGATCATAGTTGGCGTTTACAAAAGGCAGTCTCTAATGAGGCAAGCTCATGTCGAGACCGCTGCGGGCTCTCTACTTGTAAGCGTTTATATCGAATGCTTCCTAGATAAGCGGGCTTTGTTCCGAGATTTCGGACTGCGAAGCGGGCTGGAGCCTTCTTGACCAAGCTCGGTTTATGAGGGCACAAGCTGATTGGGCCGTGGGCCTTTGTCCGTTGCTTAGTTTGTATATGGGCATGTTGGTCCTAGAGAAGGGTAAAACTGTAGTCATAGGGGGGGGGGGGGTGAATGAATATAGTGGAGTTTCAAAAACTTTTCTTATATTTAAAAGCTTTTGGGCAGCGGATAAGTCCCTTATTTAAATGTTGGTTCAAAGTAGATTATGCAATCACAGATATAGTATGCAATGAAATAAAGTGTTGTAAAGTAAATTGCTGAAAGTAAATAGACACAAAGGTTTATAGTGGTTCAGGGTGGTGTAATCCTGTTGGTCCCTTGGAAAGGCTAACACAAGTTTAGAGAGGGGGTGAATAAACTTGTCACCAAAAACTAATCCTGAGCTAGAAAAGCCCCAGGAACTGAGTTTCTCTGAAACTCAAACTGATCTTCAGTTCAGTTTTGTTCCTGTCCCTTAACTTGTGCGGAGTTCAGTTAGCTCAACTGAGTATAAGTCAATACTGACTTATATTTAGTCTTGTTAACTGGCAGCGGCTAAATATTAGCCTTTAAAAACTAGTTAACTTAGTTTCAGTATGAAAACCACATAAATATAACTATAATAAAGTAAATGAATGCGTAAAGTAAATAGACAAGATTTATAGAGGTTCCGGGTGGTGTAATCCTGTCAATCCTCTCTTCCCCTGTGAGGCGGAGGAAAATTCCACTAGAACTTCTTTGAGATGGCCCGGTTACAAAAAGTTCTAAACTGATAGTCCTTGACTAATCCCTAACTTCACTATCTAAACACTTGTAAAACAGGTAGGATTGCTGCTCTTCAACTGTTTGAACCACTGGTCCTTGGAGGGTAGAATTGCCTCTTCACCAGCTCATCACAAACATAGTCTTCCTGACTACACTCAACTGTCCTTCACACCTTCTTGGTGTTTCACAGTTTAATCATTTGATAAAATCAAAGTTGAGACTTTGAATCAATAACTATGATTCAACTGTGATTTGAGCTTTTCTTCTGGATGATTAATTTAAGCACGGCTCTGTATTTCTTCAAATGTTGGATCTTGAATCTGCTTGAATATGCTTGAACACTTTGAAGAAATTTCTTGATCTTGCAATTAAGTGCTTAGCAGGTATTCTTTTGGATTTGGCTTTCCCCCTCAATTTGATCTTTCTTGACTAGATAGATTCCTTTTAATTTTCTTGCTTTATTATCATATACCTTCACTCTATTTTGATGTTGTAGAGGTAGTCTATTTATAGGGGTTCATTCAACATTCATCCTGCTTGTAACGGCTATATTTTCTGACCGTTCTGCTGTGTCAGTACTTCATCCAATGAAATTGCTTTCTTTACAACGTTCGACCGTCACGATCGCTTTGTTGGATGGTTGACTTATAAAACGAGTTTCCTTATCGCTTTTGTAATCGAAGTTTTTCTTTTGTCGGTTTCTAATCGACTTGAAGCATTAATCGAGATTTTACTCTTCTTCAAATATCAAGATACTCGGTTTTTCATCGATTATAATTGACTTAATCGAGTACACCATGACTCATAATCATCCGAGAATTCATTGTCCTTATGATTCTTAGGTCTTCATACAAGATCCATAAAGTCGATTCGAGTCACCACAATCTTGCACGAAGTCTAACTTTCTGATCTCGACTTGTAATCTTCATAACCGAGTTTGAACCCTCGGTTCTTCATTCTTCAATAAGCCGAGTCTGTGTCCTCGGTTCTTCTTGATCTTCTAGATAAGCCAACCGAGTCTGTTTCCCTCAAATGAACTTATCTTCTTCAATCTTCTCACTGTGTGCTCTATTGTCGAGTTTCTTGTAGAATCTCAAATTTAGATTAAATCTCGCTTTCTTCATTTCTCGGTTCCACTTAGAACTATTACGGTTGCTTGTCCGATTTAACTTCTACAAATATCAGACTCTAATAGATCCTATACATTGATATCTAGACTTCTTTTTGCTTTGCACTATAACATCTAGTTATGACACTTCATCAATGGGGTTAAGAACAATTAACAAATAAGTGATGAATCATCATCAAAACATAAATTTTATTTCCAACAAATCCCTTAATCCACTCTTCTCCTGTGATGATTGGATGAATTCACTATTGTTTTCACAGATACAATAGCATGATTGTCCTTGGCTACACAAGCTTCACAATCTGCAAGACTATCACTCATTGGCTTCAAAAGCTTCAGTGACTCAGTCTCTATCACTGCTCCTTGAGAACAAATCTTTCAGCAGCTCTCACAAAGGTTGAAACTCATTTTCAGATTCCTCTAATTCAATTGCTTCAGTTGATGTGAATTGGATTCACAGAATTGTGATCAATCTCAGTGCTTGATGTGGAATTTGAGTTATGTTTGCTGAGTTGATCTCTAGATATTTCCTTTAAGTACAAATAGAAGGTTTTTCAAATTGACAGAGTTTCAGCTTGTTTCTTATCAGATTCAATCATTATTTCTTTTCTTTCAATGCCTTCTATTTATAGCCTTGACAATCCTTGATTTGAATTTCCGTCCGTTGGCTATTTAATGTGGAGAATCATCCTTGATTTGATTATTGATTCCTCCTTAATTATATTCTCCTTGATTTTAGTGATCTGATTTCTTCAAACGTCTATCAGAAAATCCATCCTTGATTGATCCTCATTGATTGTGCATTTAATGCTTGATCTTCATAGTATACAATCTGAACTTGTAAATTTTACTTGGCCGTTCCCTGAACGGTTAAGTAATCCTTCTGACTTGGCTGTTTGGTTCTTTCTTCACTGCCTTGTTATCACTTAGCCGATAGTCAGTTCACTCCGCCAGTTCATTGTATTGTTATCTTCCTTGATCTTTTATGTACTTCTTGTACTTCACTGATCCTTGATTTGGGTGAGATCAGTGTACACCATATTTGACAATGTATTTCATCATTTTAATTTTAACTTAGACTTATCCAAGGTCATCACAGACTTCCTTGGTTATAAGTCAGACCATAATGTCTTCATACTTCTCTGCTGGTACTTGGCTGGCTTCACTATGTCGGACTTGTGTTTTACTTTGTCGTCCTACCAACTAGTATAATACTTGTCTGAATCAACTTATACAACATGTCAGACTCTAAGTAAAGACTTATACAGAGAATTCTAACTTATTTTAGGCTTGCTCTAACATCTAGTATGGCCATCATCAAAACATAATAAAATGTTTCTAACAGGGCCTGATCCGAATCCATGGGCTCTCTTGCAGGCTTTGGCATATCAGTTGGTTTATTCAATTTAGAGGCCATATAAACCTCAATTGATGATGTAAAAACACTATAAACAATGTTGGGTAATCTTGGAAACAAACAAACACATACATCAAACCAGGTCAGGGGTAATGAGGATTCATTACGCAACATATATGGCTTTAATAAGGCATGTCAAGTCATTTTATTAGTGCCTTAAAGCTCCTTCGTCCTATAGTGACACTAGAAGGGAGGACGTTGTCAGATTACGCCTCAAATGTAGAAAGCCTTAATAGCCTCGTGTTAAGGCTTTTTTGAATGCCTCAAAAGGCCATATTTCTTGTAATGATTGGATTTCCCTGAAAAATACGTCGGGATTGAACTGACTACTAGAAACCCCTCCCTCTGAGGATGCTTTCAAATGGCATCGGTGAGGAAGCTTCATATTGAAAGCATACCTTAACAAAGCTTATATAGCGTTGACAACGGGTTCGATGAGACACCGGATGAAAAGACTTGCATTGACTATGAGAGTTTCACGAAAAGACCATTCTGACCCCAAGGTAGGCAGAGTAACCTTTTAAAAAGGTCATCCGAGGTGAATGAACCGAATGACGAACTATATAAAATCCATATTGAAATCTAGGTCTGAAAGAGAAACTTGGGATAGCAAGGTCAACAAGGACTATCCTACATTCTCTTACAAATTCGCTTCCATTGCGCACTCAGATTAAACCTTTCTATTATCATTCTTAAGAATCTAAAGCTAATAACCTAAGGAGTAAAGTCCCAGTTACGAATAACATGCGCTCTGATATCAACTGTAACAACTCATTCTCGAAATAAGGGTAAAATAGAAAAAGATTGTTCGTCAAGTGCCAACACATGGAAAGTTAGACACAGTAGCCTATTGTAATAGTGATATCATAAAAGAAGAAAGTGAAATCGATAAGCTAAAATCCAAAATAACTCATAGAAAAAGGATGAACATAGAATCATTCTTCTTCTTGTTGTTGTTTCTTATCAAAATGTTTCATCTTTGTTTTAAAGTTTAGGTTTCAAGTTGTTTTTACTCTGTTTTATGGTTAACATCACAAAATTGGACAAGTTATGTGTTTAGGATAGTTTGTTTGGTTATTGCTGGATCAAAAAATGAATCCGGGCATCACTGGCTTGTTGAACTGAGAGCCTCTCTCGGTAAAGCGGCCCAGAAAACACCTAAATTGGCCTCATGGTTGTTATGTGTTGTCTACGGTGTGTTCAGAAAGTTATTCCAATTTATGGTCATGTTTCTGGTTATGTTTTCATGTTAATCGCGGATATATGATGGTTTGTGTGTGTGGTTATGGCCTTAGTATGCTCACATAGGTTAGAAATGGAATTTAACCTGAACTCATGTGTTTTACGTGCTCCTTGATAAGAGTTAACTTGACTATCATTTTCCGTGTGATAGGACTCCGTTTATACATCGTTTTATATGTTTCCGGAGACATTTGGTTGTGTTTTGATGTATTTTACACCATGGTTTGTATTTACGAGACTTTAATGTCCGGAAATCTCGTTATTTCTCGGTGTTTTGATGCATTCTCGGTCACCTAGTGTCCTGTAGGGATTATGTGTGGTATTTTTTGTGATTATTTATAGGAATGAGGTGTTCAAGATGGCCGGAAGGCGAGATTCGGGGGTAGGAGCATGTGCCCGAAACGTAAATGTTCAAACGGATCAAAACTCGTTGGTACCATAACCATACCTTCCATTGATCTTCATTTTTATCAACCTTAGAGGCATTTTTCTGGGCTATAAATCTTCATGAAAGTTTTAGACAATTGAGTTAGATTTCCAATGCATTTTGAATCACTGGATTTGGAGGTCTTCACACAAAGTTATAGTTGATTTACTGAATATGTGTCAGCAGCCGGTCGCCCATGAATCATTAGGCGCCTACGGTGAAACATAGCCGAACAGAATGTCTTGAACTCCCAGTACGTTGTAGGCGGCAGCCCATCTTTATAGGCGCCCGCCTACCAAGTTATACACCCACTAGCACCCACAACACTATAATTACGCCCCTTTTGCAATTAGATCAAGTCCTAGATCGATTTCTTGCATTTTTCTGCACCTTTTCAACCCATTTTCTTATATTCTTAGATAATAAATAATTTTACCTTTGATTAGGTTTAAATCATTGTAAATCGAAGGCTTGTTCTACTAGCTCATTGTATTTTCAGTTTGGATTACGTTTTCGCTTTCGGTGTTCTTCGTCTCGGTTTTCGGTAATTTCGATTTCTAGCTTTTAATCTTGATTTATGTTAGCTTTGATGTTGATTTCTTGTTATTTTCTTAGTATAATGAGTAGGTAATTCGGTTTTAGTCGAGTTATGCGATAATCTTTGAAGTCGAATCCTAGTTTGTTCATGTGGTGTTCTTGATGTTGTGATTGTTGATTCTTGATGTTACCGTAGTTATAGAAATTGTGATTGATCACGTTTATTGAATTCATGTCTCGATAATCGTCTTACACGTATCCTCTGTATATATGTATTTTACGAGAGGGTACGGGAACCGGGGTTCTAGGATCACCCTGTAAAACTGACTGAGTTGTTTAGATTCGGTTTCGTGTGTGAGGTTTGTATCAACTTGTTGAGTGTTTCATTGAACATAGACCGTGTTAGGTTAGTTAAATCCGGTCAGCGGATTGTTGAACCTGACATAGGAGGGTAGATTATTGTATGGTGTCTATTCTTGGAAATAGGAAACGACACCCTACGAATGACATCGAGAACGTTTAAGTTGTTCGAGAACACCTCCGGGCTTAGCCAGGGTTTGTGAATATTAGATTGGATCATAGCTCAGCTATTTATTTAATATAGTTTAAAATCTTTTCTTATGTGTATATTAGTCGTTCGAACCGGTGGTCTGAAAAATCACCGTCTTCAGTAATTGTGTTCGCCTGAACTAGGAACGATACTAGCTTTGATACTTAACCAGATTTCCTGTGGGATACGACCTTGCTCGCAATTTATAGTACGACCGACTCGGTACTCTACCGGTTAGAGTTGGATTTACTGTAAAACGGGCATCACTCCTACGTGTTATAGTTAGTGATATTGCAATGTATTGAGCGGAGTACCATAGGTATTAAAATTCTCGTGTCGGTGGTATGACTATCGTATTAGCCATGTCATTCTTAAGGCGATGTATTGTACGGAATACCTGAGTATTCAACATCCCAAGTTGGAGGTATGGTAGTTTTATTATCCGGTGTTGTATGTCGAGGCCTTTTGTTAGGTAAGTAAGAACATGAATACGAGTGACAAGAACATGTTAAGTAATTAATGTAGCTTAACAAGTACGTGCAAAATAAACGGCATAGTAAGTATGCATGTTTTCTATGCATTAACCATGTACTTTAAAGTGGATTTCTTTATGTTTTAAATATTGTTTTTTAAACTGTTTATGAAAGTGGATAAGTTATATTCATATCATGTCTCCCAACTATGACAGTCATTAATCTCACCTTTGATATTCTATGACAGTACATGCTGATTTTGATGACAAGCCTAGAGTGTGAGTTTAGGATTGGAGCTCAATGTACCTTTAGTAGTTCCCTCTTTTCAGACACATCAACTATAATGGATAATGGTATATACTTTCAATTATTTACGATCTAGTTTGACAGTAGTGTATTCTCATGGATGGTTGTTTTGGAAAGACCTTGTTTGATTTCAGATGGGGTTGGATCCTCAACTATCTTATTTATCATTATTTTATTAATTCTATAATTTTATTATAAATTCTCTAATCAATCATTCAACATCATAATATTAATAAATTCACTTTACTTATCCAATACGCTATTTAACCATTACTTTTTCAATATAATATTTCACTAAAATTTCTCCCACCAATCATTTCTTCAACTACCAAATTCCAATACAACATTTCAACTTTATAATCATTATTTCACTATTTTTTATTTTACTTCCATTCAACCTCAATCCAACCCAAAACCAAACAAGGCCCGAAGGTCTAATTCCTGAGTCTTTTGCTTGGTTCTTCCACGTGAATCTTTTGTTACTCTAATATGACATGAGGCATACGTGGGATTTAAGATTTACTCTAAATGTTACGTGCCGAACGTCCCATGTCCGGATAAGGACTCGGTATCTGGAATAGGGGCATTACATTTTCACTCACACTTCAACTCACGATGCACACAAAATACTATATACAAAATCAAATGTATTCCAAACAAGTATCTCAATAAGAAAAAATCACTAGAACTCAAAAATTATCAATTCAAGTAGTAGACTCAAAGACTAGTTGAACAGAGTTACAATTACATCCAGCCAAGAAAATCGACTGTAGGCACTATGTAGTACGTAACATCCAGAAGGAAAAGCAGACAATAGGATTTTTATTTCTTTTTCATTCTAGTGTTACAAAAAAAAAAATTACAATGTACAAAAGCACAGAGATTTAGGCATCTACTTCCAAGTATTACCTATAGTTGAACAATTGGCCAAACTTTAAAAAACGAAAAATATAACTTCAATTTTGCTGCAGCACAGTCATATAGTATGTATACCCTTGGCATGTGCCTGACAATGGGCTCAATTCAGCATGATCACCAGAGCTTGTAAAATTCCAGTCCAAAGAATAGTTTGACACATCGTACGTGCCAGGAGCAAAGGCACATATTTGGAGTGGAATTTCCAGCCACGACGAAGGCTCAAGTTTGACTCGAGTAGAGCTCGACCCACACCAGATGAAAGGTGCCGTGCACACTGGTGGTGACGAATAATTTCGACTAACCAGGATATCAGATGTTACCTTAATGTCATTCAGTTGAGATAACTCATGCCAACCTGCTTCATTTGCAGAAGAAAACGAAACTCCAGAGGTTGATGAACTGACCATGGAAGGAGTGTCATAAGTTTTTATATGAACAGATGCAGTGGAATCTGATGTGTTTTGGATAGTCATATTCAACTTTATTTCACAAAAACCGCCTGCAAAATCATGCCTTAACGTCCTGGGACCTTCCAGTAGCCATCGTATTGGACTTGAGCTACCAACACTGCATGTGGAAGACACGAGGTAAGAGCATGTGATTTTTAGCCATTTAAAGCACTTGCAGCACAATCTCTAAATGATCATAAATTTCTATCTTACATATTCGAACCCTCCCAAAATGTAGGAGCTCTTACATAGTTAATCTACTGCTTACTAACAACGCTGAGCTTGGGGAAGGGGGCGGGGGGTGGAGGTTCCTCTTCAATTTATTGTATCCACCAAACCAAACTCACACAATAAAAAAAAAAGTAATGCAAGTGTGTGAGAGAGAGAGAGAGAGAGAGAGAGAGAGAGAGAGAGAGAGAGAGAGAGAGAGAGAGATGCCTGCGATGACAAGCATGATAAGAAAGAAGAGCTGATCCAGCTCTGTTATCACTGGGCATCCGGTATATCAATATGAAGTCTACTTCAGATCCATGTTCCTGGTACGTATATATGAGACATGTTAGCACAATCCCAAATGAGCAAGAAACAGACACAACTAGTCGCTATACAAGCTCGAAGTTGTTGAGCAAGCTAGTGGTTCTTCCTAAACTTGGTCATCACAAATAAAACTTCATCGATTGAAATTACGTGATCCCATTAGCACTCTGCTTACAATTTCCACAAAACGAACAACCATGCAAAAAACAAAAAAACAAAAAAACAGTCTATAGTGCAAAAGACAAAAACCATGCATCACATCGTAAATACGGAGGCAAGAAATACTTCTAACATGTTAATAACAGATCTTTATCCTGCAAAAGTGCTTACATGTGGGTTTTCTATCTGCAAACTTGAGAATTAGTTTCATATGAAATGTTTAGAGTGGATATATGTAAGAAATAAAACAATGAGGAAAGTATTCTTCTCATTTAGAATAGAAAACTCATTAAAGAAGGTTACAACAAGTCCTCTCCTTTACAGATAAGGAGTGGCTTAGAAAAAGGTGCAGGATCCACTGCTCCAACGGCTTGTTGGACAGTGGGTCACTTAGGAAAAAACGGGAAAAAAAACCGTTTAACAAGGCAATTAAGGGGACTAATTTAAGGCTAATAAAACAGTAAATAACACAATAAAGACTAATAAGAACCCGTAAATTCTAACACTCCCCATCAAGCTGGTGAATGAATATCTGAAATTCCTAGCTTACTAAGGAGATAATTAAAAGCCTTCTTAGGTAGTCCCTTGGTAAGAAGATCAGCAGTCTGATTTTGAGAGTTGTTGAAGGAGATCTTGATTAGGTTGGAATCCAATTAATCTTTGATAAAGTGCCTATCAACCTCCACATGTTTGATTCTGTCTTGTTGAACTGGGTTATATGAGATATCAATGGCAGATTGATTGTCACAGATAAGTGACATCATGTTGATCTCGAGGTCATCCAAGACAATCTTCATCCATAGAAGTTCACAAACACCAATTGCTAGGGATTTGAATTCAGCCTCAGCACTAGACCTGGAAACAGTACCTTGCTTCTTGCTTCTGCAGGCTATTAAGTTGCCAAACATAAACACACAATGACCAAATTGAGATCTTTTGTCATCTATGCAGCCTGCATAGTCAGAATCACTATAAGCTTTAAGTGTCATTTGTTCACCTTTTTAGAACATAATTCCCATGCGTGGACAGCCTTTCAAATAGTAAACAATCCTCTCAGCAACTTTCTGACGACGTCTTCTTGGATCATGCATATATCTACTGACAATGTTGACAACAAGGGCATTGTCAGGTCTTGTGTGGGAAAGGTAGATAAGTGTTGCCACCAACCTTTGATATGCTTGCTTGCAGGTTCATCTTCAGGAGCCAGGTTTATGCCATGATTGAGTTCAATTGGTGTGTCCATAGGTCTGAAACCTGTTTTTCCACAATCCCTAAGAAGATCCAGAATGTACTTCTGTTGGGATATGAAAATGCCATGTTTAGAGTATAAAAACTTTACTTCCCACAAAATATTTTAGTTCTCCTTGATATCAAATTCCTTACACGCAGTGTTCTAAAAATCGCCCTGGGCGATCGCCTAGGCCCTGGACGACCCCTGGGCATCCTCGACTTGGCTCTAGGCGATTTATCTGGGCGCTCAAGTGTGCTGGGCGATTTTCTGGGCGCTCCTGGACCCTTTTAGGCGCTCCTAGGCCCTTCTGGGCGCTCCTAGGCGCTCTAAGGCCCTTCTAGGCTATTAGGGTTCCATCTTGGCGAACATCAAGTTTTCCCAAGTGTTTAGACAAGAAAGATGCATAAAACCCTAAAACCCCCGTAAAAACCCTAAAACCCCTCTTAAAACCTTAAAACCCCTTAAAACCATAAACCCCCGTAAAAACCCTAAAACCCCTTAAAACCCTAAAACCCCTTAAAACCCCTAAAATCGCCCCTAGGCGCCCCCAGCCCTAAGCGCCTGTATAGCGCCCGACTTCGCCTAGCGAGTTTTAGAACATTGCTTACACGAAATCTTTCAATAGATTATTTCTCTCATTATCATTATACTAGTAATGATAATGTCATTAACGTAAACCAGTAATATAGACAATTGTCTACATAGAGTAATGATAATGTCATTAACATAAACCAGTAATACAGACAAATGTCTACATAGATTATGTTTGATTAATAGAGTATGATTACCTTGACTTGTTTGTAACCTAGTTGATCATGGTATTGGTAACCAACCAAATCAAGCCCTTGGTGATTTTTTAAGACCATATAATGCATTTTTAGCCTGCAAACTTTCCCTTTACCAACTTGAAAACTAGGAGGAACATCCACAAAAATGGTTTCCTCTACATCTCCTTAAAGAAAAGCATTTTTGAAATCATATTGGTATAATCTCCAATCAAAGTTGGCTGCCAGAGACAGGTGAATCTTAACAGTGTTCATCTTTGCCACGGGGACAAAGGTTTCATAGTAATCAACTCCATGAGTTTGTGTATACCCTTTGGCAACTAATCTTGCCTTGTACTTTTCTATGGTACCATCTGATTTGTATTTGATGGTGTAAACCAACCTACAGCCTACAGTTTTGGCCCCTTTAGAAAGGTATACATGATCCCATGTTTTGTTCCTTTCTAAGGCATTCGTTTCATCCTTCATAGCATTAATCCACTTTTCATCTGACAGAGCTTCATTCAGATTTTTTTGGGACAGTGCATCAATCATCATTTTCATAAATTTCCTGTTTTTGAGAAATTTTATTGTAAGGTAAGAAATTTTTCATAGGGTAAAGAGGGTGTAGAGTGCAGGCTCTTACACTCTTCCGTTTAGCAATAGGTAGATCCTTTGACAATGAAGATTCAGTTTCCAAATCAAAGGGATCAGAGGGATCAGAGAGTTCTCCTTGATTAGGAGCAGAGTTGGACGATTCTTCAAATTATGTATCTCCTTCAATAGAGACAATATCCTCCAATCTTACCCAGTTTTTTCTTGTATATATATATAGGAGATTTCTCTTGGGCTTTATCTTCCAAGTCTCCATTTTCCTCCTGTGGGAGATCAACACTTTGTGAGTTATCCACGTGGTCTTTTTGACTACCCATTTTTTCATTCTGTGTAGCCTCCCCCTTACTTCCAAAGTCAAAGTCCAAAAGATATAGGCCCCTGTCATATTCAGAGGTAAAAAAACTCCCCATGAATCAGAGGAGTGTATGTGAAATAAGAATCCCCTCATAGAAGGTAACATTTTTTTGATACAATTACCTTCTTAGTAGGAGGATGGTAACATTTTTAGAAATGTTTAGAAAATAAATGGGAGATCTTTTTATGTATTATTTCAGAATGATTACAAAGAGAGGCTGCTGACTTATTTAAATAAAAGGCTAAAACCCTAATCCCGGAAATTAAGGAGCCGTCACTGTCTTAACCTAGGGAGTTGGGCTAATTTATTTAATACAATAAAAACACTATTCTACCCTTACAAATAAAATATAATAATAATAATTCCAGCATAATTCTCAACACTCCCCCTCAAGTTGAGTGTGGATGTTGAACATGCTCAACTTGCTCACAAAGTTGTCAAATCCTTGCTTCATCAGTGGCTTAGTTAACCCATCAGCAGTCTGCTGCACAGATGGCAAGAATGGTATGCAAATCAGCCCCTCATCTAGTTTCTCCCGGATAAAGTGTCTGTCAATCTCGATAGATAGCAGGCTGTTAACATAGCTTCACCCCATAGGTACTTAGGACTTTTAGAAGTTATCATTAAGGATCTAACCACCTCTAGAATGTGCATGTTTTTTCTCTCTGCCACACCATTTTGTTGTGGTGTGTTAGGGCAGGAACTTTGGTGTATCATGCCATATTTTTGGAAAACAGGACTAAGGATTGAGTTAAAGTACTCAGTCCCATTGTCACTTCAGAAAATCTCAATTTAGAGTGAAATTGAGTTAAAATAAGTTTATAAAAAGTTTCAAAGGCATGCTTTGCATCAGACTTTTGTTTTAGAAGATACACCCAAGTTGCTCTGGTGTGATCATCAATAAAAGTGATAAACCACCTCTTTCCTTCAAGAGTGTGCACTTTGCAGTTCCCAAATGTCACTATGTATCATAGTGAACGGTTTTGTAGGCTTGTAAGGTTGTGAAGGAAAGGAGGACCTACAATGTTTGGATAACTCACATACAGAACATTTAAAAAAATCTAGACTTTTATTAAGGAACAAACTAGGAAAGAGTTTCTTCAAATACTGAAAACTAGGGTGGCCAAGCCTAAAGTGCCACATTAGCACATTATTCTTATCAACACAAGTGGACTGAAAACAGAAACTCCTAGAATTTTCTTCATTCTTGGATGGCTCTTCCTCAACAATGTACAATCCCCCCACCAGTCTAGCATTGCCAGTCTCCTTCCCCGTATGAGCATCCTGAAATTTACAACCATCAACAGAGATAACAGCATTGTATTTAGTATCACTGATTAATTTTCTGACAAACAAAAGGTTGCATGATCATTTAGGGACATGCAGAACATCTTTTAAGATTAGATCAGGTGTGATGATGATGGTGCCTTTCCCAGCAATTATGGAAAAGGAACATCTGCCATTCTCACCTTTTGATTACCAGCACAAGGAAAATAGGAATGAAATAAATGTGAGGAATTTGACATGTGGTCAGTTGCCCCTGAGTCTATTACCCAAGAGTCTATCTGGTTTGTGCTTATATATGTGGAAGGGCTACCTTTTTCGATAAGTGTGCAAGTTGCATCACCTGTGGGGGAAGAGTTTTGGGCTTTGAGAAGCTTGCTCAGTTATTCAAGTTGCTCATGTGCGAGCTGCAGCAATCCAGAATTGTTGCTACCCTGTTCGGAACTCACCTGGTTGGCCTGCTTCCTGTCAGTTCTAGGCCTCCAATTGTCTGGCTTTCCAGGGATTCCCCAGCATGTCTCTCTGGTGTGGCCTTGTTTCTTGCAATGGTCACACTAGACCTTCTGTTTTCTGCCCTTATTATCTCCCCTGCTAACTGCCAACGCTGAAGATTCCACGTTGCTGCTGCCTGCACTTTTTTGCATCACCCTTTTTCTGGACTCATCCTTCCTCACTTCTGAAAAAACTTCCCTTAGGGATGGCAAGGGTTTTTACAAGAATACTGCCCCTAACTTCATCCAATTCTTGATTTAATCCAGCCGGGAAAGTGTACACTCTCTCATTTTCTTCCCTTTTCTGGAACTTTACTCCATCCTTGGAACATTCCCAGGAATTATCATAAGACATGTCCAATTCCTGCCATAATCCAACCATTTCATTGTAGTATAGGGTCACTTCCCTGTCATCTTGCTTGCAGGACCATATTTTGCTTTTTAACTCAGATTTGAGAGGTATTCTCAAGCTCTGAGTACATTTCTTTGACAGCATCCCACATTTCCTTGGCAGTGCCCATAAACATGTGGGGTCGAGCAATTGAGATTTCCATTGAATTGATGAGCCAGGCCCTTACCATGGAATTTTTAGATCTCCAAGTTGCATACTTTGTGTCACCCTCAGCAGGTTTGACACTTCCCAGTGAGGTATCCCAATTTATTTCTGCCATCTATGACCAATTGCATGGTCTGAGACCATTCGAAATAGTTTTTTCCATTCAGTTTTTGGGTGGTTAAGATGGTGGTGTCTCCACCGCACAATTGGTCAGCCCTGATCATGGTCGATTCAGTGGCTTGACTGGTTGCGGAGGTTGATGACATTGAACATGTGGTAGAACTTCGGAGTTCTCCAGTCATCGCAGCTTTAAAGTTCATGGCCGGATCAAGGGACCATGCTCTGATACCATGTAGAAATATTTAGAAAATAAAAGGGAGATCTTTTATGTATTATTTCAGAATGATTACAAAGAGAGGCTAGTGACTTCTTTAAATAAAAGGCTAAAACCCTAATCCCTGAAATTAAGGAGCCGTCACTGTCTTAACCTAGAGAGTTGGGCTAATTTATTTAATACAATAAAAAGCCTATTCTACCCTTACAAATAAAACATAATAATAATAATAATTCCAGCATAATTTTCAACACATCTGTATCCCTTTTGAGTGTTAGTATCCAATGATGACACATTTAAGTGCTCTTGGGGTCAAGTTTTCCTCTGTTAGGAGGATGAATGTGGGCAAATACTTCACATCCAAATACCTTTGGAGGAATTCCCTCTGTGTTCATAAAGGCGGGATAAAAATGTTTCAGAGCCTCAACAGGACTCTTCTTACTACCAAGGATTTTGGCAGGCAATCTATTGATCAAAGGAGCAATATGGGCCGCTTCACCCCAGTAATTTTTTGGTACATTCTATTGAAACGGTAAGGCCCTGGCAGTATCTGTTAGGTGCCTATATTTCCTTTCCGCTCCGCCACCCCATTTTGTTGGGGTGTATGTACACAAGACGATTCATGAATAATCCCTTTCGTTTCAAGAAAGGGAATAATGGTCCAATGAAATAGTCTTTAGCATTATCAGATCTAAATTTCTTGATCTAAACACTGAATTGGGGGAGAAGCATATTGTGAAACAACACAGGAAACACATGAGTCACACATATGTTTCATAAGATATTTCTAGGTGGCCTAGGTGCAATCATCTATGAAGGAAACAAACCAGTTGGCACCACTGATATTTGGTAATATAGAAAGACCCCATATAACACTATGAATAAGACAAAAAAAATTAGAAACAAAGTTAGATTGAACATGATAAGTAACTCTTTTGTGTTTGCAAAAATTCATTCATTACATTTAAAATTCTCAACATATAACATAAGTTGGGAAACAAATGCTTTAAAATTTGAAAAGATGGATGACCTAGCCTTCTATGGAACATCATAATCTTATCATTATGAACTTTAGAAAACATGGAGGTCTTTGGAAACACTTCTTTATCATCTGATGTGATTCCCATCGAGAAGAAACTTGTCAAATTTATTTGGAGTCTTTTATTTATTTTTAGTTAACTTTTATTATCCCACATTGGTTAGATAGTATTTTATTTTTGTTATTGTTTTTATTTATAGTTCTTTTGTCCCACATTGCTAGATTAGCAATTAGTCTTGGAGTCTGTAGCCTATATAAAGGCATTAAGAGTCATTGTAATGATCAGACAAATTTTGATATATATTATATTTGAAGCTTTTAAGCTTTGATGAGTTTTCTCACGTTGGTTTTGGTGGATTCCAAACCGTTGTTTGAGTGGATTCCAAACGGAACTTATCAAGGTTACGGCGGACCTTGTGGGCGTTCAGTATACCAAGGTTCTTAGATACGGGTTATCTAGGGTTGAGGTCATACCAAGGTTCTTAGTTACGAGTTAGCTAGGGGTCGCGGTGCTCATTTATTGGTGCCTTCAGTCGGTCCTTCGGCAATTTTAGATCTGATTCGGCTACGGATCACATCATCATCCTTTTGATTCTTCACAAAATAGAGTCCTCTTAGTCTAGCAAGTCCAATCGTCATTGTGCCAATTACTGAATAACACGGAAGTTAGCAAAACATATCAGTTTGAGTCTCTAGTTAACTTCCTTATAGAAACCAGATTAGTAGACAAATCTGGGACATACAGGACATCTTTGAGAGTCAAAAACACACTAAATCTAACATTCCCAGTACCAACAACATTAATAGTAGATCCATTTGAAACAATAATATGTCTATTGGTACTACAAAGAATGTAAGAAGAGAAAAGATGCAGGGGAAGGGAAATATGATCAGTGGCCCCAGAGTCAACAAACCCACCCTTGGTAACTTTCGGATCTAAAAGATTAAGGGAAGCCATACTTGAGAAAACCATAAAAGAAGAGTTTTCCAAGGTATCAAGGAACTTGCTTAATTTTTCAATCTCAAATTGACCAAGGCTAGGGTTCTGACTAGGAGTCTGATTCGCCCCCGGAATACTGCCTTCAGTCTTGCTGGAGTTTGCTACGTGTGCCTGGGCATTGCTTTTGTCTGGCCTTCCATGTAATTTCCAACAAAACTCTTTAGCATGCCTACTCTTTTTACAGTGAGTGCAAAATAATCTATCTCTATCATTGGATTTCAGGTTTCGTTCTTGGGCAGAAATCCTTTTGCCTGGAGGTTCCTTAGACTCATTTGCCTTAGCCCTATTTTGTCCAGCAATCAGAGCTGAGCCTTAGTAGATATGGTGTCCAACATGACACCTCATCTACCCTCCTCAACCCTTATAATTGATATAGATTCATTCAAGGTAAGAAGGTCTAATCTTTCAAGAACTTGGACCCTCACTGGGTCAAATTCCTGATTAAGAGCTGTTAGGAAGGAGAAAATCCTTTCTTTGTCCACTATTCTTCTGAGGGTAGCAACATCATCACTATCCTTCATTTGGATACACCGATAATGATCCAGTTCCTGCCACATCCCCTAAAAGAGGCTGAAATATTCAGTAATAGGCTTGTTTCCCTGATTGGTATTCTGAATTCTTACCCTTATTTCAATAGATTTGGGCTGCATCATTGACCTTAAAGTAGGTTTGCTGAACAGTATCCCAAATCTCCTTAGCAGAAGACAAAAACATGCAGGTATCAATAATCAGGAATCATAGAGTTCCAAAGCCGTGACATCACCTGAGAGTCCTCCCCATCCCAGCTAGCATACTTGGGATCATCTTGAGCAGGACCTGTTTCTATAAGATGGCTCAGTTTGCCTCTACTCTTCTAGGTTCTGACAAATTGGGACCATTTGACATAGTTCTCCCCATCCAGCTTGCAAGTATCCTGAATGTTTTGAAGCTCCCCTCAGATTATGGGGTTCTTAGAGGTAATTGATTCAGTGGTTGTACTGGTAGCAGAAGATTCAGCCATTGATCAGAAGAAAGAATGGAGAATTTTTGAAAAATATGCAGAAAAGAGCCTAAAACTCTAATACCATGTAAGAAATAAAGCAATGAGGAAAGTATTCTTCTTATTCAGAATAAAAGCTCATTAAAGATGGTTACAGCAAGTCCTCTCCTTTATAGATGAGGAGAGGACACAACGGCTAGAAAAAGGTGCAGGACCTGCTGTTCCAACGGCTAGTTGGACGGTGGGTAACTTAGGGAAAAAAGGGAAGAAGAGCCCTTTAACAAGGCAATTAAGGGGACTAATTTAGGTCTAATAATACAGTAAATAACAATAAATAAACACTAATAAGAAGCCGGAAATTCTAACAATATATATAAAGCAATGACGCAATTGTACTTTTATCAGCAAAAAGCATGAGAAAATATATCTTCGCCGATAATGTACCAGACTCCGTATAATAATTTGCTCCCATTTAATATTTGACCACAAACAAAAGCATGGAAACAGAGTGTGTAGATCATTTGTTATGATTCGACAAAATTATGCTTTCATCCAATGTCATCTTCAAACATAAAGGAAATTCCAGACCTGGTGTGATTTTCCTTGCACTCTTTCATACTCATGAAAGTTGACCAAGGGCGATTTGGTTATATCAAGAAGTGGTTCACCGCTTTCACTGCTCAATCTAACATCTGCCTTTGTAGAAGGCACAGCATTTAGAGGGCCGCCTTCAGAGATCGTAGGCAACCTGCAATTCTGAAGACAAAGAATTGAAACACGAGAACATGAAGCAAAACATGATTTGAAAAAAAGGAACAATCAGAAATAAAAACATTAAAAAAGAAGTGACAAGCCAATGAAAAGCAGATAAAGGAGGGGGGTGGGGGGTGGGGAGACCTGAAAATCATCAATACCATAAACTAAACAACCAAACAAGAATCGCCAAAAGCAGAAAAAGGCATTTGTTGAACAACATTAAAAGCCCAAATTGCACACACTTCTACAAGGACAATGATACATCATTATAAAGAAACACCACAAACTGGAGAATATATTGTGCTAAGGAATGTACGATGACTACATTAGGAATTTTTGCAACCAAATAAAGAGGAAATAAAGATTAGACGCCAGCAACATTTTCTTCTAATGTACCAAACAAGAATTATAAACTAACCTTGAGATAGAAAAAACACGATAAAGCTTGACCAGCCATCAGAAGTTGTGAAGGGAAAATAGATTCCAACGATTGAAGTAATGACATTTCCCAGTCATTTCCAAAAGAAGATAACTGCTGAATCTGGAAACCTTGTGAGCTGGTCCTGTTCACAACATCCATCCTCAAAAGAAATTCTTGCAACTTTGAAGGCCGAGGGCTGAAGTGGAATGACACATCTAAGGAAGGAAGTACCTACACAATGTATTAAATATGAACATGTACAAAGAAGGGAAATTAATTAGGAATCTTTTCTTTTTTGGGAAGCTAAACGGTCAAGTACTGAGAAAACAGAATAGGTGTGCAATCCAATATACAAGGAATTTATCCGTCATACCTCCACATTTAAATGCATGCGTAGAAGACGATATCTCAGAGCACTTGATACATCTTCCATCTCATAGTATATTGTACAGTACAACGAAACGTTTCCAGCATTAGCAGCCCGAAGATAAAGTGGCCACTGAATGGGAGATCCGCTATGAATAATGGTGTCCTAACACATTAAAATGTGTCAAATTTATCACAAAATGACTAGGCTAATTCTGCTCATTGGAAACGTCAACTAAAAATGGGCTATACACCATACTGACCTCTGGAAACAAAAAAAACTTCTTTGGAATTTTATTCGTCTTTTTTGGTATTTGACCTCGTTCAGAATTTTCTTTCCTTTCCAGGCAAGCAGGAAATTCTGATGCCAAAACATCATGATCACCAAAGCTGAGAAACCTTGGGTGACTGACCCTAACCTTCAAATTCTGCCACAATGGGTGTTCAATTTATGACACAAATAACATTATATAAGCATTCCTACAAGCGGATGGCAGATTCTATTCAGTCACGTAAAAGGTTCTTTTCAAGTGTAAACACATGAAACCCAAATGAGGTCATTGTCATATTTCAATTATTTTGTAGGATCCCTTCAAAAAAAAAAATATTTTGTAGGAACCAACCTATTCAGATGCAAAGGTCTCCCATAAAAATAAAATAATAAAATAATAAAATAAGAAAAGATGAAAAGGTCAGACACAAATTAAAGGTTATAGGAGAAATCAATCGATACAAAATTAAAGGCCTTACAGCTTGGAAAGGTAATAATTGAAAGAAGTGTTTTTTTATTTATTTTTAAAACGATAGTGAGGTTAATCACATTTGTTAATTTTTTTAGGGAAATCACATTTGTTATGCTAATAGCAAAATGCACGTGCTTCGCACGAGTTCGGCTAATGTATTATTTTGATAATACTTTTTAATATTATACCTATAATATTGTGCGTTTAATTTATATAATAAATAAATAAATGAACAAAAATACATGTTAAATAATGACAATTGTTATATAGTGATTTTATGCTTGGTAGAATTATTTGAGTTCTCTTACTCATTCATGTTTTATGCTTGGTAGAATTATTTGAGTTCTCTTACATTTTCATTCTTTTAAACTCGCCATGGTAGAATTATTTTCATTCTCTTACATTTACATTTTCATTCTTTTAAATATTAGTCATAAAATCATGTATTTTAATTATAGTGATAACTTTATTCTTCGTCACCGTAGTAAATAGGAGATAAAATAGAATTGTTTTTAGGCCTTTAGAAAACAAAAAAAAAAAAAAAAAAAAAAAAAAAAAAAAAAAAAAAAAAAGGAGTAAGCGTCTCTGTTAATCATTTTTTATGACAAAGGACCTAACTTGAATATATGGCTTTCATTTGACTGCTAGGAGTTCCTTTTCATTGATGAACAATCCATCTACTTAGAGTGGAAGGCCTTCCTTAGATAAGCACATGTTTTGTTTTGCTATAAAATAGCCCCTAAACCTTTGCACGTGCATATGTTTCAATGCAAAATGGAATTGCAAAATCTAGTAAGGCAAGTAATGATGATTTGCACATGGCCTCCTTGAGTTTCTAGAATGCTTTTGAGGCACTCTGTGACCATCAAAATCCATCTTTCTTGGGTAGGACATTCAAGGGTTTAGTAATAATCATATAATGAGGCGCAAATCTCCTGTGGGAACATGTTAGGCCCCAAAACCCTCTCGGCTCAGTCACATTTGGGGTTGGGGTCAATCTGACGGCTTGAATCTGGCTTGGGTTAGCATGCACTTCACTCTCATGCATGATATGAACCAAATATTCCACCTTGGTTTGTCTAAAAGAGCATTTGGACAATGTAGCATAGTATTGGTTTTTCTTCAAAACTTCTAGAACCACTTTAAGATGTAGTATGTGGGAATCCATGTCAGGGTTGAAGATACGTCATCAAAAAATACCGGCACAAACTTCCTCAAGTAAGGTCTCAACATCTCATTCATACTTTTATGGCATCACTTTGAATTCAAATTGTTCATGACGACAATCTTCTAGACATCATCTCCATTCATCAGAATCTGATGGAATAGCACTCCCTAACTCATCCAACTTCATCAATTAGGGGAATACGGTCGACATCCTTGACAATCAAGTCATTCAACCTTCTATAATCCACACAACATGTCCAAGTTCCATCTTTCTTTTCACAAGGAGCAAGGGTGATGAAAATGGACTATTACTGTGCTGTATAATCCCCCGTTGTAGCATTTTATCCACCAACTCTTCTATTTCATCCTTGTGACAGTGAGCATACCTATAAGGTTCACAGGTTCAACACCTTCATTTAAAGTTATCGTATGCTCATAGCCTCTCATTGGTGGCAATCATTTGGAATTTGCAAACACCTTTGTCACTCTTCTAGAACAGGAGTCGGTTCAGTGGGCACATGATTCAGAGCATGTTCTCATATCAAATTGAGGCTCCCTATGAGTCTACAGGCCTTATTTATCAGTTTCTTAGTAAAGCTTTAGCAACTAATCATCTTAAGTTGATCTTCTTCTGTGTAACTTCTCAGCTTAATTTGTTCTTTATCGTTAGAGAAAACCACCTCCGTTTTGTTGAAGACTAAGACCATAGAACTGTATTTTTTCATCCAATCCACCCCTAATACAATGTCATGACCTCTCAACTTGATCAATCTCACATCTTGTTGAAACTTAACCCCTTGCATGAACCATAGCAAGTTAGGACACTTAAATTCACTCACCATTTTGTTCTCATCTACTACTGTGATTAACATAGGGTGATTTGGTTTTGCCACACATTGCACCTCGTAGGCAACCTGATGGTCTATGAAAGTGTGAGATGCACCACGGTCTTTGAGGATTTTTTATTTTATTGGTGTTGGAGGTGGCTATCCATATAAGGTGTATGTTGATAACTGAGGAGGCTCAAATGGTCCAGCATCCCATACCACATCTTCTTTATCCCCATTGTCTCTCCCCAAACTACATCATCCTCAGGAACCTAAAAGTGTATGTGTTTCTGTTTGCACACTTGGCCAAAGGTGTATTTTTCATCATACCTAAAACCTAACTCAATGGCACTCATCTCCTACAACTCCTTTGGAGTAATTGGTTATGTATCATTGGTTTATTCTCAGTGCCGGGTATTTTATCAGTCATCTTAGTGGTGAGTGAAGGGAACCTAGACTGGCTAGGGAGTAATTTTTCAGCACATGCATGTCATTCATTGCCATTAAAATAGATTCTTGGCATATGACAATATCATTGGAAGACATGTCCGAAGGCTTCAAATCTCAACCTAGACTTAATTTTGGTCTTAAGGCCTCTTATAAAACATGTAATGAAGTAAGTCTCTGTCTACATAGGATTCTGTAACTGCATCAAGTTTCTTAATTCCTCAAACTCCGATAGATATTCCTCTACAAGGGTGTTTTGTCAAAGTTGATGGAAATCATCTACTGCTAGTTCCAATGGCCTACCTCCTAATCGTTTCATAACTTCTTCTCTCAGTAATGCCTCTTCCAATAAATCAAAAAGTTTCACCTTTTTCATTGTTAAACCGAAAGAAAGAACTCTTTTATGTTCCAACAAAGGTCCTTGGTTGTGTACGTTATCTGCACAACTTAGGGCCCCGGCTTCAATAAATTTGACCCAAAAGCTACAAAGTGTGTGTTCCTTGGCTATTCCAAAACCCAAAAAGATACATGTTTTAGCACCACTTATCGTCGGTTATTTGTTTCAGCTGATGTGGCCTTTCATGAACAAACTCCCTATTTTTCTACACTTTCACTAATCTCACCTTCTTTGACCAAGAGGAACATGTTCCTTTACCAGTCCCGTCGATTATGCACCAGAAAACCCGATTGTGGCCTTTAAGCCACCAATCACTAAAGTTTATACCAGAAAGAGGTTCAAACAGTTAGCATTGGAAGACCAGTCTCCACATGAGTCAGAGGAACCTGCATCATCTTCAACTCAAGATTGGACATGCCTATAGCCCTTTGGAAAAAGGGAAGGTCATGCATCACAAATCACCCCATAAGTAATTATGTGTCTTGTGAAAAAAATTCTCCAACATATAATTGTTTCCTGTCCAATTTGGACGATGGTCCCAAGAACATTACAGCTTCATGAGAACGAGAATTGGGATCTTGTTAAGTTGCATGTTGGTAAGAAGACTCGAGTGCAGATGGGTGTACTGTGTACACGGTTAAATTCAAGCCGGATGGATACGTAGAAAGGCTCAAAGCACGATTGGTTGCGAAATGGTACATCCAAACATATGGGGTGGACTATGATGAGACATTCTCTCCCGTGGCTAAAATTTCCTCAATCAGAATGTTAGTCTATTGATTAGATACAGCCTCCATGAACTCGATGTTAAAAATGCCTTCCTACATTGAATATTATCATAAAAAGTATTTGTGCAGCAGCCTCCTGGTTTTGTTGCTCAGGAGTATTAAGGTAAGGTTTGTAGACTCGGAAAGGCTCTATATGGTCTAAAGCAGTTGCCTCGTGCATGGTTTGGTAGATTTTGAAGTGCCGTCAAGTTGTTTGGGTTGAGGCAATGCCAAAGTGATCACTCAGTCTTTTACCAACATACAACCCGTGGTTGTGTTCTACTTGTGAAATGTCTGACACAAATGGATACAAATTCACAGAGACCAACTAGTTCTCAGACATTTTCACTAAGACGCTCGGTCGAAGCAAGTTGTAGTTCATTTGTGCCAAGTTGGGCAAGCACAATCTACATGCTACAACATGAGGGGGAGTTTTACGAGAAAGAGATTAGAATTGGAATAAATAAACAGAGAGTCCTAGATATATTTATGTTTATCTTTAATGTTTAAATTAAGGTGTAAGTCGGTTGAGTGTTTAAGTCGGCCAAGTATTTCTTTTCCTATTGTGCAAATAGCTTTTGGCTGTAGGACTCTATTTGTAATCACTATATAAGGAATGAAACAACAAAAGAAGGATTAGATAATTAAGATCGATCCCAATTTGCTCATATCGTGTAAATTAGCAAAAATAATATTAACTCTGGTAAAACTTGATTACCCACACAAACAATCCATCTAAGAATCAAACCCTGGGGTCCTAATTCAGATGAAGACAACAGGATCAAGCCAGCAAAGATCTTCCTGATGGCAGATGGCAGATGACAGCTTATATAAGGGTTTCTATTTGTTAACTCAATTCAGAACTTATTCTTGATATATTAAGTGGTAGATCTTCCTGTGTGTGTGTTTCATGTTTTTAGCTGGTATTGATATTAACCATGTACAACTAGATAAGTCTTTATCTCTCTCTCTGTATATATATGAGAACGAGTAGAAGTAAAACTGTTCATTAGCAACTAATGTACCTTACCTATTTTATTTGAGATTAAAACAGCCATTAGCACAATAAAACATGCACCTTTATCTATAACTAAAAACTACCTTTAAGGGTGCTTGAGATGAATTCCTCAACTCCAAAGTTAAGAGTCTCGTTTCTCCTGCAAACATTGTGTCAGGCAAGTGAAGCATGACTGCTTCAAGCTTGGGTAGATTCTGGACAGTAAGGAAGCATCAAAGAAAAACCATTAGATGAAGGTAATCAATTCCATTAAAAGGATAGAAAGTAAAAGAGCAGCCCAGAGAATGGAGACATCCAGCATATATGGGGACTGGGGAAGGGTTAGGCCATTTAGGCCTTCGAAATGGAAAGAGAATGAGTCAACTTAAGTTGACCATGTAACATGCAGAAGGAGAAGAGAGGGAAGGTACTTTGATCACTACGAACTTAAGATAGTTGCTCAAATTGTTTTTAGATTTTCTTCTTCCTTTCGCAACTCTCGTTTTGAACAAGTCAGGACCAAATTTAAAAACTCCAACAACTGAGCCAGAAAGCTTCCACCTCACACCAGCAATTTCAAGAACGCCTTCAACTTCAGGAACTACTGTTAGCTGTGCCTGGAAATTTAAAAAAAAAAATAAGGTTCTGCATCATAACATTTAACATATGTTGAAGAACTGCAAAAAATACAAAACATTAGGAAATGGGGATAGTAAAAATTAGCTGTTTAATCTAACACGAGAAAAAATTCCTCACATGTTCGTGTTATTGGCTAAATCAGAAGGAAATAAAAAAAAAATTGGTTACTCTCAAGACGTTAAAGTGTCAGATTAGTTTCAAAAAGGAACACAAAGAGGACAACGAAGGAGAAGGGATCAGTTGCTTCAAATTTTAATGGAGAATATTCCTAATTATTTCAAGAATCTTACAGACAAAAGGGATACACTGATTTGCTCCCTGATCCACGGAACGGCTTCCTACGGATCGCAGGTAAAGGGTACACTAATGCGAAGAAATAAATCCAATTAAATTAACTACATTAGTATCCTGGCGTGTACAATGTCAACTCAATTTTGAACTTTCAACAAAAGAGAACAAAAGCATAAAGCACCCAAATCAACAAACAAAATGTTACATTCAAGAGAGAAGAAAGTGTAGAGAATGTAAAGAGAAGAATTAATTTATTCCATTTGTGTTATTCTTGAATACATCGTACAACTCTTATTTATACCAGAGAAACAGATCTGAGAATATCCTAAAATTAAACTCCTAATCCTGGATAATCCGGAAACGGAAATGATGACTAAATCATTCTCAATAGATACCAAAATATTATCTTCAATCATATCAAAGTAGGATTTTCAACACTCCCCTCAAATTAAACATAGATTTTGATCATACTAAACTTGTCAACGTATTGATCAAAATCTAGTGTCATCAGGGCTTTAGTCAACACATCAGTTGTTTGCTGGTCTGATGATAGCAACAGAGTACATACGTATCCATAATCCAACTTCTCCTTAATAAAGTGTATGTCCACGTCAATGTGTTTTGTCTTATCATATTAGACAAGATCACTTGCAATAGCAATCGCTGCCTTCTTGTCACCATGTAGCTGCAGAAGCAGCTCATAGGGCATTCTGATGTCCTCTAGAACTCTCTTTATCCATAGTTGTTCACCAACACCATGTGCCATTGCACGGTATTCAACCTCAGCGCTATTGCAAGCCACCATTATAGGAACTTAAGTATATCCTGAAAATTTGCTCGAGATGGCCCTTTTTTAGCCGAATGCATGAATTGGCGTAAGGTACTCACAACAAATGATATATTTGGACTTGTATCAATTTGCCCACTAATTTTTGATAGTTTTCCTTATCCACATCCACCTTTCTCAAGTGCATTAACCTTGAGATTAGCTTCCAGGAGTGTATCTGTTAGAATTTTTGTGTATTATTCCTCAGCACATGCTGACAATTTATAACACATTAAAACCCCTTCACCAAGTAATCCTAGCCGACTAGGGTTTTAGGCATTTACCCATTAACCCTCTAACTAACTGGGAAACCCAAAAATACCCCTACATATATTTTCTAATATATGCGACAGTAATAAATATAATAAACTAACAACTAATTATATACACAATGCACAATATTTTCCAACCCCCCCCCCCCCCCCCCTCAAGTTGGTGCGTAGATATTAATCATGCCCAACTTGCTCACAAGATCATCAAACTCTCTCTTCCCTAGAGCCTTCATCAACCCATCAGCCGCTTGCTTCGCGGATGGTAAGAATGGGATGCACACTTCACCACTATCAAGCTTTTCCTTGATGAAGTGTCGGTCAATCTCTACATGCTTCGTACGATCATGGTGAACGAGATCATTGGCAATATCTATCGCAGCTTTATTGTCACAAAACAACTTCATTGGCAGATCATTCTTCATTTTTAATTCACTCAGGACTCGTTTAATCCATAGGATCTCACAAACGCCCTGAGCCATGGCTCGAAATTCTCCCTTAGCTGAGCTTCTTGACACTACCTGTTGTTTCTTGCTTCTACATGTCACTAAGTTTCCCCATACAAACGTACAATAACCCGTCACTGACCGCCGATCCACCTTACAAACACCACAATCAGCATCAGTAAATACTTCAACACCTCGTTTTTCTGATTTTTTGAAGTACAAACCACGACCAGGGGTCGACTTTAGAAATCTGAGAATCCTGTAGACTACATCCATGTGTTTCTGAACCGGGGAGTGCATGAATTGGCTCACTGAGCTCATGGCGAATGCAATATCTGGCCGTGTACGAGACAAGTAGATCAACTTTCCAACAAGTTTCTAATATCTCTCCATATTCACAGACTTATCCTTAGGACCTGCTTTCAAGTTCAAATTCAACTCCATAGGAGTACCACTTGGACGCGCACCCATCATTTTAGTCTTTGTCAATAAGTCAAGAGTATATTTCCTCTGTGATACCGACAATCCATCTTTGGTTCGAGCAATACCCAGAAAATATCTGAGGGGACCCAAGTCCTTAATCTCAAATTCCCTGGCCAACTACTCCTTAACTCCCATGGCTTCATCTGTATCATCACCTGTTAGAATAATATCATCCACATACACAATCAACACCGTCAATTTACCGGTGACAGACTGTTTAACAAACAAAGTATGATCAAGCCCCCTTGAGTGAAACCTATCTTCTTGAGAAACTTCATAAACCTCTCAAACCAAGCCCTCAGACTCTGTTTCAACCCATATAAAGACTTCTTCAATCGGCACACTTTCCCAGAATATGATCCCTCAAACCCAAGAGGGGGATCCATAAATACTTCTTCCAATTCCCACGAAGGAAAGCATTCTTCACATCAAGCTGATTTAACTCCCAATCCAAATTAATTGCAAAAGAAAAAATAACCCGAACAGTGTTCATCTTCGCCACTGGTGCAAACGTCTTGGAGTAATCTATCCCGTATGATTGAGTGCAACCAATCTCGCTTTGTGTCGCTCCAGAGAACAATCAAAATGAAACTTACTTGTGAAGTTCCATCTACACCCCACCGTTTTTCAGTCTTTGGGCAAATCCACCATCTCCCGAGTATCATACTTCTCAAGTGTTCTCATCTCATCTATAAGTGCATTTTTCCAATCAGGTTTACTAATCATATCCCAACATGTATTTTTGGAATGTCCCATCTTTTTGCAGTGTTCACACTTGATCTTTGGCTTAGCATTCTTTTTCAAGGCTTCTCCCTTGATAGCTGCTAGGGCCGACCCCTCTAGCTCAAGTTGGTACCCTTTCAGCATCACCCTCTTCCTTCCTTCTTCTTTACGAACTTCAAAAAAAAATCTTCCCTTAATGATGGTAGGGGCTTTTCTTCCAAGAATTCTCCCCCTAACCTCATCAAGGGTTTGTGAAAGGCTCGCCAAGAAGGAATACACACGTTCATTCTCTTCTCTCTCTTCTGGAATTTCACCGAGTCATCAGAACAAGTCCACTTATCATCATGGCACATATCCAATTCCTGCCATAGAGCTACGATTTTGTTGTAGTAAGATGCGACACCCTTTGACTCTTGCTTGAGGTTCCATAACTTTGTCTTTAACTCATAGATTTGAGACGAATTTTCAAGTTCCGAATACATCTCCTTAATTGCCTCCCATATATCTCTAGCCGTTTTAAGGAACATGTGGGGCCTAGCCACGCGTGGCTCCATCGCATTTATGAGCCACGCCATGACAAGGGAGTTTTCGTCATCCCGGGTCTCATATTTTGGATCTTCCGGTGACGGAGCAACACCTTTACTAATTATATAGCCTAATTTTCCCCTCCCATTGATCACCAATTTCACAATTTGAGCCCATTCAAGATAATTTTTCCCATTCAACCGCCTGGTTGCCGGTAATGTAATGGTTCCGCCGCCTCTTGTGTGTTTCGCATCACACAGGGTCGGTGTATCGCCGCAAATTGCCAAATACCGGCGTGGTCGTGCTATCTTGTCGACATGGCAGCGATCTAGTCTTTGTTAAGTGAACCGAACTGTTCACGAACATATTCGAGCTCGGCTCGTTTATGTTTGTTTGTTTATGTTATCGAACCGAGCTCGAACAGATTTGAGTGCTCGTTTAATTAACGAACGAACTCAAACATGTTCGTGAACTCATATACATATATATATATATATATATATATATATATATATATATATATATATATATATATATATAGTTTAAAATGTATGTATTGGTGGACATGTGTATATTAATTGATGTTAGTATTCTAATTATGAAATTTTTAGGTGTGTTTTTCAAGTAAATTAGTCATATTCGAGCTTTATCATGAGTTGTATATATAAATTTTATTTCACGAGCCGAGCTCGAGCTCGAACTGGAACATTATGTTCATGTTATCGAGCCGAACTCGAACGCGATTATATGTTCGTTTAACCCTCTTACTAACCAGGAAACCCAAAAATACCCCTACATATATTTTCCAATATATGCGGCAGTAATAAATAAAATAAACTAACTACTAATTATATACACAATGCACAATATTTTCCAACAGTATCCACTGGCTTGCTCCCAAGCATGTCAACCTGCTTAAGTAGGTCTAGTATGTATTTGCGCTAGAAAATCATAACCTCATCCTTGTTCTTCGCAACTTCAAATCCCAAGTACCTTAACCTTCCAAGGTCTTTTACCTCAAATTCAGTAGTTAGGATATATTTTAGCCTTGCAATCTCATGAGTTCACTTCCATAATGATTATGTCATCAACATAGATAACAAGTATGGTTACTCCTCTCACTAGAGTGTTGATAGAACACAACATGGTCAGCTTGTCCTTGGATGTATGGGTCGTCAGCCTGTCCATGGATGTATCTTGTCTTGCAAATTGCTTTAGTAAATCTTTCAACCATGCCCTAGGTCACTGCTTCATCCCATACAAAGACTTTAGGAGTTCTGATGGCCAACTTGGGGAAAAGTCACTGAGTGACGGATCCTCCCCAAAAAACCCCAAAACTGTAACAAAATTCCAAGGAATCGCCTACTTTAGAAAGTATCTTAAATCCAAAATGGGCAGAGATACAGGGACTCGGGCTGCTCAGGATCTAGAACCAGAACCACCATTTGAACAAATGGACAGTGATGGCAGGAATTCATCCCTTGAAACACCATCTCCATCTACTAAGAAATACCAGAAAAGTCCTGAACTTCTATGAACAGTCCAGTACTAACTCCAGCAGCAATCCCAGTTCTGAACCTAACCTCCAAAACATTTTTTAAGAACAGATGCTAGATGTTCCAATAGCCATCAGAAAACCTCCTAGGGAATGCACTAAACACCCTAGGTATCCCATTCAAAACTACCTGAGCTACAAAAATTACCTCCACACATAAAGCGTTTGTCTCTAGCATTTCAGAACACAAAATCCCAGCCAAAATACAGAAAGCTCTAGCAATATCTGAGTGGAGGACAGTTGTTCATGAGGAACTTAAAGCCTTGGTGAAAAATGACTTTGGAAATTGGTGGAAATGCTAGCAGGGAAGAAGCCAGTGGGGTGTAGGTGGATATTCACCATTAAATACAGGTCTGATAGATGGGTTTAAAAGGTATAAGGCCAGATTGGTGGCCAAGGGATACAGCCAAAACTATAGGATTGACTAAATGAGGAAGAATGCCTCTCCACCAATTGGATGTGAAGAATGCCTCCATGGGAATCTAAATGAGGAAGTCTATACGGACTTACCTCCAGGATTTGATCAGCAGAACTCTGAGAAGGTTTGCAGACTGAGGAAGTCCTTATATGGCCTAAAACAAAGCCCTAGAGCTAGGTTTGATAGATTCAGACAATTCCTCTAAAGGTGGGATTCAAACAAGGGCATTCTGATCACACTTTTTGTAAGAAGAGGTACAAAAAACAGGGTTACAGTACTGGTGGTATATGTAGATGACATAATCCTCACAAGGGATGACAAAGTTGGGATAGAGCAGGTGAAGAGAAAGAAGAAAAAGAAAGAAGAAAGAGAAATTTGAAATCAAGGACCTAGGAAAGCTGAAATACATCCTATGAATGGAGGTTGCAAGATCATAACAGAGGATGGTGGTGTCACAAAGGAAATATGTCCTACAACTTCTAAAAGAGACAGGTATGCTGGGATGTAAACATGCCAGTACACCTATGGAAGCTAACTTGAAACTTGCTAAGAGAAAGGATGAAGATGAAGTGGACAAGGAACAATACCAAAGGCTAGTGGGAATACTGACCCACCTTGCACACACTAGGCTTGACATTTCATATGTTGAAGGAGTAGTAAGCCAATTTATGCATTCCCCTGGCCAGCCTCACTATCAGACAGTCACCAGAAATTTGAGGTATCTCAAAGGAACCGTTGGTGAAGGGTTGCTGCTCAAAAAGGCCAAAAAAAGAAGTATAGAGGTGTTCACTGATGCAGACTAGGCTGGAGCTAAAGATAACAGGTCAACTACAAGGTATTGTACCTTTGTCTGGGGTAATTTGGTAACTTGAAGAAGTAAGAAACAGACTGGTGGCAAGAAGCACAGCAGAAGCTGAATTTAGGGCTACGGCTCATGGTATTTGTGAAAAGCTATGGGTAAAGAAGGTCATGGAAGACTTGGATCTCAGTCCTGATATGCCCTTGAAGTTGTACAATGAAAATAAAGATGCAACTGGGATTGCAAATGACCCTGTCCAACATGATAGAACCAAACATGTTGAAGTGGACAGACACTTTATATAGGAGAAACTGGAAAGTGGAATTACTTGCATTCCCTTCAAGCCATTTGCACAACAGATAGCAGATGGGTTGACCAAGTCCTGAAGCAGAACTTTGAAGAATTTGTGAGCAAGTTGGGCATGATCAATATCTATGCTCAACTTGAGGGGGAGTGTTGAGAAGGGTGCCCTGGTCATTTTCCAGCTTATTAGGGTTAATCAGACTAAATGTTGACTAGGCTTATTTAAATTATTCTGTTTTGATTTTATGTTATTTCATATTGATTATGATTGATTCCTAAAATCAAGGAATGCTAATCAATCAAGACTCTAGTTTTGCCTGCTGACATTGTAATATATAATTCTAATAATAATAAAATAGCCTTTCTTATTTCTGTTAACAAATGTGATGATGGGTGCTATGAGCCCTCAGAAACTTCAACATTTGTAGCAAAAAGACTAAACAAAGAGAAGATAGAGAAGCCTTGGTGCACCTACTTCAAGATAACAAGGCACACAAGAGAAATCTTCTGGAAGTTGCATGCAAAACCAGACAGCTTGAAGGGGAGGTCAGGAAATGATAACCAAAAGCTTGGATGTCAAGGAAATCCATGCTTAAGCTAGCAAAGTCTGAAGAAGATCCACCATCAAATCTGCCTAGCAAAGAGCAGCTGGATGCATTACTAAATTTGTTGCCCTAGCAGAATGGCACTCAGATCAGCCAAGCATCTATGGTTATAGCTGGAAATGAGCAAGTCATTGGTCACAAGCGGCCCTGGATTGTTGATTCAGGAGCTTCAAACCACATGATTAATGATGGTAAGTAATTTGCAACATATAAACTTTTTTAAATTTAAAACAGTTTAGATAGCAGATGGTGCCTATTCTACAATCATTGGAACAGGGTCTATTGTTTTGAATGGATAAATGACATTGACAATTGTTATCCATGTTCCAAGTTTAAGTACCAGTCTGTTATCCCTAGAAAAATTAACTAAAGAACTCAACTGCGATACAGATTTCTCACAAGACACTTGTGTATTTCAGGAGAAAACTACAAAGGGGATGATTGGTCATGCTAGAAAAATGGGAGGCCTATTCATACTTCAAGACATTTTTTATTACTATCCATCATCTGGGCAACACAGGGTGCGTATAGCTGATGGGACCCTGTCTACTGTAGCTGGAAAGGGAATTATTTATATTTGTGAGAATTTACAACTCAATTATGTTCTTCATGTTCCTAACCTAACCTGTAACATGTTCTCTATAAATCAGTTCACCCATGATAACAAATGTTCTCTATAAATTTCACGATTCTCATACGGGGAAGGAGACCAGCAGTGCTAGATCGGTGGGTGGACTATATCTCTTTGAAGAAGAACCATCCAAGAATGAAGAAAAGTCTAGGTGTTGATAGGAATAATGTTTTAACGTGGCACTTTAGGCTTGGCCACCCTAGCTTTCAATACTTAAGGATACTGTTTACCAGTTTATTTTTGAATAAAAGTCCTGGTTTTTATAAATATGAAGTGTTTGAATTGTCGAAACATTGTAGGTCTACGTTTCCTTCACAACCTTACAAGCCAACAAAACCATTCACTATGATACATAGTGATATTTGGGGGCCTGAAAGGGAGAATACTCTTGAGTCTTGAAGGAAAAAGGTGGCTCATCTCCTTCATTGATGATCACACCAAAGCAACTTGGGTGTATCTGCTAAAACATAAATCTGATGCAAAGCATGCTTTTGAAATCTTTTATGATTTCATCTTAACTCATTTTCACTCAAAAATTGAAATTTTCAGAAGTGACAATGGAACTGAGTATTTCAACTCAATCCTTGGTCAAGTTTTTCTAAAACACGGCATGATACACCAAAGTTCATGTCCTAACACACCACAACAGAATGATGTGGCAAAAAGGAAGAACAGGCATATTTCAGAAGTTGTTGGATCCTTGATGATAACCTCTAATTGTTCTAAGTACCAATGGGATGAAGTTGTGTTAACAGCCTGCTACCTCATCAATAGACTTCCTTCAAGAGTGTAAAAATTTCAGGGCCCTTTAGGAAAACTAGTGGAATTTTACCCTAATATCAGGCTGATACAAGACCTGCCCCTAAAAGTGTTTAGGTGCATTGCCTTTACACACTCACAACCAAGGGAAACTTGATCCTGGGACTAGGAAATGTGTTTGTTGGCTATTCACCCACTCAGAAAAGGTACGGGTGCTTGGATCCCCCGACAAACAAGATTTATGTCACGAATGATGTCACTTCCCATGAAAATAATATTTTTTTCCACAATCACGTTCGGGGAGAAAATAATAGTGAACATGATGATGATATTACACATATTTTTGCTAGAGGGTGGGGAACCTGAAGCACCACCATACCATTAGATGTTGTGTCTTGTTAACATGAGAAAGATAGGACCGATAGTTCAAGTAAGTCACCTATTGTTCTTGATCATTGTCCAAGTGATCAGGATGTTCAGAAAGGTGAATCAGAACGAAGTCCTAGGACTAGAATACTGAAATTTCCAGGACTAACTTATTTAAGGAAGGGAATTCTTCTCAAGAAGGACAAAAGCACTCATACAACAAGCACAGAACAGGCACCTTCCCTAGATGACAGTCCTGAAGTTGCTCCGAAGCAGGTAAATTGCTTGATCCATGCACTACCAACACCTCAAATGAAACCACTACAAATGAAATCTACCTAGTGTTGAAAAAACCATTCAACATGACCCTGTCTTAGATGTACCCAATGCAATTAGAAAACCACCCAGGGAGAGTACAGTACATCCCATGTGGGCTTAGCAAATACACATCCTATACAAACATCTCTCCTCAATGTCAAGCCTTCCTATCCAACCTTTCCGACATATCCATTCCAAAGAATATCCAGGAAGCTCTCAGTTCCCCAGAATGGAAGGCAGCTGTCTATTATGAAGAAATTCCTGCCCTAGAAATGATACATGGGAGGTTGTTAGCTTGCCTGAAGAGATGACACCAGTGGGGTGTAGGTGGATTTTCACTGTAAAATACAATTCAGATGGGACCCTATAGAGATACAAGGCTAGGCTGGTAGCCAAAGGGAAAACCCAGGCCTATGGTTTGGATACTCAGAGACATTCTCACATGTGACAAAATTGAACACAGTAAGGATCGTCCTGTCAGTGGCTGTGAATTTGGAGTGGCCTCTTGAACAGCTAGATGTGAAAAATGCATTTCTCCATGGGAATCTAAAGGAAGAAGTGTATATGGACCTTCCACCTAGTTTTTTTGGGAAGAATTGGGGGTAGGTTTGCAGGCTGAAAAAATCATTGTACGGTCTCAAACAGAGTCCAAAGGTCTGGTTTGAAAGGTTTATGTGGTTCTGGAAAAAGTAAGGGTTCAGACAAGGTCAATCTGATAATACTTTGTTCGTAAAAAAATCAATGCAGGGCAAGGTGACAGTGGTGCTAGTATATGTTATATTCCTCACAAGGGATGACAAAGAAGGCATCAGTTCATTTCATTCTCTAAATATTTCTACACCAATAAACCAAGCTTGGATATACAAAATTGAGTTTGTATCTTTGGAAGGCCTATAGTGAACTTCCTTTTGACATTTCATGAGATCGAATCCCTCTGCAAACATTGTCATCCCATTTATATTGTGCAAGTGTTGGGTCACTTTGTTGGCCTTATAGTGCCAAAACCACACTTGACGGGACATGTTGAAATATATTAAATGTTACTCATCTGCCTCCCCAATAGCTTAAGCTTTTGAAAGAGATGGTTATTCAACATGGTATCAGAGCAGGAGGTCCTAAGTTCAAGCCTCAACAAACAATGTCTCATTTATATTGTCGAAAGTGTTGTGTCTCTCCCTGTATGATTAACTTCAGGGGACGTGTTCAAGTGAATAAAATGTTAATTATCTATCTCCCCATCAGCTTAAACTTTTGGAGGAGATGGTAATTCAATAATAATAAATGCCACCAGATAACAAATATCACTCTAAATATAATCCTCGTTGGCATAATTTGAAGAATAACACAATGATTAACAGCAAGCAGTAAATTGAATATCTTCCAAATTTGCATCTTGCATAAACTTACCACAATGGTCTCACCCCCTTGGAGCAACACGTCAACTTCAGAACATACACATGACGATGTAGCACACCTAATATTCCAAATAACCAGTAAGCGAAATTCCAACAAAACAAGCGCCCAATCATATAGCATGGAGAGAGCAGCTTAAAAAAATCGGAAAATAGACTCAACAAAAACTACTAATGATTCATATACATACTGATCAGTGTTTGGCCTAATCAATCCGTCATCAATGTTTGTACTATTTGAATCTATAAAAGCAAAACAAAACACCTCATCAGGTCATGTCAGGGAACTGCTAAAAGGTAATAAATCACATTGAACATTAAAAAGGTAAACCAATGGCAATCAAATTCGACACTACATCAACCTACCAGACTTAGATTCGTCAGATCCTGTAGAATGCTCGCATATCAAGGAAATGCTGGAGATCGAGATAGGAATTTGAAGAGGGTTTGTAAGTTCAACATCTACCTTAATAAACTCTGCAAAGTTGCAAACAAATTGAGAATAATAATAGAATATCAAGCAGATTAACTGAAGGAAATTAAACTCCAATCCCAACAATTTTGACATTTATTATTCATATCCAAAAAAAAAGAAGATTCAAATATAGGGAACAATACTTTACTCTATTTCAGATCAAAAACCACACACGAAAGGGAGGAAACATAAACTACGTACCGGAGAAGTTAAAGAACTTGACTCCAAAAAATCACAGTGCCTTTTAGCAATGGCAATCAAATTGGCAAAAGCAAACCAGAATTGGCAGCATTTTGCTTCCCTTTTCTGGTCTTATTTTGAAATAGGGGGTTGTTATTTGCACCACACCCAACTTACAATAGAACCACATAACAACGGCACCTCACATAATCGACTTTTGGAAAATCGATTATATGGACTGGAATCGACTTTTAAAAGGCCGATCCTCACAATCCACTTTCAAAAAGTCGATTATTTAGTCAAGAATTAACTTTTAATAGGTCGATTGTGTGGGGTGCGAAAGTAGTGGGTCCTATTGAAAGGCTTGTCAAAAAGGATTTGGCCATTTTTCTAATCTTGGTAACATATTATATAACAGTTTTTCCTGCCTATTACCAGTACAATATATTCAGCTATGACAAAACCACATTAGCAAAACTAATTGATACATACATATATAAAACCATAGAGATCAGTAATTTAGTACCAATTTGCATATTTATAATATCCACATTGGTCATTCAAATATCAATCATTGTGCTTCGAAATCAAAAAACTATTAAAAACCAGGCAACACCCCATTTTCTCATAAAAAACATAACACCACAATCCTTTTGTTTTCTTTCCATATTAAAGAAAAGAAACCTCATTCGAAAACCAAAATAAAACTAGAACAATGGCGATGTCCATATGAGACCAGAAATCTCAAACGGAAGTTCAAGATTTATGTCTTAGAAATCTTAAAACAACACAAAACGGATAATCCATTCTCTTTATTATGGACTGGGCCACCATAAAGGGCAAGAAGAAACACACAAGATTCCAGCCTATGTCTGTAAAATCTAAAACTCTCCTGTTTGTAGGTCCTGATTGTCTAAACTCCCTTTCCAAATCTATATCCTATCATTTAATAAAATGGAAACTTCATTAAGTTAAGTTCATTACAAAAACAAAAACAAAACAAAACAAAACACAAAAAAAAAAAATAATAAATAAATAAATTCTATTTCGTACGTATTGAGATATATTCAAGTGGACTCTTTCCGTCACAAGTTTGTAGCTTCTAAATTTTTTGCAATATAACCATGAAATAAACCTGAAAGTAATAAAAAGAATAATACAAAGCAGAGGAGGAAGAAGAGGAAGAAAGAGAAGAACCAATGTGTATATCCATACCTCCAGCAACACAAATATTTAACTCCTTACGGGAAAATTTCTTCCCATGTGACTCCAGCCAGTTAGTTTTCACAGAAGACAACGATGGAACCATATCCTCTTCCAGTGATCGCCAAAAATTTTCTTTGACCCCAAGCTGCAATTTCCACAAAAGGCTTTAAAGGGAAGATCAATTTGAAGCAAAAACTTGAGCATGTCATACTCAAATATGCTAGTAACCTGCCTTCAAATCATAGCCAACCATTCTCATAGACATAAGAAAATTATGATCAAGGATATGGAGGGATAACATACAGAAATGTCAAAAGAAACTCCAACCTCAGATGTTTACATTCGGGACAAATCCGCTTCGATCAAGGCACACACATAATGGTATGAATATTGGCAGAGCTATATCAAAATCTTAATCCCGAAAGTTAGAACGAAGTTCAAATAAACCCCACACCAGATTCACAAACTTCTGCAGTGGAACTGTAGTCACATTCCTTGTGATTAGGACCTAGGTAACACGGGTATTGAAAAACAAGTGCGGATATGTATACAGGCTACTTGGGTGCAGAATTTTCGAAAAATAATAGGATACATAAACATTAAAAATATAGGGACCATGTTGTACATAATAAAACTATAAATACCAAAATATAAAAATTGAAAATCATAAAATAAACAATATCTAGTGGCTGTTCTTTATTTGCGGTGGTTTTTTCTTCATTTCAGGCAGCAGTTT
Source organism: Gentiana macrophylla (assembly GCA_026214975.1). Classification (NCBI taxonomy): domain Eukaryota; kingdom Viridiplantae; phylum Streptophyta; class Magnoliopsida; order Gentianales; family Gentianaceae; genus Gentiana; species Gentiana macrophylla. The sequence goes on along the minus strand of CM047809.1, from coordinate 77,639,032 downwards.
ATCTCCGACGGTTATTATCGAAGTGTGTTATTGTGAAGACCTTTAGTTGTTTTATTATGTGTTTTATGAATAAGGGTATTTGTGTCTTTTCAAGGATGCACAGGTATGGATACAGGATACGCAGATACGAGATTTTCGAAAAATATAATATACGGATACGGGGTGTATTGTGTATTTGTAAATAATAAAAATACGGGGTGTATTTGTAAATAATAAAAATATAAGGAGTCAACTGTAAATAATAAAAAAAATAAAAAATTAAATTGTAAATATGAAAAAGTAAATGTTTAATTATAGACTTTCAAGCAAGAACATTGATAATATTCTAAAAGGTGATTATATATATATATATATATATATATATATATATATATATATATATATATATATATATATGCATGTACCTAAATACACACACACACATATATAAATGCATGTATCTATATACACATACATACACACACATATATGTATAAAAGTATATGTACGTATACAAAATGTATATATGTAGATGTGTGTAAGGATGTACACACATATTAAGGTCCAAAGTCATTCTTTAAGTATCTTGTATCCCCACAGCTTAGGAGTCGTGCCTTAGTGGACTCTAAGCTAAACTAACCACTCCAGACTTAACCAACCACTCCCTTACACATTATTTACTAGTGCTTACACTAAATAAACTGAAAAGACAGATAACCCTACGTAGATATGTGCTATAGGGGTGCAGAATTTTCGAAAAATAATAGATACGTGACATTAAAAATATAGGGACCATGTTGTACATAATAAAATCATAAATAGCAAAATATAAGAATTGAAAAACATAAAATAAACAATATCTAGTGGCTCCTTTTAATTTGGGGTGGTTTTTTCTTCATTTTAGGCAGTTTATCTCTAACGGTTATTGCCGGAGTGTTTGAATGTGAAGACCTTTAGTTGTTTTATTATGTGTTTTATTAGTAAGGGTATTTGTGTCTTTTCAAGAATGCAAAAGGATGGATACATGGATACGTGATACGCGGATACGAGATTTTCAAAAAATATAAGGAGTAAACTGTGAATAATAAAAATAGACAATTAAATTGTAAATATGAAAAAGTAAAGTGTTTTATTTTCAAGCAAGAACATTAATATATACTAACATATATATATATATATATATATATATATATATATATATATATATATATATCATATATGTGTTAGTATATATACTATATTAAATTTGCATATTTGGTCGTCCGGCTTTTTGCGACGCTTTGGTCGTCCGGCTTTAGCGACGTTTTGGTCGTCGCTATACCAAAATTTTTGTCTTTTCCCTTTTTTTTTTTTTTTTTTGTAGTATACTATTTAAATTTGCATCTTTGGTAATACGGCTTTTTGTGACGTTTTGGTCGTCCGGCTTTAGCGACGTTTTGGTCGTCGCTATACCAAAATTTTTGTCTTTTCCTTTTTTTTTTTTTTTTTTTTTTTTTTTAGATAAAACGAAGTCGTATGATTTGGTACGGTATTATCACATCAACGTGTTTATCACTAGGGTTTTTATTTGAAGCATTCAATTCTCTGATTTGAGTTTCGGAAATTTTAATTATGTTATTATGTAGTTTCTATTGGTACACTGAAACTCTGGTTTGACTTTTTTTGCACGAAGGTGCATTTCGATCGTCAGAATTTTTTGGTTAAGTAAAACAAAGTCGTATGATTTGGTACGGTGCCACAAAAACTACTAGTAAATAAAATATTGTAAAAATTAGACAAGGAATGAGAATGTTCATTCGATCTATGATACATAAAAGATACATAAAAATAAAAAACGAGATCCAACTCCCATTTATCTTACTTATCCTTCGGTTAATTTACTTCGATAAAAGCTAAGAAAATGAAAATCTTCCGAACCTTTTCTTTTTTATTTATTTCTTTTTATTAGTATTAGTCAGGGTTAAGTCTGACATGAATAATATTCTACGACTAACAATTCATTTATTCAAGTTTGGGAAATTTTAATTTTGTTATTATGTAGTTTTTATTGGTTCACAGAAACTCTGGTTTGACTTTTTTTTGCACGAAGGTGCATTTTGATCTTCAGGATTTTTTCCCCACATGTAACCTTTCTTGCTGCAACACGCAGGCATATTGTCACATCTAGAGGATGGTTTAAATGCTTTTCTAAGCATTGAAGTAGGTTGATTTCTTCTTTATTTTTGCTAAAGTAAATTTATTGCGGAATAAAAACTATAATCGGTGCATAAAAAAGTGAGGGCACACCGTATTTATTAGTATTAGTCTATTAAATCGGTATGAATAATATTCTACGACTAACAATTCATTTATTCAAGTTTGGGAAATTTTAATTTTGTTATTATGTAGTTTTTATTGGTTCACGAAACTCGTTTGACTTTTTTTGCACGAAGGTGCATTTTGATCTTCCCCCACATGTAACCTTTCTTGTCGCAACACGCAGCATATTGTCACATCTAGAGGATGGTTTAAATGCTTTTCTATTGAAGTAGGTTGATTTCTTCTTTATTTTTGCTAAAGTAAATTTATTGCGCATAAAAACTATAATCGGTGCATAAAAAAGTAGGGCACACCGTATCGCACGGTATATATATATATATATATATATATATATATATGCATGTAATACACACACACTACATAAGTATATGTACATACACAAAATGTATATGTATGTAGATGTGTGTATGCGTGTACACATATTAAGGTTCAAAGTCATTCTTTAAGTATCATGTATCACCCACAGCTTAGGAGTTGTGCCTTAGTGGACTTTAAACTAAACTAACCACTCCGGACTTTTTTTAGGTAACCTCTCCCTTACACATTAATTACTAATGCTTACAATAAATAAAGTGAAAAGACACAAATAACCCTTCTACTAAAGAACAAAATTGCACATAAACGATCTAGAGTCTCCACAAAATGACTAACCCATCAATACTACCCTTCAAGTTGGACTATATATGTTGATCATGCCTAACTTGCCAAGGAATCTCTTAAATTCTTGGTTGGGAAGAGCTGTAGTCAAACCATCAGCGTCTTGTTGAGGTGAAGGAAGAAAAGGCATGCAAATAACCCCTGAATCCAGTGTCTCCTTCACGAAATGACGATCAATCTCCACATGCTTCGTCTTATCATCAACCTAACCAATAGCTTTTAGCTATGTCAATGGCCGCTTTATTGTCAAAATAAAGATTCATAGGCAGAGGAACAGTACCATCCAGATCTTCCGGTACTTGTTTCACCCACAGCTTCTCACAAACACCTTGAGTCATTGCTCAATTCTGCAATTTAAATCCCCCAAACAAGCTTTACATGATTGGACCCTAATGTGCACTTCCAATCTGATCTGCCCCTTAAAAATACTTGGCTGCATTGCCTTTGTGCACATTTTCCCTCAAAATAGGAGCAAATTTGATCCTAGAGGTGAGAAATGTGTATTTTTAGGCTATTCACAATCAAAAAAGGGCTACAAATGTTTTTCCCCTTCCACTGTGCGTTTTTACCACTATGCTGATGTTACTTTCTTTGAAGATAAACCATATTTCAAATCCGAATGTTACTTAACCAGATCTCAACAATGGGATCATGAATCTCCTCCTCCAGATCTCATTCTTCATATACCTACTCTTCAGGATCAAGGAACTCACCCTGAAACCCCTGTTCAGAAGCCCCCTCTTATTCATGTTTATCACACGAAAAGGCTGAAACATCAGAATCTGTACAAGGCCCCCAGATCCGCTGATAATACTACTCAGAAGAGAGCTCCAGGTACCCCTAACCAGTCTACTCAGCAGAAGGACCCAGGTACTCCTGCTCACACTACTGGTGCAAGTAATTCTGACCCTCTGCTCACCACATCTGAGTCAGGTACGGAACCCTCTCCTATCTTGAACTTTGAACAGGACACAGGTATGGCTCCTTCTACCCCTTTGATTCAATCTGTCGACAACTTACCCATTGCTCTTAGGAAAGGGATTAAATCTTGCACTAAACATCCCTTGTACACCTTTATGTCATATGACAACATATCTCCAATTTTTTTGTTTTTTACATAACTTTGGACTCTAGTTACATTCCAAAAACTATTCATGAAGCATTCCAAAAACAATTCATGAGGCATTCCAACATTCTTCTTGGAACCAGGCTGTTCAAGATGAAATGTTGGCTTTACAGAAGAACAAAACTTGGGTTCTGACTGATCTTCCACCTGGAAAACATCCAGTCAGTTGCAAGTGGCTGTTCACTATTAAATTTAACCCTGATGGTTCTCTAACTTCTCTTAATAAACACAAGGCACGTTTAGTTGCAAGAGGTTTCACTCAGACCTATGGTCTTGATTATGAGGAAACCTTTGCACCTGTTGCCAAATTAAACACCGTTAGGATCCTCTTCTCTTTAGCTGTAAATCTTGATTGGCCTCTACATCAACTTGATATAAAAAATGCTTTCCTCAATGGTGATCTCAAAGAAGAGGTCTTTATGAAAGTCCCCCTGGTTTTGAGTCCAAATTCACCCTCACTAAAGTTTGTAAACTACAAAAATCCTTATATGACTTGAAGCAATCCCTAGAGGTTGGTTTGGGAGATTTGCTCAAACCATCAAGGACTTTGGTTACACTCGGTGTAATTCTGACCACACCCTATTCGTGAAAAGGTCTAATCATCAAATATCCATCCTAATTATTTATGTTGATGATATCATTATCTTAGGTAATAATGCCACTGATATACAGTTTTTGAAGGCATTCCAAGCAAGAAAGCTTGAGACTAAAGATCTTGGAAACCTACAGTATTTCTTAGGCATGGAGGTTGCTAGATGTTCTGCTGGCTTATATTTTTTTTTACTCATGTTTTTCTGGCTTATATGTTTTACAAAGAAAATATGTCTTAGATCTACTTCATGAAACCGGCATGCTTGGCTGCAAGCCTGCTCCTTCACCAACTGATGATGGCATCAAGTTTGATCATAAAGACTCTACTCCTGACAACAAGGGAAGATACCAAAGGCTTGTGGGCAAGTTACTCTATGTATCTCATAAAAGGCCTGACATTTGCTATGTTGTCAGCCTTGTAAGCCAATTAGTGCATGATCCCAGACAAGAACATATGGCTGCTGTTTACAGAATCCTCAGATATCTCAAGTCTAACCCTGGTCAAGGCCTTCTGTTCAAGAAATCCACTCTCAAGAACCTACTTGTCCACCTTGATGCTGATTGGGCTGGTTCTGTGTCTGATAAAAGGTCCACCACAAGGTATTGCACCTACCTATGGGGCAATCTGATCACCTGGAGAAGAAAAAAACAGGCTACAGTCTTCAGAAGCAGTGCTGCAGCTGAGCTTTGTGCCCTTGTCTTAGGTGTTTGTGAAGGAATTTGGGTTAAACGAGTCCTCCATGATCTGTTCATTCCTAATCCTAACCTTGGCTCATTCAAAGAGTTCTGTGACAATCTCTCAACGATTCATATGACTCAGGACCCAGTTAATCATGACAAATCAAAGCACGTTGAAATTGACAGATTCTTCCACAAAGAACGGATCGACAACAAAGAACACTATCATTCATGTCCCCTCACAACACCAGCTTGCTGACATTCTCACCAAACCTATTGCTCCATGTCTATTCCAGTCTGTTGCTAGCAAGCTTGGCTGCCTCAACATTGGGGGGGGTGGGGGGAGGATAGAAAGGATAATAATATTATTATTCCTAATATTTGTTTATTTCCTAATTCCTATTAACTGTAAACTGTGGTCAAAGGCATTTATAATTGACCCAGCTGTGTTTTAATCCCCTAGGTGCCCTTTGACAGTCTCCCGTCCCTGTTATTAATTCTCCTAGCTGTTGTACCTCCTACTATTTAAACTCTTTGTATGACCTCTGCAATAATAAGATTTGACACATTATTTGCTTCTTCTCAAACTCTTCAAGAATAAACACTAGTATGAACAGAAAATACTGAAATTAATACAAACTATTATATCTTGCAACAAAAGTTGCAGCAGTGGGACCAGAATTTGCGGGTTATAGCAACGGAAACAGCCTCTTATAGAAATACAATTATAAGGATAGGTTGCAATAGCCTAAATGGCCTGGCCCAAACCCTGCAAAGGTAGCATGCTTCCATGCAGCAGGCTGCTCTTATTAATCAAGCTGGCAATAGTACAAAATCTAACCATGAAAATATCCAGCAAAATGTTTTTTAATTTGCTTCCATGTCCAGAAAGTCTAATCATCATTATTTTAATGCCAGCATAAAAACAGGTTAACAGTTGACCAATCACAGTAAAAGATCATTCAGGAAAATTTTGCATCAACAGGCAAAGCAAAATATAGCTACGGTAAAGTTCATCTAAAATGTGAGAGTTCGGCAGGAGTTAACTTACAGCTCCTTCTGATGCATAAGTACGATGGTCTTCAAAGAAAACTTTAATTGAATTAATGTTGATGACAGGCAACTGAAGCTTCAACACTTCAAATGTATTCCCAGTATTCTGGACAACAAAATGGAAAGGGCGGAGGGGAAAGAATTGGAGCAATCACTTTTAGTAATAAAATTATAAAATAATAATAATAATAAATAACAACAACAACAACAACAACAACAACAACAACAGCAACAGCAACAGCAACAACAGATATCACTCCTATAACAAGCATATAAAAGGATCTTCAATGGAAGGAAAAAACTAAAAACATTTGAATATCCCCATTAGAGCCTATAGAAGCATTCTGTTTTATCACTCTAGCCCTCAGGTATACATCATTCCAACAGGGAGTAGGAAGCAAAAAATGTCACCATAAAGTTCGTCAAGAAAATTTGTCAACCTTCACCAAGCCACAACAGTCCAGGATCAGTAAACGGAAAAAGGAACAATGTCTATCATTTGTTTAAGGAAACATAACCAACATAGACCACAGGTACTCTTTTCCTTTGATTGGCAGAGAATGCTTTTATTTAAAATGTACCAAAAGTGCTTACAATGGACAGTTGATAGCAGTAAACCCATACATACATACAACTCTCTTTTACACAAGTTACCAGCATATACAACTCATCACATCATATATCAAGTACAACAGGCGAATTAGGCTATCTGTTGCCCCACCTTGTCTACCTTACATGCCATTAAAAGGCCAAAATCCTCCTATCAAACTTGAAGCAAGTAACAAAAGCCAAAACTCCAATACCGTGAACTAGCAAGCTTCCATATTGAGAAAAGAAAAAATCAACAAATTGTACATGGAATCCTACAGAGTCCCTAGGGATCTACAGAAGATGGCTGCAAATATTTAGAGTCAATACACACTCAACAAGATGACTACAAAAAGAATGTGCACATTGAAGATGCAAATGTTGCATTACAGAAGCACAAAAAAAACATCTCAAGAATGACAATGACAAATTGATTGTTGAATTATTACAGAATAATCAATTCTCATTCATTAGAATATTTTTCCATAAAATGACAGGGGTTTTTTTTTATTCTGTGATCTCCTTTCAGTTCTTTTAGTGAGGGGGGGTTATTGGTTATTAAGTCAATGACTCTTGGTTTATTTTGTTAATTTTTCATTCCAGGGTAAGTTCCTATGTTCATATTGCAAGTTTAGTATGACATAACTAGCGTACTTATGGACAAGTCTGCTGTCCATTCAACATATATATGTCAATGGCAAGCAGCACATGACAAAGGCCTGAATCAAGATTGGAGCACACACAATTATCCCATCATAAACAAGCTACAGTTGGTCAACCAGGACACCGCGCAGCATCCTTGTCCTCCTATCTTATATTACCTCTATCCCATGATAAGAGTTGTTTTAGAGGTTTGCACACAGATTTAAAAAGTGAATGAATGTCATGAATTTTAGTTTACAAATTCTAAAATACACTTTCGACTATCATTAATACTATGATTTTAATATTTGAAAAGTTGCTGGAAGAATAATAAATCAGGGATAGGATGAAGAAAAAACCTAACAAATGCTATCTTTGTATTCTAAAATGACTAGTATTTAGAGACAAAAATTTTAAGCTAAAATGACTTATTTAGGGACGGAAGTAGTACCATATTTAATATGGATTCAACTTTTAAAATCACTGAACAGGAACTTACTGCATACACCTTATGATGGTTTCTGTCATAATCTAGTTGCAACAATTATGTCTCATCCTACCATATATTGAATGTGACATCATTAATTACCATTCCATCCTACACCAAGTTGTTGGTGAAAAGTGTGGTTCATAAACATAAAAGATATCAACATGCGGCCCTCAAACACAAATTTCACCAACTGACGCGTATTCACAAAATAAATTTTAATTAAATAGGGTGGAAATGCTGGAAGAAAGATCTTAACACTATAACTATCATTAGAATTGTCATCTATCTCAAATTTGAAAGCTAATGATGTCAATACATGCACTTAACTTCAACATGTAAATAGAATTTAAACGAATGAGCTCCTCTAACTCAAGTCAAAAGTCATGTTCTTTTTAATCACTATCATATCATGGAACATGTCAAAAAGATCGCCCATACATGAAGTTCCCTACTCCAAGAAAAGGCAAGTGTCAACATGGGGGTATGGAAGAGGTAAACAGGAAGGAATTGTCTTTCATATCACATTGGCATTACCTTCTAGGATATGTAACTGAAACTATCCCTTGTTCCATAGGTCTTGACATAAGGTCAAATTTGCCATAAAGCCTATGAATAATATCAAGAAATGTAAATCCTAGATAATTGGAAAAAAAAAAAATCTTAAATCTTCCTTGGCAATGGTGTATGTCAATTTCTAAGAGGCAAAACAATAATCTAGGGAATAAACATAAGCAACTGACGAATTGATTGCAGCATTTCTATTTCTCATGAACCACGTGCATTGAGTAACTCCAAACATTCACAATTTCAGATGCATTTCTATTTCTGATACATTCTCTAATAAACGAATTACTGGTAATGTTTCTGTTTTTCTTTCTCTATCCACAAGTTCAGGTAATTAGTAGTGTCACAAATTCTCTCCATGTCGTTTATGAAGATGTTCTTTTACTTTATTCTGCAGCTGGTGACTAATACTCATATTTAAATTTCAAAAAACTCAAAATTGTTTCCAACAAAAAAGGCGAAAAAAAAGTTGAATCTCAGGTATCAAAATGAATACTTTACTAAAAGGGGTTTGTTGTATTTCATACAAGTACACTGCAGATTTGGTCAATTCATATTTTAATGAAAGGCTAGACCATCATGGAAAGTTCCAGCGAAGAAAGCAGCAATTTAGCAGGAAAAACCTGAACAATTTTAAAAAAGTCTCTCAAGAACAACTCTTGGGTTGCCTTGGACTGATGACCACAGGCCAAAACTTCCAACATATGAGTCATCGCCACGTCAAACATCCCAAGAAAAGCATACCACCTGCAACATTAAATACGTTAACGCCATAGCACAGATAACTAAGCGGGCAAGAACAGATGAAGTTCAATTACATACTTTCCAATTTGAAATTCACATGATCCTTGATGTGGTTCCACGTACTACCTTTAAAGATACAAAGAGCTCTTCTGTACGTCACGAATGGCATGTTTAATCTGACAAATAAGCAGCAAATCATTTCATAACAAGCACTTATTTCAATACCTATTCTTAATACTTCATAGGTCGAGTTACCTGATCACTTTTCTTGTATTGATCACCTGATAAAACAAGATGAAATCCGTATTTATGGAGCAGAAGCGGTTTAGAGAACAAAAACAGTAAGAGGCTTGCTCAAGCATTACAGCCAAATGCAGAGGATCCTACAAATGAACATTTTCAGGGGCCTAGTACAAAAGGTCCCTCATCGTCTTATGACAATAAGTACAATTACCTCACCAGAGATACGAAAATAAACACCAGCAGCCTCTTTATACTCTCCCACCGCTTTCAACATTTCCACCCACCAAAGACCACACTCGTAGCATTCCGCAAACCAGACGTTCCCAGTTTCTGCAGAGACATATGATGTTGAAACAATCTGGCCACAACAGGATAGGCAGTAACAAAATAAGAACAAGTAACTTGGTACGATGAAGAAATATATTTGGAGCGTTATATTCTAATTAAATAACATGTTTTCAGGACTTGTTAATATGTAGTGGAAGTTCATTTTCTCCCTATTTTTTATGCCCAGGCAAGCAAAAGAGAGCGGCAGGTGCTCATTAATTCTGATTCTGAAAATTTGTCATACCAACTTAAATGTACGACCACCAGACCATATATCAACTACCCCCCCCACCGGAGAAAGGATGTCTCACATCCATCATCTAAATATCTTTTGAAAAACAAAAACACATTATCATACCTCATTTTATCTACTTGTAGCATATCCAACATTTCCAAAAATTTAACAGCAACTACAACATCATGACCACGACCCTAATTACTGGGAAATCCCTACTTGACTGACAGACACAATCTGTAAGTGCGGAAAGAAAAAGAATAGAACAAGAAACTCTTATTATTCATTACAGACCAAACTGGGCTAAACAATACATTAAATAAGTCGGCTGTAGTTCTTAACTACGGTACTGAACAAGACATTAAACCAGTAGTTTAAACTACTAAAACAGCTGGACATTAAAGATTACAACTATTGACGAGATGATTTATCGATTATTTTCTCCATGTAATTGTCCTATTTTACCCCTATTTAGCTCTCTGTTTTAACTACAAGCTGTCAAGTAACTCAAGAGTTACTAGCCGTTGCTAGCAGTGCCAGACAGCTGTATTAAAATAATGCTGTACCAGCTGTATTACAATAATGCAGTAGTTAAGATTATCCCAATCCCTATGCATCCCTCTATAAATTCATGTAATCCTTTTCATTATTATTATCAAGAATTATTCTGTTCTCAACATCCTAATTTCTAACATGGTATCAGAGATAATGACTCTTCCTCTTCCGCCAAAAATCTAATTTTGTTTTCTCACCCCTTTCAAAATGTCTGGAACTTTATCCTCCACATCCATGGCTGAGATGGCTGATACTGCAACCTCTGAGATACATGCAAATTCAGGAGAACTTCAAAATATCCAAGTTGCATATCGGCTAAATGGAAAAAACTACCTTAAATGGTCTCAACTAGTTCGGACGGTTCTAAAAGGGCGAGGCAAGCTGAGTCACATCACTGGGTCAGGTCCTAAAGAAGACGATCCAAAGTATAATGCCTGGGATGAGGAGGACTCCATGGTAATGTCATGGCTATGGAATTCCATGTCCCCGACATTAGCGACCCATGTATGTTTCTCAACTCAGCCAAAGAGATTTGGGATTCTGTAAGGCAAACATACTCCAAAGTAAACGACGCAGCACAGATCTATGAAATAAAGACTAAGATTTCATCTGCCAAGCAAGGAGCCAAATCAATCATTGAGTATTCTGGAATGATGCAAAGCCTTTGGCAAGAACTGGATCATTATCAGTACATTAAAATCAGTAACAGTGACGATTTGGCTACCCTCAAAAGAATGCTTGAAAAAGACAGGATCTTTGCTTTTTTAGCAGGTTTAAATTTTGAGTATGATGCTGTTCGTGTTCAAATCCTTGGCAAAGATGATCTGCCCTCTCTAAATGAGACAATATCCATTGTCCGGGTGAAGAAAGTCGAAGGAATGTGATGCTAGAAGTATCTGTTGAGCAGGGATCTGCTCTTGCGGTTAAATCAACAAGAAACTGGGAAATGGAAAACAAGAACGCGAAGAAAAGTTCAGAAAGACCTAACTCAAATCCTGTGGAAAATTCTTCTCAAAAATACAAGAATTCTGAAAAGGATTCTTTGTATTGCACCTTTTGTAAGAAGAAAAGGCACACAAGGGACAATTGTTGGAAGCTCAATGGTAAAAACAAAGAGGCAAATGACAAAGACACAGCACTTATTGCTGAGAGGAGTGATGACAAGGCACACGGTTCTCTTCATGAACTCAATGGGATTCAGATTGAAAAACTAAAGAAGCTTCTGGAGACACTTGAAAAACCTATGGAATCAAAATGCACTCTTGCTCTGTCAGGTACCTCTACTACTTACCTTAGTCAAAATGGTCATGTCACTTGGGTATTCGACTCAGGAGCCACTGATCATATGACTAATCTGCACTCTATTTTTTCTACTTATAAACCTTGTCCAAGCAACAAGAAAATCACTGTTGCTGATGGTTCAGCAGTCACAGTTGCAGGACAAGGAAACGTGATTGTCAATTCCATGATAACCCTTAAGGATGTACTCCATGTTCCCAAGCTATCTACCAATCTGATTTCTGTTAAAAAATTAACCAATGACTCTAATTGCATTGCTACTTTCTGTTCTAATCTGTGTAAAATACAGGAGAAAGAAACGAGGAGGATGATTGGACATGCTAAGGTCACCAATGGACTGTACTACTTGGAGAATTCTGAAGCTAAAATTACTAGAAATCCTAGTCATGTTTCCTTTATTGCTAATGTTAAGCTTGACAAGCTTTGGTTGTATCACAAAAGAATGGGTCATCCACCCTTCTTAATTTTGAAACAAATGTTTCCAGAAATGTTAAAAAATCTTAATATTGAGTCTTTGCATTGTCATATATGTGAATTAGCTAAACATAAAAGGACTTCATTTCCGTATCATGGTGATAGAGAATCTGCCCCTTTCTCCCTTATCCATAGTGACATTTGGGGGCCCTCTACTATTGCTAATATCTCCAATGCTAGATGGTTTGTATCATTTATTGATGATTGCACCAGAGTCACATGGATTTACTTAATGAAACACAAATCTGATTTATCTAAGATCTTTCCGGTCTTCTTTAATATGATTAAAAATCAATTTGATGTCAATATTAAGAGAATCCGGACTGATAATGCTAAAGATTACTTTAACCAAACTTTAAGTCCTTTCTTCTTATCTCAAGGAATCATCCATGAATCTTCATGTGTTCACACTCCTCAACAAAATGGAGTGGCTGAAAGAAAGAATGGTCACCTTCTTAATGTTACTAGGGCCCTATTATCCCAAAGCAATATGCCTAAATTCTATTGGGGAGAGGGAGTTTTAACTGCCACCTACTTGATCAATAGAATGCCATCCAAGAACTTAGGAAATAAGAGTCCTTGTGACCTCCTAGCTAAATTCTATCCTGAATTCAGAGCTTGCAAAGGTCTAGAACCTAGAATATTTGGGAGCACTGCCTTTGTTCATATTCACAGCCAAAATAGGAATAAACTTGATCCTAGAGCTTTAAAATGTATCTTTATAGGGTACTCTGGTACTCAAAAAGGATACAGGTGTTACCATCCTTCCACTAGGAAATTCTCTGTCTCTAAAGATGTGACATTTGACGAGACCGTATCCTTTTATCAACCTGAGAGTACTAGTACTCAGGGGGAGTTTTTGGATGACAATAGTAGGGAATCTTTACTACTAGAGACTACTCCTGACATTCCTCCTACAAATCCAACTCAAAACAGTGCATCTGACAGAATTGATCCTGTTCTTCCTTTGGAAAGACAAAAGATTCTCACCCCTGAAAAAGTCTACACTAGGAAGAATAAAAACATAGGTCAATCCACCCTTATAAAAAACAGCACTGAATCTGCCCAAAATACTGACTTTCTACCTGCTCAAAGCAATCCATCACCTGATTTTGAACCTGAAAATACTCCAAAGTAGATCCCTAAGACTAGTACGTCACAACTTGCTGACCTTCCTGCTGATCTCTTCATTCCTATTGCCCTAAGGAAAGAGAAACGTGCTTGTACCAAACACCCTATCCAGTCTCTTCTTTCTTATGAAAAATGCAATACTGCACACAAAACTTTCCTCAGCAATCTTCACACCAGTCTCATTCCTAGAAATGAAACTGAAGCATTAAAGGATAAAAGATGGCAAGATGCTATGAAAGCTGAAATTCAGGCCCTTGAAAAGAATAAAGCCTGGGATATTGTTGATCTTCCTAAAGACTCAAAACCTGTAGGGTGCAGATGGATTTACACCATCAAATATAATTCAGATGGATCAATTGAAAGGTTCAAAGCCAGATTGGTGGCCAAAGGTTATAGCCAAACTTATGGCATAGACTACTTTGAAACTTTTGCTCCTGTGGCGAAAATGAATACCATCAGAATCCTTCTATCCCTAGCTGCCAATTTTGACTGGAAAATTCAACAATTTGATGTTAAGAATGCCTTCCTTCAAGGAGAGTTGGGGGAAGTTGTCTACATGAAAATCCCACCTGGTTTTGAAAATTCCAAAGGAAAGGTGTGTAAATTAAGGAAAGCTTTATATGGTCTTAAGCAATCACCTAGAGCTTGGTTTGGAAAATTCTCCAAGACCATGATCTCGTTAGGTTATACTCAGAGCCAAGGTGATCACACCTTATTTATTAAGCATGGTAGCTCTGGGAAAGTTTCTTTCCTTCTTGTATATGTTGATGATATAATTGTCACTGGTAATGATGAGTATGCTAATGCTAACCTAAAGAAATGCTTACTTAAGAGTTTTGATATGAAAGACTTGGGCAAACTAAAATACTTCCTAGGGATTGAGGTTATGTACTCTAAACAAGGCATTTTTATTTCTCAACAAAAATACATCTATGATCTCTTGTCCTGCAAATCGGTAATCTTGGTTGTAAGCCCGTCTCTTCTCCTATTGACTATAATCATGGCCTTACTGCTGCTCTCTATTGATATTTCGTGGACAAAGGGAATTACCAGAGACTTGTTGGAAAACTAATATACCGCCCATACCAGCCGGATATAGCATTCTTTGTCAATGTTGTGAGTAGATTTATGCAGGACCCCAAGGAAATACATCTCAGGTCATCCACCAAATTCTTCACTACCTGGGGAAGCCACGGTCAGTGGCATCTTGTTCAAAAAGGAGGGAAAATGACCATGAAGCCTATAATGATCTTGATTATCTTTGGTGCTCTTGATGATAGAAGATCTACATCTGGTTATTGCATATATCTGGGAGGTAACCTGATTATTTGGAGGGGCAAGAAACAGAATGCGGTAGCTAGATCCAGTGCTGAAGCTGAATTCAGATCTATGGCCCATGGCATATGTGAACTCCTATGGCTAAAGATTATCCTAGAAGACCTAAAGATCCCTTGGCTACAACCTATGATGCTCTATTGTGATAATAAGTCATCAATAAGCATTGCTCATGACCCTGTGCAACATGACAGAACCAAACACATTCAGGTGGATCGACACTTCATCAAAGAGAAAATTGACAGTGGCTTGATATGCACACCCTTTGTGTCAACCAAATCTCAACTTGCTGATATTTTCACTAAAGGATTACCTGCTAAAGACTTTCAGCAAATCAAGTGCAAGCTTGGAATGATCAATCCTCATTCATCGACTTGAGGGGAGTATTGACGAGATGATTTATCGATTATTTTCTCCATGTAATTGTCCTATTTTACCCCTATTTAGCTCTCTGTTTTAACTACAAGTCGTCAAGTAACTCAAGAGTTACTAGCCGTTGCTAGCAAAGCCAGCACACCAGATTACAATAATCTTTGTACAAGCCGTATTACAATAATGCGATGAGTTAAGATTATCCCAATCCCTATGCATCCCTCTATAAATTCATGTAATCCTTTTCATTATTATTATCAAGAATTATTATGTTCTCAACATCCTAATTTCTAACAACATAAATAAAATATGCGTATAATAAAATTTACAAATTATAACTAATTACTTCAACACACACACACCCACACACACCCACCCACCTCTCTCCTCAAGCTTGGTTGTAGCTATTGATACAACCAAGCTTGTAACATAGATCACAAAATTGAGTTGGAGGGATGGCCTTGGTCAGAATGTCTGCAATTTGGAATTTTGAAGGAATGTGAATCACAGTGAGCTCCTAACTGTCTATTTGTACCACTTAAGAAGTGCATGTCGATCTCAACATGCTTGGATTTATCATGGTTGACTGGATCATGGGCCATACTAATAATAGTGGAGACAATGTCACAAAAAAGCTTCATGGGTAGACAAAGAGGAATTTAGATATCTTTTAGGACATTTTTTATACAAATGTCTTCACATGCATCAAGGGCAAGCCCCCTTAACTCTGCTTCTGCACTGCTCTCAGAGACGATAGGTTTTTTTTTTACTAGGCCAAGTGGTAAGATCGCCCCAAAGATAGAGTGCAGATCTCCGTAGTGGATCTCCTATCAAGTAATGATCCAGCCCAATCAACATCAAGTATAAATCATTAGATCTATGCATTGATTCTTATGAAAATAGAGTCCTTGTCATGGGTTGCCCTTCCGAATTTGAGGATTCTATATGCAAGTGTTATCGACAACTCCTCTGACATAGACCTTGGATTTGAACATTGACCTCATAGATCTCAACCGTGTTATCTTTCTTAGAGTAAAAGTCCCAGCTGCATTCCGTATTTCATGAGCAATTGCATATAAAATGAAGTTTTCATCGGTCTCAAGTGCCATGGAATGAATAAGCCATGACATGACCAGATTAGTCTCCGTATCCCAAAGTTTGACTTTTGGGTAACTTGGATCCGATGGAGTTGCAACTCGATTACTCCATCCGTCCCAAAAATATAAGTCCATATGGCTTTTTAGCTTTGTCCCAAAATATAAATCCGTTTAGAATTCCAATGGAGTATTTATTGCATAATTCTAAATTTTACCCCTAACTATTATCAATTCACCTACTTTTTATTACTTTACAACTATTGCATTATGGTAGTCAAAGGGTATTTTAGACTTTTATCTCAGAATTTATAACATTCATCCACTTACTTAAGTTGTGTGAAAAGTCCAAATGGACTTATATGAACAAAAGGATGGCTTCGAGAACAGATATCGAATAGATAGAATTCGACATTTTTATTATTTTGGGACGGGGGGAGTACTGCATCTTTCCTTGTCCAGTTACGGACATTTTACAGACCATGACCACTGGAGATAATTGCTCCCATCTAGGTTATGGATAGAGATGGTAGCTGAATCAGGTTCAGAGGGTCTAGATGTAAGAAGATGGGCGCTTTCAACTGCAGATTCATCAATATGTGATGAAGAGATGGTTGACATTCTAACCGTAAAGGAAAAGAAGAAATTTCTGGAATTTATTTTGTTGGCTCTGATACCATGCGGAAAGAAAAGAGAATAGACCAAGAAACTCTTGAGACCCAAACAGGGCTAAAATAGCTAACAAAGGGAACAAACGGACAAGACCTTAAATAGGGCAGCTGTTGACTGTAGTTCTTAACTTAACTCCTAAACTACCGAATAAGTAACCAACAATACTGGACAAGACTTTAAACCCGTAGTTTAAACTATTATAACAGTTGGGCATTAAAGATTACAACAAAAATTAAATAAAACTAATTCCTTCAACAGTAAGCTATTTAAAAGATCAAACGCCTTGACATTAGAAAGCTTAATGCGATTTGTTGCCTATTGTAATATCCATTTCATCAAACTTAAATGAGAAAAAATTAAAAACTAAAAAATAAAGACGAATGCATCTTTCCTTTTTCCAATTACAGTGGCCAGAGAAATGTATCTCCTAGAAAGAGCTGATTAGTCAACCTTTACATATTTTGAAAATAACAATCATCTAAAACACCTACAAATTAACAAACGAGTTCTAACAAAACCAGCATTCAAATTAGCAAGATATAAGATACAGATATAACAGCAGGCCGATTCTTTGAGCATAATCATAAAGCATTTCTCAAGGGCAAACCTGATTAAGTTATAAGTTCGACAACCACAAGCAGTACATACCATATATTCGCTAAATGCATTTTCCATGCAGTACTCAGCATCCTTTCTTGAGTGATCGGACATGAAGTATGTAAGTGCCATCATCTCCTGCAAAAATACAAAAGAGGGGGAGGGTTGCACATGAGCCATATGATTAGCGATTATAGCCGATATAATGTTGAAAAATCATGACTTTCCCTAAATAGTTTGTCTAAGCGTGTGTGTGTGCTATGTATTTTATTTTAGATTTTTTTTCCTGTTTTTATTTTGTGAAATAAGGCAGCTATGCGCCCCCTAGATGTATTAGAGGTGATTAGGGTTTATCTTTTTAACTCCTTTGGTTGAGGAAATTAAAGGGTTGGACTCTAATAGTCTAATAAACTCCTATAAAAGCAGGCTGGTTCTACTCATTGCAATAGACGATTAATAAAAAAGAAAGCTTCCTCTATTTTTTTCTAATTTTCAACATGGTATTAGAGCCACGTTGATCCGAAATTACAACCTTTCCGATGAATTACCGTCCGGCTATGACCGGAGAAAGGAACAGCGCTTCCTCCAGTTCAGGCGATATTACCAGTCCAAATACCAGAGTTGATCATGCAATATGCTAATAATAAAATAATAAAATTTCCTTTACTTTTCTTTAACTTTCAACATATGATAACATCCGGGTGTTGCACAGGTCAGAAAATGGCAGGTGAAGAGGTAAAATCTCCTCACAGAGACACCAAAGTCATAACCTTCCTGAACTGATACAAGGAAAGGCCCACGGATTTATTATTAGCCGAAATTAGGAAAATAGCAGACAATTATACTTGTCTACAAGGCAGAAATCAGAAAAGAAGAAAGTGCTTTCCAGTAAATAAAACTGCACAAAATTGCAAACCCGCAAACTAAGGCAACTACTGCACAAGTCGAAAAATGGCAGGTGTAGAGGTAAAATCTACTCAAAGAGACACTAAAGATAAAGCCTTCATGAATTGATATACGGAGGACCTCAAAAGCCCAGGGAATTTTTAATTAGCCAAAATCAGGAATATAGCAGACAAGTATACTGGTCTACAAGGCAAAAATCAGCTTAGAAGAAAGTGCTTTCCAGTGGATAAAATTGCACAAAATTGCAAACCCACAAAATAAGGCAACTGACTGCAGGGACCAACTCGTGACTACAAACGCATGTCATTGTAAATATCAAGAACAATAATGACAACACGAGAACATGCATAAGTATATTGTAGCTACCTGGACACCAGCATAGCGTTTCCAAGCTTTATCGAGTTTATAATCAGTAGAAAGTAGTCTATAATTTGATAATGCCAGCTCATAATCACGTAACATGAAAGCATAGTCCCCCAGGACTCGTATTTGAGATTCAATGGAATTATATGTATACCTTCATACATAAGAAAACACAAATTCATTAGAAACAATAATGAACAAGAATGCAAACATGAAGTTTCACTGATACAGTAGAGATCGCAAGCATACACAGAACCAATCGAGTTATCTGGTGTATCTTCTTTCCCCTTTCTCCACCATAAATTTTTTATTTGATTTCTAAAACCTTTCCTTGTGGCAGCAACCTATAAGCATTTCACATGTTTAATCAACAACACTTAAAGTCACATAAACCTACCTCTTAAAACCAGAAGTCAAACTCATAGTACCTGCTGATTTAGCACACGAACTTTTTGCTCCATATAGGGAATGATGTGCATAGATGACAGATCATGCATAGTACTTTTCAACTGCATAAATTGGCATGGTAATATGGTATAAATATTCAGCAGCTCTTCAATTAAAAATGTATAAAGAACCAAGACCTTGAATTACAAAATCAGTATTGGCATGTCAAACTATTAAGCTTGGGAGAAAGAACCTCATCCATATCATCCATGTTAAGAAAGCAACCAAGGTGCTGTAAAATGGAATCATCAGCCTTCTGCACAAGGTAAAGTGGAAAGCTGTCCAAGTCATATATTGCTCGAGTATTGAAGAGGTAACATATACATGATATACTTTATAATAATACTTACATAAGCCACCCAAGGGTTTTCTGGATGCTCTATTGATCCATCTTCAGAGGAGTTTATACATAACAAGCGGCAATTAGTTGGGCCAAAAGCGCTCCTCATTTCGGCCAAAATTTTGGCAGCTCTGCAAGATAATCAAAAGTACTTAAGGGAGAACAGCTCTTAGACATACACTGATCAAAAGATAGAAAGGGTGTTGTGCTGCATGACACTAATTGAGACTTGACGCAGGCATATTCAATACAATTTGAAGTAGGACAAACGTGTTGGCAACCCTAATCCTCTACACGTACACTTGTTAGCTGTAGTGCTGGTAGAAGATTAAAATTGTATCTCTGATTGTTTGAATTATATTTACAGGATGTTGAAGAGATAGAGTTAGCTAGCTGTGTCTAGCTTGTAAAAATAGGTTGTTAGTGTACTAGCTGTACATGGTGTACATTGTAACAAATATCCAGAATGGTGGAAAAGTACCTATGTAATCTATTTAACTTAATCCCCGCTTTCTGTGTTAGGTTCAGTCATATGAATGGCTGGGTGGCAGATTCTGGTGCCACCAACCATATGATTGGCTCATCAAAATACTTTCTCAATTATATCCATTGTGCTGGACATGAAAAGATAAAAATTACAAGATAGATCCTTTTCTCCTATAGTTGGAAAGGGATATTTCCAAAACAACCCTTCTTTGATCCTTAAAAATGTTTTACATGTAGCGAAATTGGCATGTAATCTGTTATCTATCCATAAATAAGAGGTGTGCAGCTAACTTCATCATGGATGGTTGTGTTTTTCATGAACTCGCCATGTGAGGAAGATGATCACCGGTCTAACCTTGTAAATGGCCTCTATATCCTGAAACAAGGGCCTCAATCAAGTGGATCTCTTTCCTCAAAGAGCTGTCCCCATTCCACTAAAAAAAATCTTCAGACTAAGGCAACTAAGAATTTGGCATAATAGACAAGGACATCTTAGTTTGGATAAACTTTTACCATATTTGTTTTTGAATTGAGATGTTTCTTTTCAATGTGATGTTTGTATTATGGCAAAACAAAGTAGGGATGTTTTCCCCCCGATATACAAACCAACAAAATCTTTTACCATGATACACAGTGACCTTTGAGATCCTTCACGAGTTAAAACCCTTACTGGTAAAAGATGGTTCACAACTCTTGTAGATGATCATACTAGAGTCTCTTGAGTCTATATGCTTAATGGTAAGTCTGAAGTTGAAACAGTGTACAAAGTTTTTTTACAAAATGGTTAAAGTTCAATTTGACACCCAAATTAAAATGTTGAGAAGCGACAATGGAACTAAATGAAAGTTTTTGAAAGGTATTCAACTGTGCATTATTTTTATTTATTTTTTTAAATTTTTTTAAGAAAATTTCATTCCATAAAAGATGGGGTTGGAACTCACAAAGCCGAGTTACTAACTTTAGGGAAAGACCAAAGAAAAAACCGTACAGATCAAAGATTTTCTGCTTCTTACGAATCCTAGCAAACCTCTGGTAGGGAGTCAATTTTAATTTAGAATCCTTATCAGAGGAATAGCCAGCCATCCTAGCACGAGGACAATCTAGAGACAAATTCTGAAGTTCATCTTCGATGCTTTCTATACCCAACGGATTCAATTCTGTACCCGGCATAGAAATCAACTCAAAGGAATTATTCGTTAAATCATCAGAAATCTAAAATACAAGGGTGTAGAAATTTTAGGAAGAAGAACTTGTACTTTTATTATATTCAAATGATGATTACAAATGAGGCATGCAGCCTTATTAAATACTAGAAACAGACGCGTCGAATCCATCAAACTTAGGAGCCAACATCACTACACCCTAGGATTGACAAAACCCTAAATTTCAATAATATTATAATAATAAAAACAATGAACCCTAAGAGTAGGCAAATTCCCCTTCTACCCTTACTAATTAATCGTAGAATACATCGAAGTTCTCAACACCGAACCCATAGCCTTGTATTCTGCTTCAGCTGTGCTTCTTGCTCTACACCCTGCTTCTTGCTCCTCCAAGTAACGAAATTACCCCACACAAAGCTGCAATACCCTAAGGTTGACCTCCTTTCCACTGACCTTGCCCAGTCTGCATCAGTATAGACTTCCACTCATCTAGTTCCAGGTTTTCTGAACCACAACCCTTCTCCAATTGTACCTTTGAGGTATCTCAAAATTCTAAACACTACTTCTAAGAGGCATGCATAAACTGACTCACAACACCAACAGCAAATGAGATATCTTGTCTAGTGTGAGCCAAGTAAATCAGCAGGCCTACCAACCAATCTTTGGTATCTCCCCTTATCTACAGGTGCCTCATCCTTCTTTTCCCATAGCTTCAGATTGGCTTCCATAGAGTACTAGTGGCTTGCATTCACTCATCTTTGCTCCTTCTCACAGATTGTGAAGCCACTATCCCACCTGACCTGGCAAATTCCACGCCTAGAATGTACCTCAAGGACCCTAGCTCCTTGATCTCAAACTCTGTTGTCAAACTCTTCTTAGTCTTTGAGATTCTTCCATGTCATCTCTAGTTAGGATGAAATCATTCACATAAACCACCAAAAACGTCAACTTACCAGATTTGGATGTCTTGGTGAATAGTGTATGATCTGACTATCCCTGTGTGAAACCCTCTTTCTTCAAGAAATTTGTGAATCTGGGTATTTTAATACCAGTTTAGGACCATACCTCATTGAAATAGGCATATTGCACCAACCATCATGTATATTGCACCAACCATCATGTGATGGTAAAACCCAACAATATATGGTTGTTGAAAGGAATATAGACTTCTCCTTGATGTTATTTCATATTGCACCAACCATCATGTGATGGTAAACCCCAACTATATAGGGTTGCTTAAAGAATGAATAGACTTCTCCTTGATGTAGCTAGGGAACTGTTGTTTGCCATGAACATTCTCGAAAAATTCTGGGGAGATGTTATCCTGCCAACAACATACCTTCTTAACCGAATGCCTTGGTTTTAAATTTTCTAACTCCTCTGACTATATCTTCCAAAACTTCTTTCCAAATTCTATGATTATTAGTATATACCCATTGAAGTATTTGATTGTACGCCTGCTGTCCACATTCAGCCTCAAAATTGAACCAAATTAGACACTAAAGTTGTTAAGGCTATACTCATTGGTTACTCACCTACAAACAGAGTTGCTAAAGCATAAGGCGAAGCCTAGGCGAGCTTGGGTCATTTAGGCGTTGCCTAGGCGAGCTTGGGTCATTTAGGCGTTGCCTAGGCGAGCCTAGTATGCTAGGTGAACATGGAAAATGTTCCAAAATATAAGCCAATCGACTAGAAAATCAACAAAAATCTACGAAAAGGCCAATTCAAACAAATTTTCAATAATGTCTTGTGAGCAGTGTAAGCTCCAGCAACATGAAACCAATTGCAAGCGCCAACATATGTAGTATATCCTAACCACCAAACGATTACAATTAAATTAGACATGCAAGCACCGACTCAGACGAGAACTAAGTAGTCCATAGTTCCATCATGTGCACACACGCACCCCCTTTTTGGTACATCTTGCCGAGGCGGCCCTCGCCTGTCTTCTAGGAACTAAGACCTCACGCATAGGGAAGTGCCCTGACAACTATGCCTACAAAGAAATGATACAAATGCTATGATCCTATCCACATGAAAAAGTGAGTATGGGTGTAACATATTTTGAAACCCACCATCACTTTCCCTACACTGAGCTTCAATGGACGATAACTAATGAAGCTCAATTCTGGAAGTACATCCTACAATTCCCAGTCCTCTTAGAATCTTTCCAATGTCTATTTATAAAACTCAACCCCCAAAAAAAAAAAAAAAAAACAAACAAAGGGTCCGTTTGGACATGAATTTATTTGAGTAAATTCTGATTCAGTGAATGAATTTTGGTTGAAATGTTGTGTTGAAATATATAAAATATTAATTATCTACATCTATCAGCTTAAGTTTTTTGGAGAGATGGTAATTCAATATGGTATCTGAGCAGGAAGTCACAAATTCAAACATCCCTATAAACATCATCTTACCAAAAAGAATTGTTTCAGTGTTGGGCTTGTCTCAAACCTTATTACAAGCCAACACTTGAGGGGTTGTGTTGAAACATATAAAATGATAATTATCTACCTCCCCACCGCTTTAAGCTTTTGGAATTCAACATGTTTGGATTACATTACGTTTAAATGTCGAATAAATTGGATGTGCTGTATTGGGAGGAGAAAAGTAGGAGTCTAGGAGAGAATAATACTTTATTTATTGAATATAGTTGTATTGTTTGGAATGAATAAAATAGAGAAAAAGGATGGATTTGTGTAAACGGTCACCCTAGATACTTCTTCTCTTGGGCCAGCATTATATGAATCTTTTGAACTGTCAGTGCCAAAGTCTAAACTTCAAAAGATACAGCTGCAGGGCTATACGAGAAGGCAAAACACTGGAGTGATACATTGTGAGGACCCTGGCATGGCCTTGATTCAAGAACCAAGTTTACATTCTATCTTACAAGAAGGGGAGGCTGAACAACATACTATAAGAGAGGAATATGAGCTTCTATTGCTTTAAGAGAAGGCACCAAGTCATGTACTCAACACCTTATCCGGAAGTTTGTTTCTTATCATGTAATGTCTTCATGATATACAAGTTGTGAAGCCTTGGAGCATAAAGATTAGAAGAGGGCAGCAATGGAGGAAATGAAAGCTCTAGAAAAGACCAGAACCTGAAGTGCCATCGACAAGCCAGCAGAATTTATGGTTGTTGGTTGTAGATTGAGATAATGATTGTTTTAAAGATAGTCTGTAACTTTATTGAGATAATAATAGTTATCAACCCACAAGGCCTGATTTCACAAGATTATCAACCCACAAGGCCTGATTTCACAAGAAAACCTACAGGAACCAATCCTAACAAGTATTCTGTCAAAGCTTCAATAACCTCTCTTACTGAAACTCTCTACCGATGAAAAAAGAAAAATGTTGATAAGCAGACAAAAACAGTCAAAATACACCAGGAAGGCAACCTCTAATCATTTTACAGACTTAACCAACAGCACATATCATTGGTGCTTACTACAACTGGTGCTGGAAGAAAATAACATGTATCACGCTGTAGAAAAGGGTTACAATTTTCACTATTCTGATTCACACCAAGACCATAGATGCACAGCATCATATCCTCTCCCATCAATGTGCAAGTCAATGTCAATAAGACATGCACACTCCCATCAATGTGCAACTCAATGTCAATAAGACATGCACTGCCAAACTTTACTTCAGACAATAATAAGGATTAGGATTCTAAAAGGCAACCAGAATAAAGCAGGTGCAGTCATTGATTTATTGATAATTATATCATTTTAGGAACCCCTTAATTCTGCACTTCCTTACATCATTAACATAGAGCATTGTATCTGCATCCGTAATCCAGATATATCACCATTATCAGAAAAGTCAACAAACACAAAACATTGCCCGACTTCTTCCCAAGGACCATAACATTTGGTGTGATGATCTTGTATAACCATAGTTATTAAAGTGCTAGGCGAGCTTGGGTCGCCTAGGCTTGCCTAGCCATGCTAGGCGATCATGTAAATTTTTGAAAAATAAAAGCTAATTGACGACAAAATCAGTCAAAACCCACAAAAAGGCCAATTCCTATCAAACAAATATGCAATCGTGCCTTGTGAGCATTGTAAGCTCCAGCCACATCAAACCAATTGCAGGCGACAACATTTGTAGTATGTCCTAACCACCCAATGATGTCGATTAAACTAGTCATACATGCACCGAATCAGTCAGACAAGAGTACTAAGTAGTCAAAAGTTTCATCATGTACACACACACAACCGCTTTTTCTAAAACATTTTGCCGAGGCGACCCTCGCCTACATTCTAGGCGCTAAGATCTTAACTCTCGCATAGGTAAGCACCTAGACAACTATGTCTATAACACCATCACACCAAGGTAGATTCTTTACACGACTGAATTCATTTAGAGTTACCTTTCAGAAGATCCATCCTTGTTATCATGCACCAGCACAAAATGCTTAAGAATCTTTGGATCCATTGCACCATTATTGAGAAGAGATGGCAATTGGTTGGTATTGAAAAGATCAACAAATTTGTTGATGGGTTCATCGTCCTTCGAAGAAACAGCCAAAAGACCTACCTTACAATCAGATTAGACGCAAAAAGGTGAAAATTCAATTCTATAACATTAATTCATTACCAACACAATAATCTAACCCGGACTTGCGAAATTCCAGTTCTTTATCCATACAGGATTGAAGAGGATATGTAGTGTCTGTGTGCAAAAGACAGACAGATAGAGAGCGGGAAATTAACCAAAATGAATAAAGAACACTTACAAGCAACAGGATGATCAAAGGATTCATGTTCTGAAAAAGAGACCATTCGTATCAGCTCTTTATTGAAAAACCGGAACCATGACGGCAAAAACTGTGATGGAGAGGCTGCAGAAGATTTGCACTATCAATTGTCTGACAACCCCAAGAATCATACAGATTTAAGGATGGTGTAGATCCACAGGTGTTCTTAACTTATCATTCTTGACACGCAGGTCCATAAAAAATCCAATTACATTGGGACATTAGTTTCTTTTTTTTAAGTGTTAATAGCATTCTCAAAACCTATTAACCAGGTCTCGTAGGACATGTCAAACAAGAGAAGCATAGCTTGGAGGGTTGGAGTTAGTGAAAAAGTAAATAAAACGAGGAAGAATCTCACTATTCCACAATTACATAAAGGTCCCAACTTACCGGCAAGTACAGCATCAAATGACTGTGTATGAGAAAGGATGTCCGGGAAATCATCTTCTCCAGCACGAGTAATCACTTGTTTTATACGTTCCTTTGCAATCTGGTTGAGAATAAGTGCAATAGACAAAGGCAGGGACCATTAGGTTCTTTCATGTTTTCACCACACTACCCATTTCTATTCATGCAAACTGCTAAGCTCTATTACAACCTTTTAGTCGATGCTAAGCTTCTAGTCATACATTGTTAGCTACTTCTAGTTTAATCTTCATATTTATCAGGCCGAATCCATTCAACCCCAACCCCACCCGAAACCAAACAAGGCCCCAGGGTTACAGGGAACGTTAACACTGAATATTAGAAATATCACCACCGACTAATCCATCACAGAGCTATTCACAAGAATGCATTTAATACTCTTACTACGGAAAATGAAAAGGAAGGCAAAGTACCTCTACATCAGGTTGTTTGATGTCGGATCCATAATACAAGCGCAGTTTAAACTTGTGTATCCGATATGGCTGATCACTAGCAGTCCTTACAGGCACTAAAAACAATATCAAATGATAAGTGTAGAAGCAATGCTATAAGCAGATTTAAAAAACTTGAAGCAGCTATTCTTTCCGTAAACTTTACCGTCAATGTTGTTGAATATAGTGAATGGACTTAGCATTTCAATGAAGGACAGTCCGTTTCTCTGGGAAGCTTCCTCGACAAGGGGAGTGCGAAGGACCATAACAACCGGAGTGATCTCGTCTAACAGCATTCGTCCAAGACTAGTGTTCGCCGGATCTACCATCTTGGACGAAGTTCGAAACACTACAAATTAACAAGACTAAGGTTCCTTAACCGAGTCACTCTATCAAAGTCTGTGAATGGAGAAAACGAAGAAGGGCGGATGCCGGAAAAACGAGCTGCCGTGAGGGACCGCGTCGGAGGAATCCGTAAGATGACACGACGTGTACGATTGTGCTTCTCAACCCCATTTAATGTTAAAAAAAATCTTAGGGATAAAAAAAGATTTTGAATCCTCAAAAAAAAAAAAAAAAAAAAAATATATATATATATATATATATATATTTGAAATATTTTTAAGTAACATGATTCCATTATTTGTTTTAGGAGGATGAAGAAATGCAAGATATTTAATATTTCATCAATTAAAAGAATGATATATTTTTGAAATTTTTGTATAAATGATAAAATTATTTTATTTAATTTCAAGGCATTTTTGCTAAAAGAAAAAAACAACAACACCTTCTTTCATCAATATTTTTAAACACTTATCTTTGATCTAAACTCCTAATTTTAAAATCTTTCACCAATTTTTTATTTTTCATTCATTATTGAGATCACATTCAACATATTCCTACGTGATTTGGAAAATCATTTCAAATTAATATTCTTCGAAATTAATTGTTGATATTCATCGATTTTCTGATTCACTAGTGAATCTCGACAAATGAATCCCCGATGAATCCCAAAATCGATGAATATCGATAGTGAATTTTGAAGAATAGTGAATTTCGATAAATGAATTTTCAAATCATGTAGGAATATATTGAATGTGGTCTCAAAATAAAGAGCATGAAAAAATTAAAAAAAAATGGTGAATGAATTTTCAAACTAGGAGTTCTAGAATGAGAGATATGATTGTTTAAAAAAGATGGATAAGAGAGAAAATGTGTTGGGTTCTTTTTTTGGAAAAAAAATGCGCTGAATATTAAAAATAAAAAATAAAATAGTTTTGTCGTTTATGCAAAAATTTCAAAAAAATGTTCTTCTCCTTAATTAATGAAATGTTTGTGTCATTCCCCCAAAAAAACCACGAACTGTAACTATTAATCCTGCTACTTTACCCTATCCCCCTAGGAAATATAAACCGAATCATGATAATGCTCGTTATAAAAAGTTCATATAAATATTTAAGAAATTGCAAGTGAATATACATTTGGTAGAAGCTCTGGCCGGGATGCCAGAGTACGCAAAATTCTTGAAATAAGCAATATCTACCAAAAGGAAGTTGTTAGACCTTGAGACTATTTGCGTTAACGAGGAATGCTTGGCAGTTTTGCAATGCAAACTACCTCATAAATATAAAAATCTTGGAAGTTTCCTCATACCTTGCACACTTGGAGGAGTGTGCCAAAATAAAGCATTGTGTGATCTTGGAGCCAGTGTCAATTTAATGCCACTCTCTATTTTCCATAAGTTAGGCATGAAAGAGTTAGACGATACATCTATAACCCTACAATTGGCCGATAGGTCTATGAAGCAACCTTGTGGAGTAGTGAAACATGTGCTGGTAAAAGTCGATAAGTTTGTGTTTCCCGTAGACTTCGAGTATTAGACGTGGAAGCTAACCATGACGTTCCACTGATCCTAGTAAGACCTTTTCTAGTGACAAGTAAAACATTGATAGATGTTCATAAGGGTGAGTTGATCCTAAGGGTAAATGAGCATAGAGTAGTATTCAATGTGATGAAAACGATGAGATATGCACAAGATGAAGGAGAAGCATGTTACATGCTAGATGCTATAGATGAGCTTGTTTTGAAATTACATCAGCAAGTGGCACTAGACCCTGAGGTGGCAGAGACTTTGCTCCTGAAAGGGGATGAAGGAAGTAATGAGGTGTTAGACATATTTTAGTTTTAATAATGAGTGCCAGACCAGGTGTTTTAAAGCAAAGGCAAAAGGATGTCTAGATTGAATGTATAGGTTTACTAGAGTTTGATCTTTGTATAGGTTTGATCAAACAAGCACTATAAAGAGGTCGGCTGACTTGATCAGCAGACCTATCTAGGTGAGTAGATTGTCTAGGTCAGTAAAGTGTCTAGGACCTACTGATGGTTGAAGGCTGAGGGTTCAAACTCAGTAATGAAGGCTAAGGGATCAAACTTAGTATTAAAAGTCAAGGATACGGGATCAGAATTTAGGGAAGTCTGTGATGACCTAAACTGATCACATATACCTTGTGTAGAAGGTCTAAGTTCCATAAAAATAAAGTGGTGATTGGATCTTGGTTATAATTAAATGGTGTACTTTAACTTCGTTATAAAGAGGTAGATGAGAAGCAGTCAGCTGAGGTGTTTATAAAACACAACAGACTAAAAGTCAGCTGACATATATGAACATCAGCAGACTTACACAACAGGTATCTGCTGAATGTAATCCAAGTTTTTCTGGAAGATTAAAAGGATAAGGATGAATTACAAGCATTGGATTAATCAGTCAATCAATGGTCAAGATGAAAGGGACGTTGTAAGGATTTTAGAGCCATATTAAATGGAAATAAATCATAGGTTGGCCGACTTGACTGTCAGAAGGACACTGACAGTGTCAGTAAGGTACAACAGAGGGATTTTTTTAGGAATATTCAAACAATCCTGTAACGGTTGTAATTCAAATTCAAATTCAAATCACAGGATCTACACCTATAAATAGAGAACTCTTGATTCAGATTGCAATAACAAGAATTCACACGAAGCAACTAAGTTTTTGAGCAAGAAATTGATCAAAGTGCAATCTTACCCTACTGAGAATACCTAAGCTTTAATTTACTGATCAAGGATTTTCTTCAAGTGTTTCTGCAATCAAGTTACATCCAGTATATACACTTGAAGACTACAAGCTGTTGATCTTATCATCTTGATCAAAAGCTTGCTGAAAGCTGAATCACTTTCTTGATTCAACCCCTTCTTTTTCAAGAAGAACTCAAGACGGTGAAGCAACTCACTTGAAAGTGTCAAGGATCATTGTGTTTTGTGGTGGATCTGGTGAAGAGGCAATCCTACCCTTCAAGGACCAGTGGAATACTTAGGAGCAGCAATCCTACCCGTTTCAAGTGTTCAGTTTGTGAAGCCATAGTCATTGGTCAAGGACAAACAGTTTAGGGATTTTGTAACAGCTATCTCAAAGTCTCTAGTGAATTTCCTCCAACATCATAGGAGAAAGTGGACTGACAGGATTACACCACCTGGAACCACTATAAAACTTGCCTACTTTACTTTATTGCTCTTACTTATTGCAATTTACTTTATCTGCATAATTATCACATCAATCTACTGAGCTAGCTGCTGAATCACACTACTTGCACTACTGAGTATCCAATACTTAGTGTAATATTTTAAACAACAAGTAACAAGGCTTAATCTAACATATTCCGCTGCAACAAATTCAATAGCTTCAATAGTCAGCAGACTATTAAACCCTGATGAGTTTGAAAAACTCCAAAAAGTTGTTAAGTGTCAAGTTTATTCACCCCCCTCCTCTAAACTTAACCAAAGCCTTTTCAAAGGACCAACAATTGGTATCGGAGCAGAGCTTCTGTTCTGAAGTAATCCTACTTGTTGTGCTTGTGAAAAATCTTTGAAAACTTTTTCATGTTTCTGTTTTCAAGTTCTTGCATCATGGATAACAACCAGTATGCTAGGACAATGTTGATGTGATCTCTATATCGTTTTGATGAGTATAAGCATCGCATGCAGGCTTATCTAGCAAAGAACTCATGATGAAATGATGGATGTGCCGATTGATGGACCACCTGAGATCACCAAAGTCATAACTATGGATGGTCAAAATCGATGCTCCAAAGCCAAAGAATGAGCAGGTCTTTGAAGATAGAAAAAGGGCAAACCTGAACAATATTGCCATTGATATTATCTACAGAACTCTAGATTGCAATATGTACATGAAGGTGAAAGATTGCAAAACTGCCAAAGAACTATGGGAAAGATTGCAACTTATTTGTGAAGGCACTGATGCAATCAAAAAGAACAAGATCAGTGTGGCCAATAAAAGATTTTGAAGAGTTCAAGATGAAATCAAATGAGACCATTGACCAAATGGAATCTAGATTCAATGCAATTCTGGATGAACTCACCTTGCTGAATGATGTTTATTCAAAAGAAGAGATCAACACCAGGATTCTCAAAGCTTTACCTGCAAAAGAAGTTTGGGAAATGAAGGTTACTGCAATTAGGGCTGTAAACGAGCCGAACCCTACCGAACCCTGGTAGGGTTCGAGCTCGGCTCGAATTTTTCGAACCTGAGGTTCGGTTCGGCTCGAACTGATCGAACCTTAATTTAGCAAGGTTCGGCTCGGGTTCGAACTGGAATATATTATATATATATATATAATATATATATATTATATATAGTTTTTTTTTAAAATATAAAATAGTTCGAGCCGAACGTGTTCGATACGGTTCGGCTCGATAGACGAATATCAAATACCTAACATTCGGCTCGACGTTCGAAGGTCCGAATCGAACTCGAATCGAGCTTTTTTCTAGCCGAATACAGCGAATCGAATCGAATACTGACGTTCATTTACAGCCCTAACTGCAATGAAGGAGTCCATGAGACTACATGAGGAAAATACCTTCAAATTGTTCTCTGATCTTAAAGCTTATGAATTCAGCAAGGATCTTGTTGCAAGTGCTGAAAAAGAAACAACAAAGACAACAACATTGGCTGCTACTCATAATGAAGAATCATCAAGTGTTCAAGATGGTGTGCTAGATGAAATGCAAGAGCAAATAGCCCTGCTGACTAAAAGAATCAGAATGATGAAATCTGGAAAGGCATCTCCAAGGAATTTTGGCAAGAAAACAACTGAGAAGAAAGAAGAATCAAAGAAGGATCATGACTTTCTATGCTTCAATTGCAAGAAACCAGGACACTTCAAAACTGACTGTGCTGCGTTAAAACAAAAGAAAGATCTTGACTACCTATGCTTTAACTACAAGAAGCCTGGACATTTTAGACCTAACTATCCAGACCTGCTGAAGAACAAAGGTCAACAGAGGAGATCTGGTAGAAAAGCATTGGTTGCAGATGATGAATCGAGCTATGAAGTGGAATCAGAAAAAGGAAATGAATCAGATGACACTGCACTCATAGCACATATGGATGATTATGCTTTCATGGCTCATATGGATGAAACTGAGGGGGTATACAATTCTGTATATATGAAAACTCCTGCTGAAAGTGATTGTGAGTCTACTGGTGGTTCCAATCCAAAAATTTCTGACAATGAAGAACCTCTAGATGCCTTCCTTAATCAACTGAGGTTAATACAATCTGGTTATGAGATTGTGAAGGCTGAAGGAGAAGCACTTCAAGCAGAAATTCAAAGATTGAATGCTGAATTAAGAATTCTGAAAGATAAGGAAAATGATTATGAATGTAATCAAGATAAGTCTCTCGCACCAACAAATGGCAATCGAACTCGCCGCACAATCTAGTTCCAAAAGTGCATTCAAATCTGGGAAGCCTTATGGTGATATAACATGCCTTGGGTTTGACACTCAACAATATTCTAATGATGGATCAAGTAAGGCTGTTGAACCTAGTGGCAGAATTGGTCCTAAGTTTGTGGCTATATAAGATCCAAAACCTCAAAAGGTTTTTGAGGCAGTAAAGCCTACTGACAATGCTTTAAAGAAGCAAAATCAGACGTCCAAAGGGACAGCAGCACCAAACAAAAAGGGTACATCCAAAGGTAGGACTGTTGGACCTTCTAGACCTGCTGATATCAGACCTGCTGCAAAGTCTGCTAGACCACAAAAGGGTAAAAATCAGAAATATTCCAAGGATAAGAATGTTAAACCTGAGAATGTTAATCATTCAAGGGATACTTATCTCAAGGGGAAAAGGCAGATTGTTCCCTACTGATGAAGATTGGAATATTCCTGCCCCTGCTGCTAGAAACAATAGATTTAACCATAATGCTAAGGCTAGACCTCTGTAGTGGAATTAGTAGAGGACTCAGCAGAGGCCTCACCAGAGACCACAATATAGGGATGTTCTTAACAGACAGCAACCTTATGGTTATGCTAATGCTCCTAACAACAGAAATCACTTCAAACAACATTTTGTACCAAAAGGCCAAAAACCATATGTGAATGCTACACAACCAATTGTTAGATTTTATGGAAATGTAGCATACATATATGAACAAAAGTGCAACACTTTCCAAAGAAGACCTTATGGAAATTTTCCGAGGGTTGTGCTTACCACTGACGACTATGGACCCAAATAGGTTTGGCTACCTAAAACACATTAAATTTGTTTTTAGGGTGTCTGGTACTTTGACAGTGGATGTTCCAGACATATGACCAGAAGTACACACTGTTTGACAAATTATGTGGCAAGGGATGGACCAAAAGTCAATTTTGGAAACAATGATACACCAGGATATACTAGAGGGTATGGAACAATGGTGAAGAATGGTTTGACAATCAGGAATGTTGCATATGTTGAAGGCTTGGACTACAAGCTGCTGAGCACTGGACAATTCTGTGATATATGTTACAAAGTCACTTTTGACAAAGCCTACTTCATTGTCATGAGTGAAATAGGAGAACAAATTGTGTTGGTTGGAAGAAGACAACAAAACATGTATGTAGTAGATTGGACTACTGATGTTCCTGAAACATGTCTTATTGTGCATACAAAGTCCGAACTCAACTGCTTATGGCACAAGAAGTTGAATCATATAAACTTTGAAGATATCAATCAGTTGGTGAAAAAGAAGTTGGTGATTGGTTTACCAGAAATCACATACAAGAGAGATGGAATTTGTGATGCTTGTCAGCAAGGTAAACAGACAAATTCAAGTTTCAAGTCAAAAACTAAACAATCAACCAAGAGAGTGTTGGAACTTATGCATATGGATCTATTTAGACCAGAACTACCAACAAGCATAACATGAAAGAAGTACACTATGGTAGTTGTGGATGATTATTCAAGATACACTTGGGTAATTTTCATTAACATGAAAAGTTAAACACTTCAAAAGATGCCTGAACTTTTGAAGAGATTGCAAAATGAGAAAAGTGTGACAGTAGTAAATATCAGATCAGACAAGGGTACTGAGTTCCTAAATAAAGTCATAAGAGAATATTGTTAACAAAATGGTGTGCTGCATCAATTACCAGCTGCTGGAACACCTCAGCAAAATAGGGTTGCTGAGAGAAGAACTATGATCTGTGAAGCATTGTTACCTGAAAGATATTGGGCTGAAACAATCAATACAACTTGCTACACACAGAATAGAACCTCAGTGAACAAAAAGCTGATAAAGACACCTTATGAAATTAGGAATGGAGGAAAGCCAAACATATCCTACTTCCATCCATTTGAGAGTAAGTGCTTTATCTTAAATCATAAGGAGCAACTGAAGACTTTCCAACCAAAATCAGATGAGGGAATCTTTTTGGGATATTCTTCAGTCAGCAAGGCTTTTAGAGCGCTGAACAAAAGGACACTAAAACATGAAGAATCTATACATATTGTTTTTGATGAACTTAAGTTCACTGGAATGGAAAATGAAGAAGTTTCAGAACCTGCTGTGAATCTAGAAATCAGTGATCCAGAATGTGTTGATGTTCTAAAGAAAATAAGTGACTTAAAAGTCTCTAATTCGAATTGAAGAAGCCCTCTTCAAGGACTGCTGGTAACACTCATGATACATCAACAGATCTGACTTCAAGGATCTGCAGATCCCCTCATCGAACCAACAATAGACCCTACTGAAGATCAGGTTCCTGTAAATCAAGCAAATCAAGATTTACAATGG
Organism: Gentiana macrophylla; assembly: GCA_026214975.1. Lineage (NCBI taxonomy): Eukaryota > Viridiplantae > Streptophyta > Magnoliopsida > Gentianales > Gentianaceae > Gentiana > Gentiana macrophylla. Next base: position 77,603,815 of record CM047809.1, on the reverse strand, counting down.
TTGAAGGATCACTCTGCTGAACAAGTAATTGGTGATGTACAACAAGGTGTAAGGACAAGAAGACAACTAGAAGCCATGTTTATAAGTTTTCTATCCTAAATAGAGACTAAAGTTGTTGAAGAAGCAATTTTTGATCCTGATTGGATAATTGCTATGCAAGAAGAACTTAATGAGTTTGAATGAAATCAAGTTTGGACACTAGTTGAGAGGCCTGATCATGCAAATGTGATTGGTACAAAATGGGTATACAGAAATAAACTGGATGAATCTGGTACCATTTTTAGAAACAAGGCCAGACTAGTGGCTAAAGGCTATTCACAAGCTGAAGGAATAGATTTTGATGAGACATATGCCTCAGTTGCATGATTGGAAGCTATAAGACTGTTTTGGCATATGCTGCATATAAAAACTTCAAGGTTTACCAGATGGATATCAAGAGTGCATTTCTAAATGGCTTTCTAGAAGAAGAGGTTTATGTTCAACAACCTCATGGTTTTGAAGTTAAAGATCAAGAAGATAAAGTGTATAGACTCAACAAAGTATTTTATGGTTTGAAACAAGCACCAAGAGCTTGGTATGAGACTTTATCTCAATTCTTGGTGAACAATGGTTTTACCAAGGAACCATTGACAAGACTCTTTTCAGAATCAATGAAGGAAACAGCACCCTGCTGGTGCAGATTTATGTGGAGGACATAATTTTTGGTTTTGAAAATGAATTGTTATGTGAAAAGTTTGCCAATCTCATGAAAAGCAAATTTCAAATGAGTATGATGGGAGAAATGAACTATTTCTTGGGATTGCAAGTCAAACAAATGCAAGATGGAATCTTCATTCATCAAACTAAATACACCAAGGAGCTGCTGAAGAAGTTTGGCATGTAAAATAGTACCAAAGTATCAACTCCTATGGGTACAAGCATCAGATTGGATGAAGATAAAGAAGGCAAAGATATTGATCAGACTTTGTACATAATGATGATAGTAAGTCTGTTTTACCTGACAGCCAGCAGACCTGATATATCATTTGCAGTAGGTGTCTGTGCAAGATTTCAATCTAAACCTAAGGAAAGTCACTTAGCTGCAATAAAAAGGATTCTCAAGTATTTAAAAGAAACCTTGGGAGTAGGGATATGGTATTCAAAAGATGGAAGTTTTAAAGTTATATCCTACTCAGATTTTGATTATGCTGGTTGCAAGATTGATAGAAAAACACCACAGGAACTTGTCAGTTGATGGGAAATAGACTTGTTTCCTGGTTTAGCAAAAAATGGAATTCTATATCAACTTCTACCATGAAGTTTGAATACATTATCATTGGAAGTCTCTTTGTGCACAAGTCTTATGGTTAAGACAACAACTAAGGGATTATGGGATTGAAGAAAGAGAAATTCCCATAATGTGTGATAATACAAGTGCAATAGCAATCACAGAAAATCCTGTTTTGCACTCAAGGACCAAACACGTTGATGTAAGACATCATTTTATAAGACATCATGTTGAAAAGAAGGATGTAGTGGTTCTTTACATTCCTACTGAAGATCAACTTGCTGATATCTTTACAAAGCCTTTGGATAATGAGAGATTTGCTAACTTAAGAACTGAACTTGGCATCATCAAGGTTGACTGACCTGCTGATAGGTCAATAGAGTACTGGAACTCACCAAGAGGACTAGTCTTTGCCCTTCTGGGTGCGCTCACTTGGCAGATTAGTCATTGGTATCAACAATTCTTAAGTGCTCTTATAGTTTGGACAATTGAGCAAATGAAGTTGCCAAGGGGATTGGTCTTTTCCCTATTGGGTGAGCTCACTTGGCAGATCAGTCATTGGTATTAAACTTTATCTTGTATTATCAGTTGTACAAAACTATGTTGTATGAAGATCAGCTGTGCATTTTTTTATATCAGCAAGCTACTGAACATGCCAAGTCAACTGAGGAATATTAGTAGACTATGGACACTCTGCTGATGATGAACTCTACTGAAGAAGTCTGCTGGAGATATTACGTAGCTGATATAGTCAGACTTTAATGAAAGTCAACAACCGAGTAAATGGATATTAATCTTATCCTTTATTACAGATGTTACAAGGGCATAACCGTTACTTACATTACCGGGATCAGTTAGTGGGACATGTGGAAGTATCATTTATTCCAAATTAAATCATGTGTTTTTGGTACAGTATGTGCACTGTACATCTATGAGATTCCTACCCACTACATCTGTCTATATATACAGATATATACACAGAATGTATATGCAAATCAGATCTTACTCTCTGAAAATTCGGTACAAGTGTGAAAGCATTCTCTTGACTTTCATCTTCTTCATTCTATCAAATTTCACACAACAATGGCGGCTGAAGATGTTCATCTTGGAACTAGCCAAAGTGTTAGAGGTTATGTCACTGATACAAATGCTACTGATTTAGCGATCAATCTGGGAAGAAGAATCAGAAGATTTGAAGGATTGCAAAATGTTCTAAATCTCATATTGGAGAAGGTTTTATATAAGAATGTCTATGATTTTTGGAGAAATATGGTAATTAGAGATAATACTGAGGCATTTACAACAACTGTAAATGGTCAGGAGATTGAAGTTTCATCGGACATGCTGAGAGAGGCCTTTGGATTTGGTCCAGGGAATGATGCTCCTACAAATCCAGAATCTATGGGGTTACCAAGGCTAGCTTTTGTTGAATCTATTCGAACAAACCCAAATGCACCAGTTGCCTTAAACATCAATGTAAAGAACATTTCTTTAGAATATAACCTGCTGAGCAAGTGCATCGCAAAGAATCTTTTGGGGTTTGTTGGCAGCCTTGATACATTGTCAGGACCTAAAATAGACCTGATGATTATCATTTCAAGGAGTATGAAATTTGATTGGGCTGGTTTCTATGTGCAATATATGAAGAAAATAATGACTGATGAAAGAGAAACCATAAGAAAGAGATTGAAGGAGAAGAAACCTGCTAGATATATGGGTTCAGGTTTCTTTATCAAGACAAAACCTTTGGGGCTAATGCTTCAGGCCCTGCTGAATCATCTGGATATTGCTGATGTTGCTCCATCAACCAACAACAAGGCCAGATATAAGCCAGAGACTAACACTCCTATCCCAGGCTTAGATGATGATGATGATGAGATACAAGAAGTAGAAAGTGAATGTGAGCAGGAACAAAGAACAAAAGTTCGAAATGATGATCGACCTGCTGCACCAAAGAAGACAATAGAGAAAAGAAAGGCTGCTGATACAGAAAGATAACAGAGATGTTAAAGCCAAAGAAGACAAAGCAATCAGTAGACACTACCAAGTCTACTGAGGTTAGCACTGCTGTTAAGCCTACTGAACCTTCTGAGCATGCTGAGCCTGTTAAGAAGACTGCTGCAGATTTGTTAAAAGAACAGGCCAGAGAGGCATCAAAGAAAAGGAAAATTGCCAGCAAAGAGTAATTAGAAGAATCTCTTTTTGAATCCCCAGAAAGACCTTCTAAGAGAAGAAAACAAGTTGTAAAGAAAAAGGGACATGGTAAAGGAAAAGAGTTGAGAATTGTAGAGGAACAGAGAGAAGCAGAAGAAGTAGTTTTTGAACATCAAGTTGAAGAGCCAACATAAGTGGCTACTTATATTTTACATGTACCTACTGTGGAGGCTACTAAAATTATGGAAGACCCTGCTGAAATTGCAAAGACTCAGGGGGAAGGAAAAATAGATGAGATCCCTACCGAGGAGCATATAATTCAGGGGGAAGCAAATGTAGAACAACTGGAAGTAGTGGATACAAATGTACCTACTCAAGAATCTACTGATCTCTTTGTGTCTGCTGAAGAAACCCTAACTCATCTTGTTGTGACTTTTGGCAGTCAGCAAGTTGAGAAACCTGCTACAAGAAAACCTACCATGCCTTATGAAAGGAAGACCAAGAAGCCAAAAGAAAATCCTAACTTTAAGAAGATTACAAAGTATTTTGCATGGAAATTTGGGTTTTACAAAAGACAAAAGCTAGTAGCAGAACCCATAAGTGGATTTAAAGAATGGGCTTTTGCTAATCTTGGGGTGGAAAGTTTGTTAGGACTGATTGATACATCACTCCTAGAGATGAGGCTGTTAGAACTTATTGAAGATGGAAGAAACAAAGGCAGCATCATGTTTAAAGATCCAAAGTTTACACCAGATGATAGTGATGATTCATCATCAATGTCATCAGATAATGATCATCCTATGCACCCTGGGAGTCTAGTGGTGTTGCAAAGGAAAAATATACTGAGGCAACCAAACATGGATCTACTAAAAAGACAGCAGAGCAACCTGCTGAGGGTGGTAAGTCTGTTGAGGGTCAGTAGACTGATAATCTAGACCAAGAATTTTTTGCTGCATTTACTGAAGATTTGGAGGAGCAAATTGTAGCAGCAACACTTCTTGAGATGCAATGTTAAAGGCTACTGTTGAAGTTATGATGATTGAGCTGACTGAAGTCATTTCTGAGGAATCAATTCAATATCAAGATAGCATTGACACTGATGAAACCTTCATACAGGCTGCTGAAGTATTAAAAGAGATTGCTGAGGTCAGAGGTATATTGGAGGAAAACATGGCTATTTTTTTCCCATATTAGAGAAGACATGAAGGTTCAGTCTGTTGAGGTTTAGACAGCAACTGAACAAAGTTTGGAATTGGAGGTCCAAATTACCGAGGATCAAACAGTATTAGGACAAAGGTTGGACTTGTTGTTGGAATTGAAGGAATCCCATGTGTCTAGTTTGGAGGTTAGTGATGAAATGGCTACTGATGGCAAAAATGGACAAGAAGTTGCTAGAGAACTATCTGAAGAACAATTTCTTGACTATGATTTTAGTGATGAAGAATTTCAATTGCCTCAAGAAAAAGAAGAAGAGCCTCAACAAGAACATGTTATTGAAGAGGTACCTTCCTTAAATATGGAAGGCCTTGAGCCCTATGTATGGGACAGAACAAGAGCAATTGTGGTGAGGGTACCAAAGGATGATGACAATGCTGAAGGATCTGCTAAGAACTTTGTTTGTGGTATGGCTGGTATGGCTTCTGAAATACCAGCATACATTTTGGAAGAGTTAAGAGCTGTCAGAGATGATATCACACGGCTGAGGAACTCAATTGACAAGAAGTGAGCAAAGATTTGAAGATTTGGTAATTTAGTGAAGAATAGAGGAAGGACTACCGAGACAGTTGCATCTAATGTCACCTCTGTACAATTTTCCATTAATGATATGCTCAGAGAAGTTGCTTATGTCAAGTAGGATGTTGCAAAGAAAGAAAAATTCATGGTTGAGCAGATTTCATCTTACCCAAGAAAGTTGATAAGTTGGCTGAGACACTTAACCCTGCTGAACTTGATCCAAATCTTACTGAGAGGATAAACCTGCTGGAGCAAACAATGGAAGGCTGGATTACTTCAGTTGATACAAGAACAGAGTGGAAGGGCAACTGAATAATTTGGTTAATACATAGGAGAGTGTAATTGGCCTGCTGAACCATTTTATTGATGATGTCAATAAGGGGGAAGAAGGTCGATGCAGGCTAAAAAAAGAGACAAACAATGATCTACAACAAAAAGAGGTTTGAGGCTGATATCAATGAATTTAGAGAACCTGCACCTGGCAGAGTACAGTTAACAGATGACTTACTGAAGGAGTTCAAGAAGCTATACTATGCAAGAAAGAGACCTTATCATGATATGACTTTTCAGGAGGGTCTAAACTATTTTCTTGGACTTAAATTTTGGGAAATAAGGATTAAATCTTTAAGATCTACAACAAGAGGAGGTAATAGTGGAAGAGGAGGTAGAGGACAAACTGCTGAGCAAAGATTGGGAAATTGGACAACAAGGGACTCCTTGGATAAATTCAAGCACTTCTATATGAGACAAGGATTCAATTTTCAAAGCTTAAGGTTGGCTCTACCTGAAGCTTGGAAATGGTGGAAATTGGTACATACCTAGATTGATTTCTCCATATTGGAAAACCAATGGATGCTAGACATGGTGAAGGAGATCAGGGAGTATCAAGAAAAGAGAGAACAAGACAAGAACAGAACTAGATCAACAGACTTATTTCCATACTTTTTTATCATTATGATGATCCTAGTTGTAGTAATTTTGAACAAATTTGAACACCAATGATATATGAATGAAATTTGTTCTGTTTTTGTGTTTTTATCTTTTTGCTTTGCTGTAAGGAGGGTATTGGCATCATCACTAAAAAGGGGAAAATTGTTAGACATATTTTAGTTTTAATGATGAGTGTCAGACTAGAATAAATGTATAGGTTTACTAGAGTTTGATCTTTGTATAGGTTTGATCAAACAAGCACTGTAAAGAGGTCAGCTGACTTAATCAGCAGACATATTGATATGAATTTGATTTGTGGATCTAGGAATGACAGTATTTGATTGATAAACTCCTCAACACAACCACAACTTGTGTGGAAGCACCTTGGAATCGCAAGCTCCTCAACACAGTCTCAACTCGTGAGAAAGCTCCTCGGAATTCACCTTGACACGTAGAAAACTTGTTTCTAAGCACCTTGGTATTAGGATACCCACAAAGGTTGCTTAAGACCTTGATAATCCGGATTTAGAAACCTCTTTCCAGAGAATTTCACACACACTTTTCCAAGTGAAGAAATTATGAAATTTTATTGATAACAAATTGAATTCTTTTCAAGTAAAGTACATGGTATTTATAGGACTTTAGGATACATAAAGATGACTAAATACATGCAAGAATTTTCGGCCCTTTGCTTCAACTGTTGAGTTTTTCCAAGTACTTTATCCAAGAGTTGCATCCTTTGGTTGAAACTTGATGTATCTTGAATTCTTGGTACATGAATATAATTAATCCCATGTACTAGTTTTTCCACCCATTTTGGCGCCATGTTTATCATTATTTAGCACTAATATTTAGCTAATACAGTATTACTTAATAAAGTATGATATATTATATAATAACATAACATAATTTATTAAATAATTATTCCGATAGTCCGTAAGCATAAATGACGGACTTGATAACTTCAAAATCTTTATTATTCTTGGACTTGGAATCTTGAATTAATAATTGGATCAATTTCTCCAATGAGTCGAGCTTAATTCTGCATTGGAGTCGGGTTTCGGGACCAACTTGAAATGCTATGGGATCCGGTGTAGAACTTGGTTCAGGATTTATATCAGACCCTCCCGATTGCGAAGGATCTGTCCTCAGATCATGGGGTTTGTCAAAAGGACGCAAATCAGCCACGTTGAAGGAATTGGGAACACCCCAATCGGTGGGTATATCAAGCTTGTCGGCATTATCGTTGATTCTTTCCAACACTTGGAACGGACCATCTCCACGAGGATGTAATTTGGTCTTGCGTTTGTTCGGGAATCGTTCCTTGCGAAAATGCTGCCATACCCAATCACCGGGGTCAAAGATCATCTTCTTTTGCCTTTATTTTCTTGTTTCTCATAGCGAGCATTTTGAGCCTCCATATTTTTCTATGCTTTTGCATGCAACTCACGTACCATTTCCACCTTCTTTTCTCCATCAAGATTTGTGAGCATACCAGGGGGCAAAGGAACAAGATAACTAGGAGTGATAGGATTAAAGCCATAAACAATCTCAAATGGTGAATACTTAGTAGTAGAATGAGTAGCACGATTATTAGCAAATTCAACATATGGCAAACAAGACTCCCAATTCCTTTAGTTGTTTTGCACAATTGTGCGCAATAATTGACCCAAAGTTCGATTCACAACTTCTGTTTGGCCATCGGTTTGGGGGTGATAAGTAGTAGAATACAAAAAGGTAGTACCCAAATGCATCCATAACACGCGCCAAAAGTGGCTGACAAACTTAACATCTCGATTACTAACAATTGACTTAGGAACGCCATGTAGTCACCCAATTTCTTTAAGGAACAACGCAGCAATATGCGAAGCATCATTTGTTTTGTGATACGCAATAAAGTGAACCATTTTAGAAAAAAAAATCAACTACCACAAGAATAGAATCTTTACCCGTTTGAGAACGCGGTAAGCAACACAAAATCCATGGAAAGGTCAACCCAAGGGGAGGAGAGAATAGGTGGGGGTGTATACAACCCATGCGGGTGAGACTTTGACTTAGCCTTAAGACAAGTAATATACAAATTTGATTAACATCTTAGGCCAAAAAAATGTGAGTGTAGTATGTCTAAAGTTTTTGCAATGCCGAAGTGACCCATAAGACCCCCTCCATGTGCCTCTCGCACCAAATATTCTCGTAAAGATTTAAACAAAAATCCCTCGTGTTGATAAAACTTATCATAAGCTGAAAGTTCAGTGGATTTATACAACTTAGCGAAATCGAGATCAGATGCATACAACTCTTTAATGTGTTCAAAACCAAGTAGCTTGGTTTGCATTTGTGTGATTAAAGTGTTGCGTCGAGACAAAGCATCGGCAACCGTGTTCTTTTTTCCCTTTTTATATTTAATAACATAGGGAAATGACTCAATGAATTCCATCCAACGAATATGACACAAATGTAATTTAGATGGCCCTTTCAAATAATTTAACGACTCGTGATCAGAATGAATCACAAACTCTCTCGGATGCAAGTAATGTTGCCATACACGTAAGCATTGAACAAGCGCATACAATTCTTTGTCATAAGTGGCATAATTTATGTGCGCGCCTTTCAACTTATCACTATAATATGAGATAGGTCGCCCCTCTTGTATTAAAACTCCACCAATTCCCACCCCGGATGCATCGCACTCAATCTCAAACATTTTAGAAAAATCAGGCAAAGCAAGTATAGGTGCAGAAATTAAACAAGATTCAAGAGTTTCGAATGCTTCCCTTTGAGTAGTTCTCCAATGGAATGGGGTGTTTTTTTACCAATTTATTCAAAGGTGCGGCTATGCTGCTGAAATTCCGAATGAATCGCCGATAAACTTGCGAGGCCATGAAAACTTCGGACCTGCGATGCATTTTTAAGATTAGCAAAGAGTTGTACTTTACGTAGTGCTTCCAAAACAGAACTTATGTGTGATAGATGCGAATTTAAATCATGGCTATAGATTAAGATATCATCAAAATAGACCACGACAAATCGACCAATAAATTCCCTAAGGATTTCATTCATTAATCGCATAAATGTACTCGGTGCATTGGTAAGTCCAAAAGGAATAACGAGCCATTCATACAATCCAAACTTTGTTTTAAACGCGGTCTTCCATTCATCTCCCTCTAGAATCCTCACTTGGTGATAACCACTTTTTAAATCAAATTTTGAAAATAATTTTGCACCATGCAATTCATCCAACATGTCATTAAGAAGAGGAATGTGATAACGATACTTTACCGTGATTGATTGATGGCACGACAGTCAATGCACATCCTCCACTCACCATTCTTCTTAGGCATGATGATCACGGGAACTGCACATGGACTCAAAGATTCTCGGATCTTTCTTTTTTTTAGCAATTCTTGAACTTGACACTGAATTTCTTTAGTTTTTTGGGGGTTTGCCCGGTATGCTGGGCGATTTGGTAGTACCGCTCCCGGCATAAAGTCAATCTGATGCTCCACTCCACGTAGTGGTGGTAACCCACTCGGTTCTTCTTCCGGAAACACGTCCTCAAATTCCTTCAAAAGTGTTAGTACAACACTGGGAAGAGTTCCTGCATGATCAGAAATAAGTGTATAACAAGGACTTGGAGTAGATAAGTGCTCATCAAATTCCGAATGAGAGACTAACGGATAGGAATCCTTATACATGAATAAAATGGGGCTTCGGACAGCCGCATAATTCATTTTCTTATCACGACTTTGGAATTCACTTTAACGGTTTCAGAAGGCACTTTAACAATTGCAGTTTCTGAATTAGTGGGTGCGTGTGCCTTAGCATGCTCAGCCTCTCTTTTCTTAGCAAACTTAACTTGATCATAATAAGCCTCGTGTGGTGCCAAATGACTCAAAGTGATACGCTTTCCTTTATGCGAAAGAGTGTATTTATTAAGAAAACCGCCATAGGTTTATCAAATTACCATGGACGGCCAAGTAAGATGTGAGTGACATGCAAAAGAACTACATCACAAAGAACCTTATCTTCATATTTTGAAAGATTAAAGTTCACATATGCTTGCTTAGTCACTTTGACAGAACCACAATCATTTAACCATTGCAATTTATAAGGTTGGGGATGCTTAATTGTGGGAATGCTTAATTTCTCAACAACCTCACTACTAATGGCGTTCACTACCAGAATCAATAATCATCATGCATAACATTCCTCCGATAAGACAACGAGTTTGAAAAATATTCTCACGTTGTACCTCGTCATTGTTGATTTGACTTACGGTGCTAAGGACTTTCTTGGTCACAAACATTGCATGCTCGTCAAATGAGAGACCTTCATCTTTCTCCTCATCGATCTCAGCCATTTCATGTTCCTCTATTGGTTCATTTTCATCCTTCCAAGCTAACTGATGCTTCCCATCTCCAGCTGCGACATAAGATCTCTTGTTCGCACATTCATTAGCCTTGTGTCCTAACCCTTGACACTTATAACATCTCAAAGTGCTATCAGATTTTTCCTTGACCGGACTATCATTAGAAACTTGGGGAGGGGTATATTTAAAATAGAATTTTTAACCGGAAACTTACCTCCATCGCCTTTGGATGGAAAAGATGTAGACTTGGAAGTTGTGGTACCTGAATAACTTTTGGTAAGTTGTGCCCTTCGTCTTTTGAGTTGCTTCTCCTTAGTTAAGGCAGCATGTACCATTTTTTCGTAGGTTGTGCAATTCATCATTTCTACCGGATCAGAGATTTCGGGTCGCAAACCTCCCAAAATCCGAGCCATGGTGTGTTCATCGGACTCGTCAGTATCCGTGCGAATTAGTGCCATTTCCAACTCATCTTGATAGGTTTGAACAGATTTCTCGCCTTGTTGAAGAGTTTGCAAATTTCTTACTTGTTCACGCCGGTAGGATTCGGGAACCCATTTCCGATGCATCTCATTTTTAAGAACCTCCCAAGAAGAAATTGCTTGATGTCTCGATTTCCTGCGCTTTTCATTAGTTTTCTGGAACCAAAGCATTGCTCGTTCCTCAAATTCACTTGTAGCAAGCTTAACCTTTGTTCTTTCCGATTAATCATGACAATTAAAAATTTGTTCAACTTTAAGAACCCAACAAAAATACTCATCAGGATTAGAATTATCTTTAAACGCCAGAATCTTTTGTTTGATACCTTGGAGATTTTCTTGTGGTGCCTGTGCTCTCGGTTGTGCTCCAACTGGTGTTGCTTCACTTTCCTCATCGTCATCCTCATGTTTGGAATAATTTCTTGGCTCAATCTCGGTACCTTGTACACCTTGACCAACATTCTTTTGTGCGAAACGTGCATTTATTCGCTCAATCAATGTTTGAGTCATCTGTTCAAGGTTTTGTTGATGCTTTTGTTCGATGGACTGAAGCAGAGCTTGATGCCTCCTTTCTTCATCATTATTTCCAGCCATTTTTTTAGTTCACTCTCCAAAGTGTGCTTCTTTCTCAAGTGAGAGATTCAATACCGGACAATATCAAATATTTCGCAACACTCAAAAGTATTCAAAATACAAGATATAGAGACAAGATTTTAAGAGTTTTGGAACTCTAAGATGTAACTCAAGGTTGAGAAAAAATGCTTAGGAGAAGAATTTCAAGATGTAACACAATAATATTACAAATCCCTCTTCTTCTTTTTTCAGTTGTTGCTCGTACGGAACAGTATGCTCGTGTGGAACAAAATTATTCTTCAAATACACACGATTTACTTGTGCAACTTTATATTTTTATTTTTATAGATACTTGTGCGGAATAAAGTGTTCTTCAAATACACACGATCATATGCATACTATGGTTCTTCAAATACATACGATCATATGCAACAGAAATTAAGAAAATTATTATCAATATTTTTTTCTAAGAAGAAAGAAAATTGGATATAATACCGTCAATCCGCCTTGTCTCTGATACCAACTGATATGAATTTGATTTGTGGATCAAGGAATGGTAGTATTTGATTGATAAACTCCTTAACACAACCACAACTTGTGTGGAAGCAACTTGGAATCGCAAGCTCCTCGACACAGTCTCAACTCATGAGAAAGCACCTCGGAATTCACCTTGACACTTAGAAAACTTGTTTCTAAGCACCTTGGTATTAGGATACCCACAAGGGTTGCTTAAGCCCTTGATAATCCGGATTTAGAAACCTCTTTCCAGAGAATTTCACACACACTTTTCCAAGTGAAGAAAATATGAAATTTTATGTTTAACAAATTGAATTCTTTTCAAGTAAAGTACATGGTATTTATAGGACTTTAGGATACATAAAGATGACTAAATACATGCAAGAGTTTTCGGCCCTATGCTTCAACTTTTGAGTTTTTCCAAGTACTTTATCCAAGAGTTGCATCCTTTGGTTGAAACTTGATGTATCTTGAATTTTTGGTACATGAATCTAATTAAGCCCAACTACTTGTTTTTCCACCCATTTTGGCGCCATGTTTATCATTATTTAGCACTAATATTTAGCTAATATTACTTAATAAAGTATGATATATTATATAGTAACATAACATAATTTATTAAATAATTATTCCGATAGTCCGTAAGCATCAATGACGGACTTGATAACTTCAAAATCTTCATTATTCTTGGACTTGGAATCTTGAATTAATAATTGGATCAATTTCTCCAACGAGTCGAGCTTAATTCTGCATTGGAGTCGGGTTTCGGGACCAACTTGAAATGCTATGGGATCCGGTGTAGAACTTGGTTCCAGATTCGTATCACCTATCTAGGTCAGTGGAGTGTGTAGGACCTACTGATGGTTGAAGGCTGAGGGTTCAAACTCAGTAATAAAGGCAGGGATCAAACTTAGTATTAAAAGTCAAGGATATGTGATCAGAAATTAGGGAAGTCTGTGATGACCTAAACTGATCGCATATACCTAGTGTAGAAGGTCTAAGTTCCATAAAAGTAAAGTGGTTACTGGAACTTGGTTATAATTAAATGGTGTACTCTAACTTTGTTATAAAAAGTTAGATGAAAAGCAGTCAGCTGACATATATGAACATCAGCAGACTTACACAACAGGTATCTACTGAATGTAATCCAAGTTTTTCTGTAAGGTTAAAAGGATACGGATGAATTACAAGCATTGGATTAATCAGTCAATCAATGGTCAAGATGAAAGGGATGTTGTAAGGATTTAAGATCCATATTAAATGGAAATAAATCATAGAATGACCGACTAGACTGTCAGAAGGACACTGACAGTGTCAGTAAGGTACAACAGAGGGATTTTCAGGAATATTCCGACAATCCTGTAACGGTTGTAATTCAAATTCAAATTCAAATCACAGGATCTACACCTATAAATAGAGGACTCTTGATTCAGATTGCAATAACAAGAATTCACACGAAGAAACTAAGTTTTTGAGCAAGAAATTGATCAAAGTGCAATCTTACCCTACTGAGAATACCTGAGCTTTAATTTACTGATCAAGGATTTTCTTCAAGTGTTTCTGCAATCAAGTTACATCCAGTATATGCACTTGAAGACTACAAGCTTCTGATCTTATCAGCCTGATCAAAAGCTTGCTGAAAGCTGAATCACTTTCTTGATTCAACCCCTTCTTTTCAAGAAGAACCTGAAGACAGTGTAGCAGTGCTGAAGTGTCAATGACTATTGTGTTTTGTGGTGGAGCTGGTGAAGAGGCAATCCAACCCTTCATGGACCAGTGGAATACTTAGGAGCAACAATCCTACCAGTTTTTAGTGTTCAATTTGTGAGGCCATAGTCATTGGTCAAGGACAAACAGTTTAAAGATTTTGTAATAGCTATCTCAAAGTCTCTAGTGAATTTCCTCCAACATCACATGAGAAGAGTGGACTGACAGGATTACACCACCTGGACCACTATAAAACTTGCCTACTTTACTTTACTATTTTTACTTTCTGCAATTTACTTTATCTGCATAATTATCACATCAATCTATTGAGCTAGCTGCTGAATCACACTATTTGCACTAATGAGTATCCAATACTTAGTATCATATTTTAAACAACAAGTAACAAGGCTTAATCTAACATATTCCGCTGCAACAAATTCAATAGCTTCAATAGTCAGCAGACTGCAGAAGGTCCGCAGACTATTGAACCATGCTGAGTTTGTAAATCTCCAAAAAGTTTTTAACCAAAGCCTTTTCAAGGGACCAACATGAGGAAACATGGCCTGGGTGTAGCGAAGGTCAAGTACGAGAAGTAGAGCCTATATCTTCTGTGGACGTAGGAGAAACCATTCATAGACCGTCGTGGCACAAGTTCTTTGACCTACAATTTACTGGTAAACTGTTAAGATCATCGTTGGAAGAGCCAACGTTGAAACCTTTGCCATCTCACTTGAAGTACGTATACTTAAAAGAGGATACTCTTCCCCTTATAATTTCAGCATCACTATCACCTTTAGAGGAGGATAAACTTTTAAGAGTACTGTAAGAGCATAAGAGAGCATTTGGGTGGACGATTGCTGATATACGAGGAATAAGCCCATCGGTGTGTATGCATAAAATCTCTGTAGACCCAAAGAAGAAAGCTGTGGCACAACCTCAAAGGAGGCTGATGTCACATTTGAAGGATGTTTTTAAGAAGGAGATTATGAAGATGTTGGAAATGGGAATCATTTTCCCAATTGCAGACAGTGAATGGGTGGGCCCGATTCATGTAGTGCCTAAGAAAGGAGGATTCACTGTTCAACTTAATGAGTTCGATGAATTAATCCTTGTGAGGCTAATTACTGGACATCGAGTCTACATCGATTTCAGGAAGCTAAATGATGCAACTCGTAAAGATCATTTTCCCCTACCATTCATTGACCGGATGTTAGAAAGGTTAAGCGGTCATGCTTTTTGTTGTTTCTTAGATGGATATTCTGGTTACTACCAGATCCATATTGTCCCCAAGGACCGAGAGAAAACAAGTTTCACATGTCCCTATGGAACTTTTGCGTACAATTGCATGCCTTTTGGACTTTGTAATACACCAGCGACATTCTAAAGGTGCATGGTGTCACTATTTGCGGACATGGTGGAAGATTTTCTAGAAATTTTCATGGATGACTTTTCTGTATTTGGAGACAACTTT
Organism: Gentiana macrophylla; assembly: GCA_026214975.1. Taxonomy (NCBI): domain Eukaryota; kingdom Viridiplantae; phylum Streptophyta; class Magnoliopsida; order Gentianales; family Gentianaceae; genus Gentiana; species Gentiana macrophylla. The sequence goes on along the minus strand of CM047809.1, from coordinate 77,588,618 downwards.
GATATATGCTTGGACAAATTGAGTAGAGTGTTGAAGAGATGTAAATAGACCAACCGTGTACTTAACTGAGAAAAATGTTATTTCATGGTCACAGAAGGTATAGTGTTGGGTCATAAGATCTCAAGGAAAGGAATGGAGGTTGATAAGGCAAAAATAGAGGTAATAGAGAAGTTACCCCTCTCCAACAAACTTACAGACGTTGCGAGAGCCTTTCTTGGCCACGCATACTTCTATAGGAGGTTTATTAAGGATTTCTCTAAGGTTTCTGGACCTTTGGCGGAATTTCTTGCAAATGATGTGCCTTTTGTATTTGGAGAAGAGTGCAAGCAAGCATTCAACACATTGAAGAAAATGCTTATAACCACCCCAATTCTGGTAGCCTTAGATTGGAACAAACCTTTTGAGCTTATGTGTGATTCCAGCGACACGACAGTTGGAGCAGCCCTGGGACAAAAGGAGTATAAAATCTTCAAGCCTATCTATTATGCCAGTGGTACCCTCAACAGTGCCCAAAGGAATTATGTGACTACATAGAATGAACTTTTAGCTGTTATCTTTGCATTTGACAAATTTCGACCATATCTGATAGGATCGAAAGTCACCAGTATTCACTGACCACGTAGCTTTGAAATACCTTTTAACCAAGAAAGACTCCAAGCCAAGATTGTTGAGATGGATTCTACTATTACAAGAGTTTGATGTCGAAATCCAAGATAAAAAGGGATCTGAGAACCAGGTGGCTGATCACCTGTCAAGATTAACTTTGCTAAAAGAGGAGCAACCGACTGAGATCAGGGAAATCTTTCCTAATGAACAACTTTTTTCCGTCTCAGTAGTAGCTCCTGTCAAATCTCAGCCCTGACAAACTACATCAAGAGTTGGCAAGGTATACCCTTGGTTTGCCAACATTGTAAATTATCTAGCAAGAGGATACCTGCCACCGGAATTCATGAGTGGTGATTGGAAGAAGTTCTTTACAGATCTAAAGTACTATTATTGGGACGATCCCTACCTATACAAGATGTGCCCTGATACCATTCATAGGAGATGCGTCCATGATGATGAGATTCCAAGTATTCTGAGACAATGTCATTCCGGAGAAGTTGGAGGTCACTATGGGCCAGACTAGACATCAACAAAGGTACTGCAGTGTGGTTTTTATTTGCCGACAATTCATAAAACTACTTACGAGTTTGATGTAGGTAAACAAGAACACATCAGGTTACACAAGAGGATATGGTACACTGGTGAAGAATGGATTAACTATCAGGAATGTTGCATTTGTGGAAGGAATGGACTACAACCTACTGAGCACTGGACAATTTTGTGACATGGGTTACAAGGTCACTTTTGACAAAGGCAACTGTATTGTCATTAGTGAAAGAGGTGAACAAGTTGTGTTGGCTGGTAGAAGACAACAAAACATGTATGTTGTGGATTGGTCTACTGCTGTTCCAGAAACATGCCTTATTGTGCATACTAAGTTAGAACTGAATTGGTTGTGGCATAAGAAGATGAATCATCTTAACTTTGATAATGTCAATCAGTTGGTGAAAACGAAGTTGGTGATTGGTTTACCTGAGATCACATTCAAAAAGGATGCTATATGTGATGCATGTCAGCAAGGTAAACAAACCAAGTCATGCTTCAAGTCAAAGACTAAGCAATCAACAAAAAGAGTTTTGGAGCTAATGCACATGGATTTATTTGGACCAGTAACACCAACAAGTGTAACAGGGAAGAAGTATACTATGGTAGTTGTGGATGATTAATTCATGAACAAGAAAAGTGAAATACTTCAAAAGATGCCTGAACTTCTGAAGGGATTGCAAAATGAGAAAAGTTTGACAGTAGTGAAGATCAGATCAGACAAGGGTACTGAGTTTCTCAATAAAGTCATAAGAGAATATTGTGAGCAAAATGGTGTGCTGCATCAATTAGCTGCTGCTGGTACACCTAAGCAAAATGGGGTTGCTGAGAGAAGAAACAGGACCTTGAAAGAATCAGGAAGGACTATGATTTGTGAAGCATTATTACCTGAAAGATATTGGGCTGAAGCAATCAATATAGCATGCTATACACAAAATAGGACCTCAGTGAACAAGAAGCTGCTGAAGACACCTTATGAGATATGGAATGGAAGAAAACCATATATATCTTATTTCCATCCATTTGGAAGCAAGTGTTTTATTTTGAATCATAAGGAGCAATTGAAGACATTCCAACCAAAATCAGATGAAGGAATCTTTTTAGGATATTCTTCTGTCAGCAAGGCATTCATGGTACTAAAAAAAAGGACATTGAAACATGAAGAATCAATACATGTTGTATTTGATGAACCAAAGTTCACTGGAATGGAAGATGAAGTTTCAGAACATGCTGAAAATCTCCAAGTCACTGATCCAGAATGTGTTGATGTTTTGGAAATGATAAATGACTTAAAGGTTTTTGACTCGCCCCGCTAAAAAGAACTCACTGGTAACACTCACCGATGCAACAACTAAAGCGGTTCAAGGATCCGTTGAACCCTCATCAAGCAACAAAGCAGAGCTCATCAAGATGAAGCTCTCAGAAATCAAACAAATCATGATTTAAATGGTTGAAGGATCACCCTGCTGAACAAGTAATTCGTAACATACAACAAGGTGTAAGGACTAGAAGACAATTTGAGGCAATGTTTACTTGTTTTCTATCTCAAATGGAGCCTAAAGTTGTTGAAGAAGCTATATCTGATCTAGATTGGATAATTGCTATGCAAGAAGAATTGAATGAATTTGAAATAAATCAAGTTTGGACACTAGTGGAAAGGCCTAGTCATGCAAACATAATTAGAACTAAATGGGTATACAGAAACAAATTGGATGAATCTAGTACCATTGTAAGGAATAATGCCAGGCTAGTGGAAAAAGGCTATTCTCAAGCTGAAGGAATAGATTTTGATGAGACATATGCCCCAGTTGCAAGATTGGAAGCTATAAAAACTTCAAAGTATACTAGATGGATGTTAAAAGTGCATTCTTAAATGGCATTCTGGAAGAAGAGGTTTATGTTCAGCAACCTCCTGGTTTTGAAGTTAAAGATCAAGAAGATAAAGTGTACAAACTTAACAAGGCACTTTATGGTTTGAAACAAGCACCAAGAGCATGGTATGAAACCCTATCTCAATTCTTGGTGGACAATGGTTTTACCAAAGGTACTATTGACAAGACTCTTTTCAGAATCAATGAAGCGGATAGCATCCTGTTGGTATAGATTTATGTTGATGACATAATCTTTGGTTCTGAAAATGAATTGCTGTGTGAAAAGTTTGCTAATCTCATGAAAAGCATGTTCCAAATGAGTATGATGGGAGAGATGAACTACTTCTTGGGATTACAAGTCAAACAAATGAAAGATGGAATCTTCATTCATCAAACTAAATATACCAAGGAGCTACTGAAAAAGTTTGGCATGGAAAATAGCACCAAAGTATCAACTCCTATGAGTACCAACAACAGATTGGATGAAGATAAAGAAGGCAAAGATGTTGATCAGACTTTATACAGAAGGATGATATGCAGTCTGATGTACCTCAACGCCAAAGAGACTGATATATCCTTTCTTTGTAGGTGTTTGTGCAAGATTTCAATCTAAACCAAAGGAAAGTCATTTAGCTGCAGTTAAAAGGATTCTCAAGTATCTAAAAGAGACTTTGGGAGTAGGAATATGGTATTCAAAAGATGGAAGCTTCAAAGTTATATCCTACCCAGATTCTGATTATGATGGATGCAAGATTGATAGAAAAAGCACCACAAGAACCTGTCAGTTGATGGGAAATAGACTGGTTTCCTGGTTCAGCAAGAACTAGAATTCAATCTCAACTTCCATTGTTTGGCTGAATATATTGTCTTTGGAAGTTGTTTGTGCACAAATACATTGGTTAAGACAACAATTGAGGGATAATGGAATTGAAGAAAGAGAAATTCCTATAATGAGTGACAACAAAAGTGCAATTGCAATCACATAAAATCCTGTCTTGCACTCAAGAACCAAGCACATTGATGTGAGACATCACTTTATAAGAGATCATATGGAGAAGAAAGATGTGGTGGTTCTTTACATCCCTACTGAAGATCAACTTGCTGTCATATTTATAAAACCATTGGATAGTGAAAGATTTTCTAAGTTAAGAACTGAACTTGGCATCATAAAAGTTGACTGAGATACCAATAATCAGTAGTGTACTGGAATTCACCAAGGGAATTAGTCTTTGCTATGTTGGGTGAGCTCACTTAGTAGGCTAGTCAATGGCATCAACAATTCCATGTACTTAAATATGTTGGTCCCTTGAAAAGGCTTTGGTTAAGTTTAGAGGGGGGTGAATAAACTTAACACTTAAAACTTTGGAGTTAACAAATTGCAACTTCATCTGGCGATACTTGATGAGTCTGGTTGATACCTCGATAGCCTGGCGATAAACATGTGAGTCTCATCGATAGTTGAGTTTGCTGAATTTGTGCAAATGGAATTATATCAAAATTAAGCCTTAATACTTGTTGTTAAATATGATACTAAGTATTAGATACTCATTAGTGTAAGTGTGTGATTTCATTTGCTAGATTCAGAGGGTTGATGTGTAAAGTAAACTAAGTGCGTAAAGTAAATGCTTTGAAAGTAAGTAGGCAGATTTTATAGTGGTTCCGTGGTGTAATCCTCGTCACCCACTCTTCTCCCTGTGATGTTGGAGGAAATTCACTGTAGAGATCTTTGATGTAGCTTTTACAAAGATTCCTAAGGTTGCTTGTCCTTCACCAATAACTATGGCTTCACAAATGGCGGCCGGAACAGTAGGATTGTCGCTCTTGAGTCTTCCATTGGTCCTTGAAGGGTAGAATTGCCTCTTCACCACCTCCACCACAAACAACGATCTTTCACACAACCGTGCTTCACTGTCTTCAGCAGGTTCTTTATAAAATAAAGATTGAATCAAATTAATGATTCAATTGCAAAGACTTCTTGAGACTTCAAGTGTGTATCCTTGATGTAGCTTGAATGCAGAATACACTTGAAGAATTTCTCTGGATCAGTAGCTTTAAGTTCATGAAGTTCAAGTGAGGTGTTTTTCACCGAGAAAATATCTCTTCAAAGTTTATCAGTTTTTCATCTTCTTATTTCTGAGTTGAAAGTCCTCTATTTATAGGCAAGAATGCATGTGACTTGTATTTGAAATTCAAATGTAACCGTTCCTTGTTTTTGTCCCATCTGATTTGCATTCTATCATTATTCATAGGATCGACAATCGCCGTAATTCCTTTTGACAAAGCATCTGATCATCCACCCTTTGACTTATAACCATTGGATAAAGATCTGAATCATCCCAATGTTCTTTTAATCTCAGCCTTTGATTTCTTTGATAAGTCAGAGGTAGTTGGCTGTCCTTATCCATATAATCTTCTAATATAATCTTGAATTAACCGAGGTATTATATCAAGAGTTCATCGATCTGCGAGATACCTATCGATCTATTTGAATCGCAATTTCTTGTGTATAAAATACAATGCAGCTGACTTCTTTTATCTAAGTTTTATTTGTGAAGTTAGATTACACCTTTTTAATTATAACCAAGTTCCAAACATCATCCAACTTATGGAACTTGGACCTTCTTCACAAGGTTTATGTAATCAGTTTAGGTCATCACTGACTTGCCTAAATTCTGATTCCATATCCTTGACTTAAATTACTAATTTTGATCCCTTAGCCTTCAGAATCGAGTTTGAGCCCTCACCTTTTTCAGTCTTCAAGCAGAGTTCCGACTAGTCTCATCGACCTATCTACCCTATCGATATGGATCGATCTGGCGATATGAATCAAGAGACCTTTTACAGTGCTTGTTTGATCAAACCTATTCATAAATCAAACTCTAATAAACCTATACATTTGATCTAGACATCTTTTTGCCTTTGCACTATAACAACTAGTCTGGCACTCATCATCAAAACATAGAAATAGGTCCAACAAAATAAGATTGGACAATTGAGCAAATGAAGTTGCCAAGGGGATTGGTCTTTGTCCTGTTGGGTGAGATCACGTGACAGACCAGTCATGTTGGAAAGGTGTCCTAAACCCAATCGGGTTGGACCGGGTCCGACCGGGTCGGGTCAATTATAGTCTATTTAGTTCATGTAATAACTTTATTATGATTAATAAAAGCACTTATGTTATTATATATTGTTTATCTTCATATTATTTGTTGTACATATATAGTAATGTCCCTAGTATCAAACTGTGATAGAGAAACCATGATAGTGATTATGGTTGATGAGATCTCTAATCACTATAACAAGATTGGTACTTAAAAGTCTCTAGTCTTATGTACTGTCAAATAGGACATTGATAGTATAACCAGACTAGCACGTATTGGATGTCTTCTATCTTAAAGAAGGTAGGGATAGATCTCGTCTATCGAATTGTAGAAACACTTGGACTGTACGTGGACGTGTATTAGAGAATGTGTACGTTAGACTGACCTACTTTCATTAAGTGTCACACTATGTGGCGGTTGTGTAATTATCCTTTTGACCGGAGTCTTCATGACATCACGGTGTGGATTGTCATGCTTTGACACTATTGAGATTTTCCCTAGCCACGGGGCGATCATGCGGTAGTGATTGGGTATGATATTAAAGCATGCGGAGTATACATGATTGGTCGTCCGGGAATCGCATATCCTATGATTAGGATCGAATATCCGAAATGGCCTTCTTATAAGGAATGTCTAGCTCTCAAGAATCTTTGCAAAGTGGGAGTAAATGTGTTATCCCGAGAGAGCATGATATCCAGATTATAAGATACGATCGTTAATGTATTGACACTCGAGATACGATCGTATGGATATTATTACAGCGATATGATTGTAAGTTACACGGTAACTGCTTCACATAAAAGGTGTAGTCATTGCTTTTGACTCTTCCGATGATTGGGGGTCACGGTGTGTTGCTAGACGCTATCCCGTGATCGTTAGGCATGAAGGGCATTTTAGTAAATTGCACTTTGTGTCTACGGTCAACATATTCGGAAGCCTATCGGGTCTCACACATATGAACATCGAGTCGGATTAAAATGCGGTTATAGTTGATAACCAAATAAGGAAAGTTTATCTATCGACTATAAAGGTTATAGTGGTAAATTAATATGGGGGTATTTATTTATTATGAATAAATAAAATACAAGATATTAATTATATACAAATTATATTAATTAAAAAATATTTAAGAAGTCAATTTATTGACTATTGGGGCGCCACATCTAGGGTATAAGGATACACTTGGATTGTGCACTTTAATTAATAAGATTACCATAATATTAATATAAGATATTAATTGATTTTGTAAAAATAGATTTATGGTAATAAGATAATTATATTCAATATAAGATATTGGCAAAGTTAATTATAATTAAAGAGATAAATCAATCTAATTGATTTTTCTTATTTTATTGGGAAAATGTTTTCTTCTCCTCCACACCATATGGGGCGCAACTTCTCACTATAAATAAGAGGTGAGTGTCAAGCTCTTTTGTACATCACAATTGCAAGAGCTCATAGTTCCTGTGTAAAATAGAGAGCATCCTATAGTGAGTTGGAGAGGGGGGAAAAAGGACGTCTAGAAACCGGAGTTTTCTAATAGCAATCCAAGGAGGATTCTGGCGAGGAGTTCGTGTGGATTAGCGATAGAGGCTGGACGCGTGGTCGGCTAGCACACTGTACTACTCTTCGTTGATGGTCAAAGCGACGATCTTATAGATCGTCAAGGTATAACCGTCAAACTACTTAACATGTTTATTGTATTAAACGAAGAACGATCTAGAAAAAGAAAATCAAATTTTAAATTCCGCTGCGTTAAACTAGTGATTTCCTAACAGTGGTAGCAGAGCCAGACATCGAGCTTAAGCAATAAGCATAATTTAATTGCGTAGTAATTAATCGATAGATGCAAGATCTGTAATCACGAAACGTTTAAAAAATAGGGTTTTATTAGGGGGGCTCGGCCGACTGGCGGCGGCCCCCTCCTCTGTGGCGGCGGCGGCTTTAGGGCAGCCGTCTGTCGGCTGTCCTCTTCCAGTGGGGGAGATCGACTCTTTTTGTTTTGTGATATTTATTGTGCATAGATATCACGTATGTTTAGTTGTGTCATGTAGCCAACCAATGGTTCAAATAGTTTGGGCCATTGGGAAACCATATGGCATATTGGTCTTCCCAAATTTTGATCTGGAATAGGCCTAGGCCTTTTTTAAATATTTGATTTGTAAAAGGCCTAGGCCTAGGCCACTTCCAAAATTTTGATTTTGGAAAGTGGCCAGGCCTAAACCAAATTTGGTTTTGGAAGATGCCTTTTGGTTTAGGAAACCAAAGGCATCCCTTTTGGTTAAGAACCAAAAGGAAAGGAAACAAATTGGAGACTTTTATATTTTTAGTTTTATTTTGAATAGTACAAATTTAATAAAATTAAAATTAAAATCGATTTAAAATTAAATGTTAATTTTATTTTCGATTAAGTCATATAATTAATTAAATGTTATTTAATTATTTGATGTGATAAAATAAGACGCATAAGTAGTTAAAATTAGAATTTAATCTTTTTCATAAGATAAAATTGTATGGATTAGATGTGTAGATATAATGTGATTATATGGACCCTGATTGATCATGGACTCGACTAATAGGATAGATGGGAATGTTTTCTTTTTGTTGGTTTTTGAAAAATTGTCCTAGGCCGTTATGAAGAACGTGACCTAGTTTACTTTTTTGCATTTATCCCATTCCTCGTTAGCTCCCCGCAAAGGGCGGGTGTAATTATTTATTAGATAGATTATAATGTAACAAGAATGGAGCAAGAAGATGAAGACCAAAGAGAGATAAAGAACCCATTGGCGTACATCAATAAAGATCCTATTGGCGGTTCTGCAGACACCACTTAGTTTGTGACCAGCGGTTTCGCTCGGCCATTCAAACCGCACTCTGAAAAAAATCCATGATCATATCGGTTATTTTGTGCGCGCAGAATGTTGTGTATGTTTTACTTTATATGATATCATAGTAATATGCACATAGTAGATAAGACCATAATTAAACAAAATTCATTAAGTGAATTAATTTAAAAATTATTCCCATGTCAAAAATCAAGTCGAAATTGCCTCCCCATATTATAACGACGGTGAAGAGCCCTTGTTCAGACCCAACTCACCAGCCAAAGCGGGGGTTGACATACCTCGGGTATATCATCATTATCGAGATATGATCGAAAGAGATCTCACGAGTATTGGGTTATGACTCGACTAAGAATTCTCTCGGCCATCAGCCAAAGCGGGGTCGTTTGGATTTTAGAGGCAAGGGTTTGACTATTTTCATAAGATGAAAAATTGTCAAAGAGTTGACTAGTCAAACAACAAGAGTCATATTAGATATGATCGACAAAGTGTTGTCCACCAGTTAAATTATTTTCGGCCCATCAGCCAAAGTTGGGGGTCGAGGTAGTGCGATGAGATCTTGCCCATTAAAGAAAATTATTTTCTTGAAAGTCAATTGGGAATAGTTGGCTAGTGGGAGTAAAAACCTTATAAAATTTTAAGTGCAGATTTAGGGTTTTTATACATGAGCTTTTACTTATTCTATCTTTATTTATTGTTGTAGAAAACGTCAAACAAATTGAACCTTCGTTTTATTATCGACAATAAGCTTGACGAAACTAATTTTCTTGATTGGGAATAAAACCTCAAAATTGTTTTGAGGCACGAGAAGATTGGCTATGTCTTGGATGAGGCCCTACCGGAGAAGCCCGCTGAGGGTTCGGCTGTAGATGTGTCGAGAATTATAAAAAGCACTGTTCTGAGAGTACTGATGCTACATGTATCACGCTTGCTTCGATGACACCTGAACTGCAAAAACAGCATGAGTCCATGGACGCCTACACAATCATGGTCCACCTAAAAGAACTTTATGCTTTTCAGTCTCGCACCGAGAGGTACAAGGTCTCAAAGGCCCTGTTTAGTTGTAAGATGACATCTGGGATTACTGTGGGGTCACACGTGCTTAAGATGATCGGGTACATAGAGAGGCTTGGGAAGCTGGGCCACAAATTGGAACGATAATTGAGTATTGACTTGATTCTACACTCTTTACCCGATTCATTCTCGCAGTTTATGATGAATTATCATATGAACAAGATAGATTGCTCCCTTACGGAGTTATTGAACATGTTGAAAACTGCTGAGGGCACTGTGGGGAAGGGAAAGCAAGTGTTGCTGGTCACTTCTAGCAAGAGCAAGGCCAAAGCCTAGAAAAAGTCCAAGAAGGCAAAGGCTGCACCTAAGCCAACATCTAAGATAGCAAAAGACAAATCCAAGGATGCTTGCTTCCATTGCGGTGAGACCGGACATTGGAGGAGAAACTGCAAAGGCTTCTTGAGTACCAAGAAGAAGCATTCTGATGCTTCGACTTCCGGTATATTTATGATTGAGATCAACATTACTTCTTCTAAGTCTAACCACTGGGTATTAGATACTGGTTGTGGTTCTCATATTTGTACAAATATGCAGGCACTAAGAAGAACTAGAGAGCTAAGGAAAGGAGAGGTGGACCTACGCGTTGGAAATGGAGCAAGTGTTGCTTTGCACTAGCCGTAGGAGTTTATTTTCTTTCATTGCCCGGTGGGGCTAGTACTTGAACTTAATAATCATTATTTTGTTCCTCGCTTACGAAGAGCATTATTTCTATTTCCGCATTAGATGTTGATGGATTTTCATTTACGTTTGAGAATAAATGTTATTCTTTTTCACGTGATGGAATTTCTTATGGTACTGGCATACTTAGCAATGGTCTCTACATATTAGATATGAATGTTGACGTACTTAATATAAGTAACAAGAAAGCCAAGGCAAATTACTTGAATGAATCCTACTTATGGCATTGTAGACTTGGCCATATAAACAAGAATCGTATTTCCAAACTCCATAAAGATGGAATGCTAGATCAATTTGATTCCGAATCGTTTGACACATGCGAAACTTATTTACTTGGCAAGATGACAAGTCGCCTTTTAGTGGAAAAGGGATAAGATCCAATGAGTTGCATGAGCTCATAGGCCCAATGTCAATTCAAGCCAAAGGTGGATACTCTTATTTTATCAATTTCGCTGATGACCATTCTCGCTATGGTTATATATACTTAATGAAGTATAAGTCTGAAGCCTTCGAAAAGTTCAAGGAATTCAAAAGTGAAGTGGAGAAACAACTAGGTAAAGAAATCAAAACACTTCGATCCGATCGAGGTGGAGAATACCTGGATGGAGAGTTTCAAGATTATTTGAAGGATAATGGGATTCTACCTGAATGGACCCCTCCCGGGATGCCATAAATGAATGGCGTGTCTGAGAGGCGGAACCGCACCTTGTTAGACATGGTGCGATCCATGATGAGCTACGCAATTCTCCTAAAATCATTTTGGGGGTATGCTCTAGAAACCGCATCCTATACACTGAACTGAGTTCCATCAAAGACGGTTGACTCTACACCATACGAGGTATGGACTAAGAGAAAACCGAGCCTAGGTCATCTAAAACCTTGGGGTTGTCCGACTTACGTGAAGCGGATGATGCCTGACAAATTAGAGCCCAGGTCTGACAAATATCTATTTGTGGGATATCCTAGGGAAACCAAAGGGTACCAATTTTACCATCCTGAGGAACAAAAGGTGTTTGTTGCCGGGGTCGCCACTTTACGGAGAAAGAGTTTATTCTGGATAGGGTCAGTGGGGGTAACATTGATCTTGAAGAAATTCGAGAACCACTTACGGATAACAGTCAGTTGATGGAAGTAGAGGAGACACCACATGCAGATGTGATGCCAACCCTTACAGTAGACACACTAGCACCTCGAAGATCCACCAGGGAACTCTGTGAACCGGAACGGTACACTGGCATATATCTCATGGAAGATGAGGACCCTAGAACTTATGAGGAAGTGCTATTAAGGCATGACAAAGAGAAATGGCTAGAAGCCATGAATTTTGAAATGGAATCCATGAAAGACAACCAAGTTTGGAACTTAGTTGATCCACCTGAAGGAATAGTTCCTATAAGGTGCAAATAGGTCCTTAAGAGAAAGACCGACATGGACGGTAATATGACTACCTACAAAGCTAGGTTAGTGGCAAAAGGTTATAAGCAAAGACAAGGAGTTGACTATGACGAAACCTTTTCACTTGTTGCCATGTTAAAATCCATTAGAATTTTGCTCGCTATTGCAGCATACCATGATTACAAAATCTGCCAGATGTATGTGAAAACATCTTTCCTTAACGGGAACTCATGCGAGGAGGTGTGTATGACATGTACCTGAGGGTTTCACAACCAATGATGCCAGGATGGTGTGTAAACTGCAAAGATCCATTTATGGATTAAAGCAAGCTTCTCGGAGTTGGAATCTTCGCTTTGATGAGATAATCAAACAGTTTGATTTCATCAAGAACGAAGATGAGCCCTGTGTTTACAAGAAGGTTAGTGGGAGTGCCATTGTGTTCTTAGTGCTTTATGTAGACGACATATTTCTCATAGGGAATGATGTGCCTATGTTACAATCAGTCAAAGATAGGTTATCCAAGAACTTCTCAATGAAGGACTTGGGTGATGCGGCCCATATTCTAGGAATAAGGATCTATATAGATAGATCTATAAGGTTGCTTGGTCTGTCGTAATCCATCTATATAGACAAGATGCTGAAGAGATTCAACATGGAGCAGTCCAAGAAAGGATTGTTGCCCATGTCACATGAGGTCTACCTGTCGAAGGGAATGAGTCCTAAGACAGAGGAGGAAAGGGAAAAAATGAGCAAGATCCCTTATGCTTCGGCAATCGGGTCTATCATGTATGCCATGTTGTGCACTAGACCAGATGTCTTGTACCCTCTTAGTATGACTAGTAGGTACCAGTCCAATCCAGGTGATGGTTACTGGATTTCTGTCAAGAATATCCTCAAGTACGTGAGATGTACTAGGGATATATTCCTGGTTTTCGGGAATGATGATTTAGTTTTACAAGGTTATACAGATGCCAGTTTCCAAACTGACAAGGATGACCTTTAAGTCACAATCTGAATTTTTTTTCACGCTTAACGACGGAGCAGTGAGCTGGAAGAGTTCCAAGCAAGAGACTACTGCAAACTCTACAACGGAAGTCGAATACATAGCAGCCTCGGAGGCGGCAAAGGAAGCATTTCGGATAAAGATGTTCATTACTGAACTTGGTGTGGTTCCCTTTATTGAAGGTCCAGTGCCTCTGTACAGTGATAATAATAGAGCTATATCTCAGTCAAAGGAACCAAGGTCTCATCAGAAGTCCAAACATGTGCTACGGTGCTATCACTTGATTAGAGAGATAGTAGATAGAGGAGATGTAAAGATAGAGAAAGTCCACACGGATGATAACATAGCTAATCCGTTAACCAAGGCGTTGTCTCAAGAAAAGCATGAGAAACATATTCACTTGCATGGGCTTAGGCATATGGGTGATTGGCTTTAGACCAAGTGGGAGATTGTTGGAAAGGTGTCCTAAACCCAATCAGGTTGGACCGGATCTGACCTGGTCGGGTCAATTACAGTCCAATCGGGTTGGACCGGATCTGACCGGATTATGATTAATAAAAGCATTTATGTTATTACATATTGTTTTTCTTCATATTAATTGTTGTACATATATAGTAACGTCCCTAGTATCAAACTGTGATAGAGAAACCATGATAGTGATTATGGTTGATGAGATCTCTAATCACTATAACAAGATTGGTACTTAAATGTCTCTAGTCTTATGTATTGTCAAATGGGACATTGATAGTATAACCAGACTAGCACGTATTGGATGTCCTCTATCTTAAAGAAGGTAGGGATAGATCTCGTCTATTGAAGTGTAGAGACACTTGGACTGTACGTGGACGTGTATTAGAGAATGCGTACGTTAGACTGACCCACTTACATTAAGTGTCACACTATGTGGCAGTTGTGTAATTATCATTTTGACCGGAGTCTTCATGGCATCACGGTGATTGTCATGCTTTGACACTATTGAGATTTTCCCTAGCCACGGGGCAATCATGCGGTAGTGATTGGGTATGATATTGAAGCATGCGGAGTATACATGATTGGTCATCCGGGAATCGCGTATCCTATGATTGGGATCGAATATCCGAAATGGCCTTCTTATAAGGAATGTCTAGCTCTCAAGAATCTTTGCAAAGTGAGAGTAAATGTGTTATCCCGAGAGAGCATGATATCCAGATTATAAGATATGATCGTTAATGTATTGACACTTTCGAGATACGATCGTATGGATATTATTACAAATGATAGGATTGTAAGTTACACGGTAATCGCTTCACATGAAAGGTAGTAGTCATTGCTTTTGACTCTTCCGATGATTGGGGTCACGGTGTGTTGCTGACGCTATCCGTGATCGTTAGGCATGAAGGGCATTTTAGTAAATTGCACTTTGTGTCTACGGTCAACATATTCGGAAGCCTATCGGGTCACACACATATGAACATCGAGTCGAATTAAAATGCGGTTATAGTTGATAACCAAATATGTAAAGTTTATCTCTCGACTATAAAGGTTATAGTGGTAAATTAATATGGTGGTTTTTTTTATTATGAATAAATAAAATACAAGATATTAATTATATATAAATTATATTAATTAAAAAATATTTCGGAAGTCAATTTATTGACTATTGGGGCGCCACATCTAGGGTATAAGGATACACTTGGATTGTGCACTTTAATTAATAAGATTACCATAGTATTAATATAAGATATTAATTGATTTTGGAAAAATATATTTATGGTAATAAGATAATTATAATTAAAGAGATAAATCAATATAATTGATTTTCCTTATTTTATTAGGAAAATGTTTTCTTCTCCTCCACACCATATGGGGCGCCACTTCTCACTATAAATAAGAGGTGGGTGTCAAGTTCTTTTGTACATCACAATTGCAAGAGCTCATAGTTCTTGTGTAAAATAGAGAGCATCCTATAGTGAGTTGGAGAGAGAGGGGAAAATGGCCGGTCTAGCAACCGGAGTTTTCCAATAGCAATCCAAGGAGGATTCCGGCAAGGAGTTCGTGTGGATTAGCGATTGAGGCCGGATGCGTGGACGGCTTGCGCACTGTACTACTCTTCATTGACGGTCAAAACGACGATCTTATAGATCATCAAGGTATAACCGTCAAACTACTTAACGTGTTTATTGCATTAAACGAAGATGATCTAGAAAAAGGAAATCAAATTTTAAATTCCGCTGCGTTAAACTAGTGATTTCCTAACAAGTCATTGGTATTAAACTTCATCTTGTTTTATCAGTTGGACAAAACAAAAGTATAAGAAGATCAGCAGAGTAACCTCGCCGCGTTAGTTCACCGAGCCATTCTTGTCGATGACGCTGCGACCCAAGTCTACTGAAGATCAAGCCTACTGAGTTATACGTTACAATACAGTAAAACTTAAATGAAAGTCAACAGTAATTGGATATTATCCTTATCTTTATAACTGCGGTTACAATATCCAACGGTTACAACTCTTTATGGGATCAGTTAGTGGGACACGTGGCAACATCACATTTATTCCAACCTTAATCATGGTTAAATGCTACCGTACGTGTACAGTACTTGCCTGACAGTTATCAACCACTACAATTCCTTATATATACAGACATATACACAGAGACATTTCTTACAACTTTCAGATCGATTTTCTCTAAGAGTATACAGTGTGAACACAGATTTACAAAGCTTTCTTTTCATCTTTCTCAAATTTCTAATGGCGGATAAAGGTGATGTTCACATTGGAACGAGCCAAAGTGTTAGAGGGTTCGTTGTTGATGCTAACAAGACAGCTAACTATCAATATTGGTAGAAGAATCAGAAGATATGAAGGATTAGAGGATGTTTTGAATCTGAGATTAGAAAGCATCTCTTATACAAATGTTACAAATTTCTAGAGGAATATAGTGATTAGAGATGATAGAGAGGCATTTACTACCACTGTTAATGCCCAGGAGATTGATATCTCCTCAAACCTGCTGAGGGAAGTATTCGGATTTGGACCTGGAAATGGCGCTCCTACCAATCTTGAATCAATGGAGCTATCTAGGTTGGAGTTTGTTGATTCAATAAAGACCAACAAATCCATAAAATCATCACTGAGTATCAATGTGAAGCATATCAAAATGGAGTATAATTTTCTATGCAAGATTATTGCTAAAAACTTTCTTGGATTTAGTGGAAGCCTTGACACATTGTCTGGACCCAAGATTGACATGCTAATAATCATATGCAAGAGTATGAAGTTTGATTGGGCTGGATTCTTTGTCCAATACATGAAGAAGATGATAACAGAGGACAAAGATAGGACCAGGAAGTCCAAGACACTGCCTTTAGGTTTGATGGTGCATGCCCTACTGACCCATTTGAAGATTGCTGATGTTACACCTGCAAAAATCAACAAGTCCAGAGATAAGCCAGAAATCAGTTATCTCATCCCTGGTTTGGATGTTGATGAAGATGTAGATGCTGAAAGGACAGAGAGTGACAATGATGGAGATGATGATGATTGTGGTGGGTAGGCTAAAAAAATTGCACAACTTGCTGCACCTAAGAAATCTGCACAGAAAAGAAAGGTCACGATACAAGAAAGATTATTGAAATTTTAAATCCTAAGAAGACAAGGCGAAGAATCGGTGAGACACTCATCGAATCCATCAAGTTCCAGTTGAAGATGAAGTCACTGAGCCTCTTGGAACTACAAAGAAAACTGCTGCTAAGATTTTGAGAGAACAGCTAAAAGAAGATAAAAGAAAAAGAAATGCTGCTGAAGTTGAGGAACAACCTGCAAAAAGAAGGAAACAGGTTGTGAAAAAGAAGATATATGGTAAAGGCAAGGAATTAAGGGTTCTGGAGGACCAAATAGGAGAAGAAGAAGAGGCTGTTGAGCCTACTGAGGCTAGAGAGGTTGTTGTTGAGCAACAGACTGTAGAATCATAGCAGATTGCTGAATCTGAACCTGCTGTGGAAGCAAATGTATCTGTGGAAGACCCTGCTATGGATGCTACACCTCAGGGGGTAGAACACACTGCTGCAGACCCTACTGATTTGCATATTAGTCAGGGGGAACCTATTGTGGTATAGTTGGAGGTCGTAGGAACAAATGTACAACCTAATGAACCTACTGACCTATTTGTATCTGCTATAGATACATTGAATCACATTGTTGAAGCCTTTGGGAGACAACAAGCCAAGAAATCTGCCCCAAGAAAGCCCTCAATGCCATATGAAAGGAGGGAAAAGAAATCAAAGAAAGAAAGAGTAGACCCCAACTTCAAAATTATTCATAAATACTTTCAATGAAAGTTTGGTTTCTACAAAAGACAAAAGCCAGCTGTAGATCCAATGAGTGGTTTTGAGGAATGGGCATTTGATCAATTAGGAGTGGAAAATCTACTAGAACTGGTTGATACCGCAATGCTGCAAATAAGGCTAGTGGAGCTAATGGAAGAAGGAAGACAAAGTGCAAAAATCATGTTCAAGGATCCTAAGTACACACCTGACAGTGATGATTCTGATGATAATCATCCTATGTTTCCAGGGGAGTCCAGTGAACATGTGGCAGATCAGCCTACTGAAGGTACCAAGTCTACTTAAGCTCAGCAGACTGATATGCTAAATGAAGAGCTGGGAGCTACTTACAATGAAGATTTAGAGAGACAGCTTGTTGTAGCAACATCCTTAGAAGAGGCCATAGTATCTACTCTTTATGATGTTGTTATGTTTGAAGAAGTTGATGAAAGTTCCGAGGACTCAGCTCAGTATCAGGAGTGTTTTGACACTCAGGCAACCTTATCTCAAGTTGCAGATCAATTACAGAAGGTTGCTGATGATAGAGGAGTCTTAGAGGAAAATCTGGCTACATTTCCTCATATTTCTGTTGAAGAGGTGGTTCAGGTTGCTGAGTTACAAATAACACCTGAATACAGGTTGGAGCAGGGGGTCCTAATCACTCAGGAAAAAACAATGTTAGGACAAAGGTTGGAACTATTAATGGGATTGGAGGAATACCCTACACATTCTGAAAAGACTGTTGTAGTACAGGTTGCTGAAGTTAAGGCTACTGAAGGTAAAGATAGTTAGCAGACTGTTGTTGATGAGGATGAACATCTGTTGGACTATGACTTCAGTGATGAGGATTTCCAAATGCCAGAGGAAGAACAAGTTGTTGATGAACCTCAACAGGCACATGTACCAATTTTTGAGGAAGCACATATTTTGGAACCTCAACCTACATAAGATCCTATCTTGGAAGAAATGTTTGGAGATGTGATTGAAGAAGGTCCTGAACCTGCTGGATGGGACATGACAAGAGCCATGACTGTCAGCACACAAAGGGCACACTATAATGTTGAAGAGCCTGCTGATGATTTTGCTGGGCATGTGGCTGAAGGTATGGATGGTGCTGTACCAGCACATGTTTTGGAAGAGTTGAGGGCAGTAAGAGATGATATTACACAACTAAGGACTCAACTGAATAGACAGGAGCAAAGATTTGAAGACTTGATGAATCTGGTGGAAAATAGAGGAAGAACTACTGAATCAGTTGCTTCCAACATCACTTCCACTCAATATGCTCTTGCTGACCTAACCAAAGATGTGAGAGGTATAAAACAAAGCAATGCACACATAGATAAATATTTTAATGAACAATTTGCATCAATTCACAAAAAGCTTGACAAGCTTGCTGAGGCACCCAAGCCTGCTGTGGCTCACCCTGCTGGAACACCTCAACCTGCTGTATTGGATCCTAATGTTACTGAGAGGATCAATCTGCTGGAACAAACTATGGAAGGAAGGATCGCTGTAGTTGACACAAGGACAGAGATTATGGAAGGTCAACTTGCTAACTTAGTGATCACACAGGAGAGTGTTCATGGTCTACTGTCCCGGTTTATTGATGATGTCAATAAGAGGGAAGAAGGCCTTACAGCAGAAGCAAAGGAGGCTACAAGAATTTTTGCAAAAAAGAGATGGGAGAGTGATATAAATGAGTTCAGGAAACTTGCACCTGGGATTCAGTTGACTGATGACCTCCTGCAAGAATATAGGAAGCTATTGTTGGTCCCTTGGAAAGGCTAACACAAGTTTAGAGGGGGGGTGAATAAACTTGTCCCTAAAACTAGATTTTAAACAACTTAAAAATTCAATTAAAACTTGTGTGGAGTTAAGCTGACAAAGCTGAGATTAAGTCTAACTGACTTAAGCTGAAACTGAGTCAACCTACAGCGGATATAATTTTAGCCTTTTTCTTGATCTTGTTATTCATTATGAAAATCGTGTGTTGTGAATCGAATTACGATGAATATCGAGATGTGATATGTAGTATAACAATCGTATCACTATGCTATAAATAAATGCTTGAGTAAGTAAGTAAATGCGTAAAGTAAGTAAGGCGAGAAATTATAGAGGTTCCGTGGTGTAATCCTGTCAATCCTCTCTTCCTCGTGGTTCGGAGGAAAATTCCACTAGAACTTCTTGAGGTGCACTATTACAAAAAGTCCTAAACAATAGTCCTTGGCTAATCCTAGCGTCACTATCTAAACAATTGTAGAAACAGGTAGAATGGTCAGCTTCTCCAAATGCTTGAACAACTGGTCCTTGGAGGGTACACGTATGCCTTTTCACCACTACCACCACAAACACAGTCTACCCGACTGCTTGTCACAACTGTCCTTGGCGAAACCTTCCTGGTTTGATTCACAGTCTAAAACCTTTGATGTGAAATCATAGTTGGGCTGAGAATCAAATAAATTGATTCTTGTTTGCGGTTCTTCAAAGTGTTGGATCCTTGATAGATTCTTTGTAGCTTGAACACTTGAAGAAATACTAGATATGATCTTTGTTAAAGTTCAAAGATGATAGCAATTCGAATAAGATGACTAATGCACAAACTTGCTTGTTAAATCTTGTGAATCACTTCTTGTTTAATTTTGGGTGCAAAGTCCTATATTTATAGTATCAGGTCCAACATTCATCTGGCTTAGATTCGAATTGTATCAGTGTCTTTTTCTGCAACGGATATATTTTCTGACCGTTCTGCGTGTCGTAAATCATCCAATGAAATTGTTTCCTTTCAACGCTCCACTCGACTTTCGGTTGTTGGATGATCGACTTATAAAACCGAGTTTCCTTATCGCTTTATTCTCGAGTTTTCACTTGTCGGTTTTTAATCGACTTGGAGCATTAATCGAAATTTTACTCTTCTTCAAATATCGATACTCGGTTTTCATCGATCATTATTGACTTAATCAGAGTACACCATGACTCATTATCAACTAAGAATTCATTGTCCTTATGATTCTTAGGTCTTCATACAAGATCCATAAAGTCGATTCAGTCACCACAATCTTGCACAAGTCCAACTTTCTGATCCTCGACTTGTAATCTTCATAATCGAGTTTGAACCCTCGCTTCAATCTTCTATAATCGAGTCTGTGACCCTCGGTTCTTCAATCTTCTATAATCGAGTCTGTGACCTCTCGCTTCTTCAATCTACTAGATAAGCCAATCGAAATGCAGAACTCTCGGCGAACTTACCTTCTTCCGATTTTACGTAGGTGTGCTCTGAGTCGCTTTGCTTGTATTGGTAGTTTCCGCTTTTCTAAATGATTTCCGGCTTTTCAGTTTTACGACACGCTAATTATTACAGTGCTTGTCTGATGTAACCTATACAATTATCAGACTTTAGTAAGACTTATACATTCAGTTCTAGACATCTTTTAGCTTTTCACTATAACAAATTGGTGGCTTGACACTTCATCAATGGGGTTAAGATAATACTTTGAACAAATTAGATGAATTATCATCAAAACATAAATTTTATTTCCAACAATTTCCCCCTTTTTGATGATGCCAAAACTCTTCTTAAAAGAAAAGCTTAAAGATCAAAACAAAGTAAAGCAATGTAAAACTGAAAAACTGGTTTTCATTAAAATGAGCAAAAACTGGATAAGTATATTATGTTCAAATAACTGTGACTAAAGACTAAGCTTCTTCTTAGATTTTGCATGACTGAGTCATATTTTCTTGCTTTGTCATACAGTCGAAAATCTTCTTCTAGCTTGGAGTCTTCCTTTGAGAAAGTCTTATTGTAGTCAACTTGACTACTTTCTTTCCATCTTTTCCATTGAATTAGCTTGGGTAAGCTTGAGTCTTTCAAGTAGTAACTTTCAAATTCTGCTAGATCAGCTTTCATTTGTTCAGTCTTGTCTTTAATCTTCAGTTTATCATCAATCCTTAGATTCTTCTTGTGTTGTGCAATTTTCTGTTTTGAGTAGATATCGGCGAGAAAAATAGTTCAAGGATTCTTCAATGTTCTCGTCCTTGTACTTGGCTTTAATAGGATTGAAATCTTTGTTAAATCTGTGTCCACAGATCCTTTGTAAGAGTAACTCTTCCGTCTCCAGTCGATTGTATTTTTTTCAAAAGTTGATTATCGATTAACTCTTGTTTCAAAGATTTGGGATCCGATCGGTAACATTGTAGTTCTTCTTCAAGTCGCTTCATCTGTCCAAGTAACTTCAGCTTTTCTTCTTGACTTCCCTTTTTGGCATCATACAACCGATCTACCAGGCATGAGTTGCCTTTTGATCTTCCAAATCGTGACGAGAAGCAAGTACTTCCTTAAGCCGAGTTTCCAACCCGTAGATATGTTGATTCATATGCCAATGAGCCTGAGCATGAGTTTCTCTGCCTCATCATGGTTGTATTTTCGAGTTGTTGCTTGAGTAGCACTATTTACGAAGCGAACTTGAACTTGCTTTGTGGATCATCTCTAATCTTGCATGAATCAAACATCGATTCTAGTTCTATACTCAATATATCCAGAGATGTTTGATAAAAGATCGCTTACGTGTGTCTCTCGATCGAGTACAATTTTCAAGTTTTCATGAACTTTGGCTAATTCATCCTTAGATAGACAGTCAGAAGGATCATATGTATCTTCAATCTGGTCCTTGTCCTGAGTATCATCAGGAATAACCATCAGTTGTCGGGCTTCATCACCGCCACGAGTGTCGATTATCTGATTTCCAACTGGCAATTCTTCGTGTTGTGGTTCAGTTTGCTTTGCTACAGGTTGAGGTTGAGTAACTTGTTGCAAAACTGTAGTTTCATCAGTTTCTTGTCTCGATTTTCCATCATCACCATCATCGTTCTTCTTTGAACTGTCTTTAGATGATGTTCCTGATTCCCTTCTTTTTGCTAACTCATTAAATCTTTTGAAGCAATTGTCAAGAAATTCTTTTATGGGAAATAGAGAATAAAGATCTCTAACTTCCAATGTCTCCAAGAGTAATTTCTCTTGGTACCGCAAATCGATGTCTCAAAACCTTCGTTGAAGTTTCATTTTCATCATCTTGATGATTCTATCGACCAAAATTGGTGCTTGATTCAACGAACCGTTGTCTGTTGTAATTGAGAAGTCACGATCTGCAGTGACTTGATTTGTTGTTGTCGTTCCCCTCTCGGTGAGTACTTTCTCACCGAGATTTACGAGTACAAGCACCTTGCAAATCGATCTTCCTTCTATTGAACCGGTTTTTCGCTTGGTGCCTCTGTGTTCGACTTCCGGTTTCGACTTGCTTTAGGTTGGGAGATTGTTTACGTGCTTTGCTTCAAGGCTTGATTTTCTTATGCCTTTCCTTCCTTAATCTTTTCTAAGTAAAACCCGAATGATTCCACTAAGTGTTTTCTTTAGTCGGAATCTCCCATCGATTACTTGACCTTCACTTTGTGCTCTTTTACGCACTTTCCAACTCGGCTAGGTGTTGCTTCTTGAACTGATTTAGAATATACCACCCCAATTGAATTCTATTCCATCCCGATTATGTTCATGAGATAGATACAGATCTTCTCGACGGTATGTTGATTCCTTTCGATTTTCCAATAACATGTCTGCTGAGCCATATGCTGAGATGTCCAAATTCCGTTTTGATTTTATCGATATGAACACCAGGCTGTATTGGTTCTGTAGATGAAGTGATCATTGAGAGAAAAGCTTCCTTCTTCAATGATAAAGTGCCGAACTCTGTTGAGGTTGCTGTTGTGTTTGCGAAGCCAAAGAGTGACCGTAAAACTCTTTCATTGAGAACAGTCCGATCTTCACGAACCGTAGTCATTAAGGAATCTCTGGCCATTCGCATGTTTTGCCAAAATTGTAAGATACCTTCCACATCTCGTTTCTCTTTGAAACTAACTTCAAGGATGTTATTCAATCCTGGTTGTTTTTCGATTTTGTCTCGGACACAACTGGCTAACAAGGTGTTTTGACATAAACCTTCATACATGTCAAGTGTTAGCTCAGCCAGTTCCGTGATCAGCCGAGTGTCTCTTGAATCATCTGAACCGGCCATATATGAGTGTGAACACACAAGTTTGATTTTTGAGAGAAGGGGTTGTAAGAGTCTTTTTGAAAATAATTTGAATTTGAATAGTGAATAGTGTGAAAGGAGGTTGAATAAATAGGTGGGATATTCTGGCGGTTGAGTGGTACAACATTTCAAATTCCATGATGGTTTTGATAACCGATGCGTGTACCATTCTGACAAACGTGGGGTGTACACACGAAATTCTGACAAAAGGAACTGTGGTAATTTAATGCGATATAATCTGCTTTTTGATTCTATCTTATCAATCTTTGACTAACTTTGATCGGGATGAAAACGATCTTTGAGATTCGGTTTCTTGAGATAATGTAGTCCCATCAAATTAATCAGTTTGTCAAGTTCTTCAGTTGTCAGTTTGAGATTGTTGATGTCAATGATTAATTTGTTAAGTGAGCGCACCCATCATAACAAAGATTAATCCCCTTGACGAATCTCTGGCTTAACTGACTAGTTGACTTTGATTATTCCCAACTCAGTTCTTAATTTAGCAAATCTTTCTTTATCCAAAGGTTTTGTAAAGATATCACATAGCCGATCTTGATGAGTACATAAAGAATCTGTTATATCCTTCTTCTCTGCATGATCTCTTATGAAGTGATGACGGACATCAATGTGTTTTGTCCTTGAGTGTAAAAGCGGATTATCGATAATTGCAATTGCACTCGTATTATCACACATTATGGGAATTGTTCCTTCTTCATCCCATAGTCTCTTAATTGTTGTCGATCCATAAAACTTGAGCACAACAACTTCCAATACTATATATTCAACTTCAATTTGTAGAAGTTGAAATTGAATTTTGCTTTTTTTTGAACCATGACACAAGTCTATTTCCCAATAAGCCGACATGTGCCTGATGTGCTTTTTCTTTACGTCACTTTACATCCAAAGATAGTCTCAATCTGAATAAGAAATCGGCTTGAATTCTCCTTCTTTTGAATACCAAATTCCAACTCCGTCAGTATCTTTCGGATATTTCAAAGTTCTTTTCACAACTGTGAGATGACTTTCTTTTGGTCTTGATTGAAATCTTGCACATACACCGACAACAAAAGATATGTCCGCCTACTTGGCCGTAAGATAGAGTAAGCTTCCAATCATCCTTCAGTAGAGTGTTTGATCAACATCTTTACCTTCTTTGTCTTCATCAAGCCTGATGTTGGTCCCTATTGGTGTAGAAATTCCAGAGATTTCTCCATACCAAACTTTTAATAAGTTCTCTTGTATATTTGGTTTGATGAACAAAAATTCCATCGCTTAAGCTGTTTAACTTGCGATCTAGAAAATAATTTAGTTCACCCATCATACTCATCCTAAATTTGCTTTTCATCAAGCTTGCAAATTTCTCGCATAATTGTTCATTTTCTCGATCCAAAGATGATATCATCAACATAAATTTGAACAAGTAGAGTATCTTCTCCATTCTTCATCCTGAATAGAGTTTTGTCGATTGTTCCTTTGATAAATCCATTATCCACTAGAAACTGAGATAGAGTTTCGTACCAACCTCTTGGTGCTTGTTTGAGTCCATAAAGAGCTTTTCTTATTTTGAAAACTTTATCTGCTTGATCTTTGATTTCAAATCCGGGTGGTTGTTGAACATATACTTCTTCTTCAAGAATCCCATTCAAAAATGCGCTTTTGACATCCATTTGATAAACTTTGAATTTCTTGTGAGCGGCAAAGGCAAGAAATAATCTGATTGCTTCTAATCTTGCAACTGGTGCATAGGTTTCATCAAAGTCTATGCCTTCTGCTTGAGAGTATCCTTTGGCTACAAGTCTGGCCTTGTTTCTGATGATATTCCCATCTTCATCAAGTTTATTTCTGAAGACCCATTTGGTTCCAATGATATTCACATGAGCTGGTCTATCCACCAATTCCCATACTTGATTTCTTTCGAATTCGTTGAGTTCTTCTTGCATAGCTAAGATCCAATCTGGGTCTTTCAATGCTTCTTCAATTTCTTTAGGTTCTGATTGAGATAGAAAGCATGCAATCATTGCATCTAGTTGATGTCTTGTTCGAACTCCAGCTTGTGTATCACCAATAACTTGTTCTTCAGGGTGATCTCTCATCCATTGATGTGTGTGAGTTTGTAATAACTGATTTGCATTTTGTTCAACTGGATCTGAATGAAGTTGTTCAGGTTGAAGAGTGAATGGAAACTGAGGTTGATCTTGATCTGAACAATCTGAGATGTGTAATCTTCCAATGTCAATCGAATTTGGTTACGGTATGACAGTGGCTTGAGGCCGAGAAACGGATTTCGTGTGTCTTCGATTCTTCACCAGGAAGTTAGGTTCATCAAATACTACATGTATTGATTCTTCATGCTTGAGTGTCCTTTTATTTAGTACTCTAAAAGCTTTGCTGACACTTGAATATCCTAGGAAAATTCCTTCATCAGCTTTAGGCTGAAAAACATGAAGTTGATCTTTTCCATTATTGTGGATGAAACATTTGCTTCCAAAAGCGTGAAAGTATGAAACATTTGGTTTTCTTCCATTCCAAATTTCATAAGGAGTCTTCTCGTGTCGCTTATTCATGAGAGCTGCATTACAGAGTGTAACAGTGTATTAATCGCTTACGCCCAATATCTTTCGGTAGTTTAGCTTCACGGATCATGGTCCTCCCAAATTCTTTGAGTGTTCTGCTTCTTCTTTCAAATACACCATTTTGTTGTGGTGTTCTGTGGCGACAAGTTGGTGTAACACACCATTTTCTTCACGATATTCAATAATTACACTGTTGAGGAATTCGGTTCCTTTATCGATCTTTATCTTCACAACCAAACTCCTTTTTGATTAAAGTCTCTTGAGAAGTTCTGTGAGTTTCTGCTTGGTTTCACTTTTCTTGGTTAGAAAGATTACCCAAGTGTATCTTGAAAAATCATCTACTACCACCAAAGTATATTTCTTTCCACTGATACTAATTGGTGTAATAGGTCCAAATAAATCCATGTGTAGCAATTCTAGATGTCGTGTTGTAGAATGCTGAGACTTGGTCTTGAAACTTGCTTTTGTTTGTTTTCCTTGTTGACATGCATCGCATAAGCTGTCCTTCTTATATGATATTTCTGGTAGCCCAATGACTAGCTGCTTCTTAACAAGTGTATTGATGTCATCAAAATTGAGATGACTCAGTTTCTTGTGCCATAGCCAACTGATTTCTGATTTGGTATGCACAAGTAGACAAGTTTCAGCAACGACTGTTGTCCAATCTACCACGTACATGTTTTCCTTTCTTCTTCCGGCTAGGACAACTTGATAAGCTGATTCGCTGATGACAACGCAGAAATCTTTATCAAAAGTGACTTTGTATCCCATATCACAAAATTGACTTGTGCTGAGTAGATTGTAGTGTAGTCCTTCTACATAGGATACATTCTTGATTGTAAGTCCATTTCTGATTAAGGTGCCATAACCTTTGGTGTATCCGGGTTTATCTTTACTTCCAAAATTGACTTTAGGTCCATCTTTTGCAATGAAATTATTAAGACAGTCCTTGCTCTTTGTCATGTGTCTAGAGCAACCACTGTCAAAGTACCAAATATCCTGCAACAAAAATTAAAAGGTTTTAGGTACCCAATTCAGTTTGGGTCCATGGGGGTCAGTTGTTAGTACAACACTGGGAATATATCCCTTGGGTATCCTTCGGATATTGTTGCACCTGTTTTCATATATATAAGCTACACTCCCATAATGTCTGTGTTTGGGTTGTATCTTATTTATATGATCTCTCGAATCTTTTGGTGAAATTTATTTCCACCATGCATTTTGTTATTAAAGCTTGAATGATAACTATCATTCCTTCATCTTAGGTCCAGAATCGACCTTTGTATCATGACTTATCTTGAGAACTCGAGATTAGTCCTCTGTTGAGTTTTGGGTGAGACTTGTGATAAGTTCTCTGCATGCGAATGATTGTTATTACCGTTTATTAACCAAATCAAGAAAATTCCAATCATCGTCGGTGGGGTATAGTCTTCCTTTCCCCTAAATGTGTGAATCCTTGAATGACTAACATTCTTGGATTTACTTTGATTGTAATTTTTCTGGTTCCTGACTTCATTGGTTTTTGTGGATCTGGCAATTGATTTACCTTTTCGGTTTTCATTGAATGCAACTGATCTACCATTTGACTTACCTTTGTTGGTAGATACAGTTGTTTTCTTAGGAAACTGATTTGTCCTTTGTGATACTGGCTTTACTGGTTCATCAATTTTCTTAGTTTGTGGAAATTGCTCAGCTATAAACTTAATACCAGTTTTGGTACTAGGTCCAAGAAATTGCTAGTTCCATTCTTTGAAGATTGCTTGTGTATCAAATCCTAAACCGCTTTTGTCTCCATATGGTTTTCCCGATTTGAATCCAATGAATCGAACTTGATTGAGCAAATGATTCAGATTGCGGCTTCGATGCAACGATCGATCTTTGAATCTTTTCTTTATCGATTTAGTCGGTTTCAACATTTTTAGTTCAGACTTCAATCTTTCAACTTCCGAATTAGATTTTCTTTCGGCTTTGATTGATTCATAACCACTTTGAATAGTTACTAGCCGATTCATCAATTCGTCGGCGTTTCTTCTAATTCTAGATTTTTGGATTGGAGTCGTGATCGAAGAACATGCATTTATCATGGAAATCGAAATGAGGAGTATTTAGAATTAGATTCACATACCTCATTTTGATCTTCCATATATGCCATTAAAGTTGTGTCATCTGATAGTCTTTCAGTACCAGCTTCATAGTCTGATTCATCTCCAGCAAGGAGTGCTCTTCTACCAACTCTTCTTGGTGGGGTCTTCTTGATCGATTCTGGACACTCACTTTATAATGTCCAGGTTTCTTGCGGTTGAAACAGAGGTATTCATCATCTTTTCTTTTCTCGGAGTTCTTTTGATGAATTTTTGAGTATTGGGATGTCCACTCTTCATCCTTCGGTCTGTTAATCATCGAGCCATTTGTTCTTCCATTTCATCCAATTCATGAAGATTGCTAGATGAGTTTTCTTGAATGTCATTCGATCTTTCTTTGCAAGTCTTTGTCGTTTTGGGTTCTTCTAGAGCCTTGATTATTGCAGCCGTGCTTGTGAAATCTTCACTGAATTCATAAGCTTTCAAATCTGAAAAGATTTTGAATGAATCTTCTATATCCAACCTCTCCGGATTCTTCCATACAGATGACCTTCATCTTCCAAAGACATTGGTAAAGCCTTCAAGATTCTTGTGTTGATAACTTTCTTTGAGTATTCAATCTTGAGTAGATCTAGTTCATCCATGATAGCATCGAATCTTGTCTCCATTTGATCAATGGTTTCTCCAGATTTCATTTTGAAATTCTCAAATTTTTGCTTTACAATGTAAATTTTATTTTCCTTGATTGAGTCTGTTCCTTCACAAACTAACGGAGTTTGTCCCACATTTCCTTGGCGCTTGTGCATTCTTTCACTTTCAAGTACATGTTGCTATCAAGAGTTACGAGGATAAAGTCCATGGCCACATTGTTGAGATTATTTAAAACTGCGATCATCACTTAGTCCATTCCGATTTGGGTTTAGCAACTCGAACTTGTTCTCCACCAACAGATTTGCATATGAGTGATCTTAATTGGTCCATCGGTGAGTACATCCATCATTTCATCATGAGTAGTTGCCAGAATGCTGCATACGACGTTTGTATTCGTCAAATCTGTCTATGTTGCACATAAGCATTTGTCTTGCATATTGATTGTTATCCATTGTGAGTGAGTGGGAAATGAATTTAAAACTGAGCTTTCAACTGAGAACAACTAGAGGAGATATAGAGCGAATGATATCTTGTCAAAGAAACACTGCTCCGATACCAATTGTTGGTCCCTTGGAAAGGCTAACACAAGTTTAGAGGGGGGGTGAATAAACTTGTCCCTAAAACTAGATTTTAAACAACTTAAAAATTCAATTAAAACTTGTGTGGAGTTAAGCTGACAAAGCTGAGATTAAGCCTAACTGACTTAAGCTGAAACTGAGTCAACCTGCAGCGGATATAATTTTAGCCTTTTTCTTGATCTTGTTATTCTGTTATGAAAACTGTGTGTTGTGAACTGAATTCTGATGAATATCATTTGTGACTGTGTAAGGTATAACAATCAGGTATCACTATGCTATAAATAAATGCTGAGTAAGTAAGTAAATGCGTAAAGTAAGTAAGGCAGAAATTATAGAGGTTCCAGGTGATGTAATCCTGTCAATCCTCTCTTCCCCTGTGGTGCGGAGGAAAATTCCACTAGAACTTCTTGAGGTGCACTGTTACAAAAATTCCTAAACAATAGTCCTTGGCTAATCCCTAGCGTCACTATCTAAACAGTTGTAGAACAGGTAGAATGGCTGCTCTCCAAATGCTTGAACAACTGGTCCTTGGAGGGTACACGTATGCCTCTTCACCAGCTACCACCACAAACACAGTCTACCCGACTGCTTGTCACAACTGTCCTTGGCGAAACCTTCCTGGTTTGCTTCACAGTCTAAAACCTTTGATGTGAAATCAAAGTTGGGCTGAGAATCAAATAAATTGATTCTTGTTTGTGGTTCTTCAAAGTGTTGGATCCTTGATAGATTCTTTGTAGCTTGAACACTTGAAGAAATACTAGATATGATCTTTGTTAAAGTTCAGAGATGATAGCAATTCGAATAAGATGACTAATGCACAAACTTGCTTGTTAAATCTTGTGAATCTCTTCTTGTTTAATTTTGGGTGCAAAGTCCTATATTTATAGTATCAGTCCAACGTTCATCCGGCTTAGATTCGAATTGTATCGAGTGTCTTTTCTCATAACGGATATATTTTACGACCGTTCTCGCAGATGTCGATAACTCATCCAATGAAATTGTTTCCTTTTCAACGTTCCACTGTACTTTCAGTTGTTGGATGACTGACTTATAAAACTGAGTTTCCTTATCAGTTTTATTCTGAGTTTTCACTTGTCAGTTTTTAAGCGACTTGGAGCATTAACTCAAATTTTACTCTTCTTCAAATATCAGTACTCGAGTTTTCATCTGATCATTATTGACTTAATCAGAGTACACCATGACTCATTATCAACTAAGAATTCATTGTCCTTATGATTCTTAGGTCTTCATACAAGATCCATAAAGTCGATTCGAGTCACCACAATCTTGCTCAAGTCCAACTTTCATGATCTCGACTTGTAATCTTCATAATCGAGTTTGAACCCTCGCTTCAATCTTCTATAATCGAGTCAGTGACCTCGGTTCTTCAATCTTCTATAAGCGAGTCTGTGACCCTCAGTTCTTCAATCTACTAGATAAGCCAATCGAGTCTCAGAACTCTCAGCGAACTTACCTTCTTCTTTTTTACGTAGGTGTGCTCTGAGTCGGTTTGCTTGTATTGGTAGTTTCCAGTTTTCTAAATGATTTCCGACTTTTCGCTTTTACGACACGCTAATTATTACGATTAGCTTGTCTGATGTAACCTATACAATTATCAGACTTTAGAAAGACTAATACATTCATTCTAGACATCTTTTAGCTTTTCACTATAACAGTGGCTTTCAAAGACTTCATCAATGGGGTTAAGATAATACTTTGAACAAATTAGATGAATTATCATCAAAACATAAATTTTATTTCCAACAGCTATACAATGGAAGGAAGAAACCCTATCATAACATGGAATTTCAGGAAGGTCTGAATTCATTTCTGGGACTAAAAATTTATGAAACAAGGGTCAAGGCACTAAGATCTTCTTACAGAGGTGGAAGAGGAGGAAAAGGTGGAAGAGGAAGAGTGGGAACCGCCCAATCAGCAAGAGATTCACTGGATGAATTCAAACATTTTTACATGAGACAAGGCTTCGATGTTCACAACATAAGGTTAACTTTACCTAAAGCCTGGAAGTGGTGGAAAGAGCTGAATACTTGGGTTGACTTTTCCCCAATTGAAAACCAATGGATGGTGGATGTAGTCAGAGAAATCAAGGAGTTCTATGAGAAGAGAGAAAGGGACAAAGACAAAAACTAGATCAGCACACTTACATTATTTATTTCATTCTGCTGATCCTAGTTTGTAATAAGTTTGAACAAATTTGATTATAATGAGAAATGGCTAAATTTGTTCTGTTGTTGTTTTTATCCTTTTGCTTTGCTGTAAGGAGGGTATTGGCATCATCACTAAAAAGGGGGAAATTGTTGGACTTATTTTAAGTTTTAATGATGAGTGTCAGACTAGCTGTTATAGAGCAAAGGCAAAAAGATGTCTAGATCAAATGTATAGGTTTATTAGAGTTTGATCTTTGTATAGGCTTGATCAAACAAGCATTGAAATTAGGTCAGCTGACTGTATCAGCAGACCTGTCTAGGTCAGTAAGGTAACTAGGCCAGTAGACTAGTTAGAAACCTGCTGAAGACTGAAGACTGAGGGTTCAAAATCAGTTATTGAAGGCTAAGGGATCAAACTTAGTACTCAAAGTCAAGGATATGGAATCAGAATTTAGGGAAATCTGTGATGACCTAAACTGATTACATATACCTTGTGTACAAGGTCTAAGTTCCATATGTTAAGTGGTGATTGGAACTTAGTTATGTTCAAAATGGTGTACTTTAACTTCATAATAAAAAATTTAGATGAAAAGCAGTCAGCTGAAGTGTTATTGAAACACAACATACTTTAGCCAGCTGACAGATATGTACATCAGCAGACTAAAATAAGTCAGATATCTGTAGAGTATAAATCTCGATTTAATCAAAGGTTACATTGGAAGATTACAAGGATAAGGATGGATTACAAGCCTTGATATTGTCAACAAATCAATGGCCAAGATGAAAAGAACGTTGGAAAGATTTAGAGGATTAACCAATGGACATAAGTCAAAGGGTCGACAGACTGAAAACTGACAAAAAGCAAACTGTCAGTGTCTGTCCTATGAATAGAGACATAAAGCAAGTCAAGATGGAGACAACTCTGAAATGGCTATGCTTGAATTTCAAACATAAGTCATAGGATTCTCACCTATAAATAGAAGACTCCTGATCCAGATACAAGTGATGAAAAACAAATAATCTACTAAAAGCTATCAAGTTTCTGATCAAGAAAATCACCCTGCTGACCTACACAGAACTTTAACTGTCTGATCAAGAAATTCTTCAAGTGTATCCTGCTATCAAGTTACATCAAGTACAGACACTTGAAGACTTCAAGCTGCCGATCATTTCATCCTGATCAAGCTGCTGATAACTGAATCATTTACTTGATTCAAACATTCTTTTACTAGAAACCTGCTGAAGACAAAGAAGCACTTTGGTGTCAAGAACTGTTGTTTGTGGTGGAGCTGGTGAAGAGGCAATCCTACCCTTCAAGGACCACTAGAATACTTTGGAGCAGCAATCCTACCTGTTTCAAATATTCAGTTTGTGAAGCCATAGTTATTGGTGAAGGACACACAGCTTAGGGATTTTTGTAACTGCAACCTCAAAGATCTCTAGTGAATTTCCTCCAACATCACAGGAGAAGAGTGGACTAACAGGATTACACCAGCTGGAACCACTATAAAAATTGCCTACTTACTTTCTGCATTTACTTTCTGCATTTAGTATACTGATCACATCAATTTACTGAAACTAGCAACTGAATCACACACCTACACTACTGAGCATATACTACTTAGTATCATCTTTCTAACAACAAGTAATAAGGCTTAATTTGAATATATTCCGCTGCAACAAATCCAGTAACATCTGTTGTCAGCAGACTACTGAGTGGTCGGCCAGACTCTCGAGCGATCAAGCCAGCACTCGACATTCTTGAGTTTGTTAACTCCAAAAGTTTTAAGTGTTAAGTTTATTCACCCCCCATCTAAACTTACCAAAGCCTTTTTAAGGGACCAACAAACCTCCATTGAGGTTGTGCCACTGCTTTCTTCTCTGGGTCTACAGAGATTTTATGCATACACACCGATGGGCTTATTCCTCGTATATATGCAATCGTCCACCCAAATGCTCTCTTATGCTCTCTCAGTACTCTTAAAAGTTTCTCCTCTTCTAAAGGTGATAGTGATGATGAACTTATGAGGGGAAGAGTATCATCTTGTAAGTATCGTACTTTAGGTGAGATGGCAAAGGTTTCAACTTTAAATTCCTTGGTGGCTCTTCCAACGATGATCTCAACAGTTTTCCAGTCAATTGTAAGTCAAAGAACTTATGCCACGAGGGTCTATAGATTGTTCCACCTACATCCACAGAGGATATAGGCTCTACTTCTCGTAATTGACCTTCGCTACACCCAGGCCATGTTTCCTTACTACTTCATTCATCCCCTTTCAGGAGCAAAGTCTCTGTTACTTCAGGGTCTAGTGCCACTTGCTGACGTAATTTCAAAACAAGCTCGTCTATGGCATCTAGCATGTAACATGCTTCTCCCTCATCTTGTGAATACATCATTGCTTTCATCACATTGAATACTACTATGTCCTCATTTACCCTTAGAATCAGCTCACCCGTATGAACATCTATCAATGTTTTTCTTGTTGATAAGAAAAGTCTTCCTAGGATCAGTGGAACATCGTGGTTAGCTTCCATGTCTAGTACTACAAAGTCTAAGGGGAACACGAACTTATCAACTTTCACCAACACATCCTCCACCACTCCACAAGGTTGCTTCATAGACCTATCGGCCAATTGAAGGGTTATAGATGTATCGTTTAACTCATTCATGCCTATAGAAAATGGAGTGTGGCATTAAATTGACACTGGCTACAAGATCAAACAATGCTTTGTTTAAGCATACCCTCCAATTGTACAAGGTATGAGGAAGCTCCCAGGATCTTTACACTTTGGAGGCAGTTTGTGTTGCAAAACTACCGGGTATTCCTCGTTAAGGTAAATAGTCTCAAGGTCTAACAACTTTCTTTTGGTAGAGATTTCTTTTTTCAAGAATTTTGCGTATTATGGCATCCCGGCCAGAGCTTCTACTAAAGGTATATTCACTTGCAATTTCTTAAACATTTCTATGAACTTTTTACAACAAGCATCATCATGATTTGGTTTTTTTTCCTAGAGGGATAGGGTAAAGTAGCAGGATTAATAGTTACAGTTAATGAAGACTTACCTGATGCCTGCTCGTCTGCTGAATCTGCAGACGCCCGATTAATCGGTGTGGGGTCCCGATTATTCGGCCACTCTTTTCCTCCTGATTCTGCTGCTATTGCTTTCTGATTCTTCCTGGATTGTTGGTATAACTGGTCCAGGCAGTTCCTTTCCATTTCTAGTCATAATTGCATTCACGTAATTCAGATTCTTCTCCATGTTACTTGGTAATCCAACCGGAGGACAGGCTGACACTTGCTCGGTGATTTGCCCTACTTGGTGCGACAGATTCTGCACTAAGGCTTCATGATTGGTCAGTCTTGTATTATTCTTCTGACAATATGTGGTGAAGTTTGCATTCAGTTCGGTCAGGGATTTTGTGAGTTGATTGACCGTATCGGTCACAGTTGAGCTCATTTTATCCATGGCTGCTTCCCAACCACCTGACTTGTTGAATCGAGGCATGAATCCCCCAGTCCGTCTTGGTATCTCTCCACCTGTAGGATCACTTAGTCGAAAACTAGGGTGGTCGTGAGAATCTGGACGATATCCCCCCCTAAGGATTTCCTTGCCTCCCTAAATAGTCCACATCTTCGGTGTTGGTTGCTTCGACTTCTTGAACTTTCTCTACTTTGGCAATGCGGTCTTGCATACAGTCTATTTTCTCGTTCATTGCCATTAACTGGTATAAAATCTTTTGAGATGTATCTTCTCCAAATATTCCTTCAGCTACATTTACATTCTCAATTTGATGCGTTCCCTATTGGCTTGTAAGTGCTATATGTTCCAACTTTTCTTCATCTTCTTCAGGTGACAGCAATGCAAAACATCCATTGCTTGATGCATCAACTCTCATTTGTTCACTAGGCCGCAATCCGTGATAGAAACTGCATTTGTACGGGCATAGTGATATCATGGTGAGGGCATCTCCATTGTGCTTCCTTAAACCTTTCCCAAGTGTCTTCGAAAGTCTCGGTTGGTTTTTTCTTGAAATTCATGATGTCATGTCTCATCTGTAGTGACACTCAGGTGGGCAGTACTTATTCATAAATTTTTGTAGTAGATCGGTCCAAGTTTGGATTGATCCTGGTGCTAGAGACAATAACCAGATCTTTGCCTTGTCTTTTAGAGTGAATGGAAACAATATTAGCTTATTGTTGTCTTCAGGTACTCCTGCTGGTTTGACTGTGCTGACTATATCCATGAAGTTAGTGATGTGTACACTAGGATCTTCGTTCGGTACTCCATGAAAGGTAGTGTAATTGGTCACCATCTGTATCACGTTTGGCTTTGGGTGAAAGACCTCAGTTGCATTCTCTGGCTGAACAATCGCTGGCATGAATTGCTCAATCATGGGCATTGCATAAATCTGTAGAGTTCTTCTATCTCCTTGTACCACAACTCCTGCTCCATTGACTCTTCCGTTTTGTCCATTCTCTGCCATGGTGTTATGCGTATCCTCTAAAGGTGGAATTTCTTCTTCATTCTTGCTGTGATCTCCTTTGTGTGAACTCACGTCATCTGCCAGCCTACCAGTCTTCTTTTGAGCTTTCTTTAACTTGTGTTTAGCAAACTTTTCAATCTCAGGTATGAATCTCTCGAGTTTGGCTGCTGAACTCCGTGTAGCGTACTACAAGACACAAAAAAGCAATGAAAAAATTAGTGACTTGCCTCAGCGGTTGTTAAACTCGCCTGGAGGAGTAAAAAATACAGACTCTGGCTACTGACTCGACGCTAAATTGACAGAACCGATTCTGCTGAATCTAGGGCGCTCGATTAATCGCAGGTAACCCTCGATTAATCAGGTGTGATTTTTTTTCAGATTCAAACAAAACTGACTTTGTACGACTGCAGTATAAATAGACTATAAAAAAGACTCAATAAAATAGACTCAAATATATACAAACGCTCAATCTCAAAAAAAGAGTATTCTTGACACGAGTCCCCGGCAACGGCGCCAGAAAAACTTGATCGCGTGTAAAGCACTTACTAGCAATAGGACTAGGTCTATCGTAGTAGAGTATTGGTGAGTCAAGGTAGAATCCTATAGAGGCTTGTAAGAACGCAAATCATTCAAGATTGAGCTGACACAATAACGGTCTATGACCAACTGTAATATAGAAAGAAGTTAAAGCGGTGCCAATAAACAAACAAGATTATACAAATTCAAATAGAGCACACAAGAGTTTCTAATGTATTAGTCTAATTATGAGTTATTAGTTATTCCCCCATTATATGCATTAGCCATCCCCGTTGGTAAATTATAATTCATTGTCAACTACGGGTGCAAACTCCTAACCCTATCTACTTCCATTGTAAGGACAGTAGATGATTTCTATGCAACTAACCTCCTTCGCTGGTTGTATTAGTTTATACGCAATAAGTTTTAGAGTTTCCGGCTCAAGACCGAAAACCTCCCTAGGCAGCTATCGACTATGACTAGCACGTTCCTAAGGATCCATCAAGACTATGTCCAAATTAACACTTCACTAATAGCCCTTCATGCTAATTTACGATAACATGCAAATAGTTGATCAGGATACTAACATGTAAATTAAATCTGTCGATCAACGTAGCTGGCGCCGATTATCATGAACTAGTAATTTACTAGGTATTCAGATCTAGCGATATAGACCGTTGTAGATCAAAAGAATGCAATCACTACTTCATGATTTCTTCACCAACGAATTAGATCTATACATACATGGGGTAAAATAAACTAAATACTACATAATTAAACTAAATAAACAATTAAAACATACTAGTCAAATAGAACAACGACATATCTACATCTTGGAAAAGCCAGAAAATACCCTCGAAGATGAGTGTAGATCTCCCTCGGATCTCTTCCTAGAAGGCGAATCCGTCGACTCCGTGACTAGAACTCATCAAGTAAAAAAACATAGAACAATGAACATTTATTGTATAATAATTGTAAGTTTTTAGGTACCATGAATTTTGAGGTGATGCCTCTGATTTATAGCTAAATAAACCGATTTAGAAAGACCTAGACCTACTAATCGTCCAAGAAAATGCGTTTCTGAGGATTCTGGACTCTCGATAATTTGGCGGTACTTCCTGATTAATCGGGGGTATTTTTGTACTTTTCTTTCTGCTGGCTTAACTTGGAAGGTTCTGGAATACCCTAGGCCCAATCTCTTCATTTCTGCTCCAAAATTGTCCACAATGCTCAGCCCAATATTTTGTATCCTGAAAATAATCAAATAACACACGAAATAATATCGAATAAGGGAAAATAAACGTTAAATGCAAAATACTCGAGCAAACCCGATATATGATATTCAACTCAAATGGTTCATAATTATAGGTCGAAACAACTATTTTTAGCTCATAATGGATATAATGTTGATGTCGTAGGATATACTATTTTAAGCATCATCAAAACTCAGTGTTGAAGATTTAAGCCGAGGCTATAGGATAGAAATCGGGTAAGTCTGTGATGGCTTGATCTGTCCTTATAGACCTGTATTGAAGGTCTAAGTTCCCAAAAGGACATGTGATGAAAAGGGACTTAGTTATGTGATGACGGTCAATTTGGTTTCATAGTTTACTATGAACTTACCCCAGATTTTTGTTCTCTATGGTGATAATATGTATGAAATCATGGGTTAATTAGCAAATGTGATTAAGCCCCATCCTGGGTGACTAAATTGGTATTATGTGTATTAACCATGTATCTTATGCGTTATTTACCAGAAATAGAAGCTACTATGTGTGCTATGGTTTTATTGACAGATGAATGAGTGTTTGGAGCATCATTTGGGCTGAATGTGAGAATCAATTGATAAAGAACTCAATGGAGCTGAAGGTTGAAGTGTTTCGAGCGGAGATTGGACCCGAGAATCTGATTGGTGATTTGGGCCATAAGTTAAGGACAGATTATGAAGCAAGATGATGAAAGGAATGGGCCTAGGGTATTCTAGAACATTTCAAGTTACGTCGGAAGAAGAAAAAAATACGAAAATGACCTCAATTCATCGAGAGTGGCCGCTAACTCATCGAGCAACCGAGAACCTTCCAGAATGCGTTTTCTTGTCCTCCAAGGATTAGGTTTTCCCATAAGTCGGTTTGTACACTATATAAGAGGAATTAGTGCTGTGATTTTTGTATGCAATCATTTATCTTATTCATTCATCTATCAACTAGATACAATGTAGTATTTTGGAGATTAAAGCTTCTTTACTTCTTTTCTTCTCTTGCAAATAAATTATGAGTCTTCATTATTGAATTGTGCTTGGTTTATATTCGTTGCAGATCAATTCGAATCGCCGGAGAGAGAGAGAGAGATAATTGAGGAGTAGATTCATTCTTCGCCATGGGTAAAACCTATTCCAATGTTTTATTTCTTTTCTTAGATTCATAATTGTCCTTGTGATAGATCTAGACTATGCTTGCATGTAATCAACTATTAATTAATTAAATGAACCTTAATCTTTATTATTTGACTCGTTAACATTAAATACATAATTATGGGTGGCATTCTCTTGATTCAGCGACGGTCTTTATCGCTGAATCGAGACACCTAGTAAACCTTGATTTTGTGGTTGGGCGTCAGCTACGTTGATCGACAGGTTTAATTCATGAGAGCTTAGATCTAGCCAATCTTCTTTTTGTACATCATAAATTAACACGAAGGACTATTAATGAAATGTTAGTTAGGACACAGTCTGGATCGATCCCTAGGAACGTGCTAGTCATAGTCGATAACTGCTTAGGGAGGTTCTCGGTCTTGAGCTGGCACTTTCTAGTACTTAATGCATGTGGGCTACTGCAACCAACGAAGGAGGTTAGTTGCACATCGATGTCTACTGTCCTTACAGTGGAAGTAGATAAGGTTAGGAGACTGCACTCGTAGCTTAATTACACACACGGA
This sequence comes from Gentiana macrophylla, assembly GCA_026214975.1. Taxonomy (NCBI): domain Eukaryota; kingdom Viridiplantae; phylum Streptophyta; class Magnoliopsida; order Gentianales; family Gentianaceae; genus Gentiana; species Gentiana macrophylla. The sequence goes on along the minus strand of CM047809.1, from coordinate 77,549,132 downwards.
TCAGATATGGATTAAGGAGAGATTAGTTGTAAATAGTTTGGTTAATGTCTTTTCAATATATGATTGACCATGAGTTTATTTGCAACTCTTTTATTTAATGTTTATTCATGTTGGTCAACGACCATCCTATCCGGTTGACTTATGAATTGTGGTTGTGTTTAACTTAATTAAATAATAGTCTATGTGGGATCAAGCTTGACTCGCCTTTGCTATACTACGATTGACCCAGTCCTCTTGCTAGTAGAAGTGAATTACACGCGATCATTATGTTCTAAATATGGTGTACTCTAACCTCCTAAGACTAAGGTTAGATGATAAGAAAGTCAATTGAAGTGTCACTCAAGACAATAAAAATTCAGCAGAGCACTGAAGTCAGCTGGCCCACTATACTACTCAGCAGACCTGCATTCAATATATAAGCAGAGTAAGTACAAGTAATTTGATCCGCTTCAAGAAATAATTCCAAGGAATATTCTGGAAGAATTTAAGGATAAGAATGGATATCAAGCATTGGATCAACAAGTCAATCAATGGTGGATATTAAATGACAGTTATCAAGATTTCAGATCCAAAAAGAATGGAGCATTCTCATTGGTTAACAGACTTTCATGTCAGGAGGACACTGACACGGATTTGGTAGCAGGGAATATCAAAAGAATATTCAGAATTCAGCAACGATTTTTTTTGAAATTCAAATTTGAATGTTGGATTTTCACATATAAATAGAGGACTTACGCAACCAGAAGAATACCAAGATTTTCACTGCAATTAAGCCTAACGTTGCTACCGGCTGAGCTATACTGCAAATCCAGAAAACCTTCAAGTGCTCATACCTTCAAGATCTATCCAATTCTACACTTTTGAAGATTGAGCTGCTGATTTTACTATTCTAATCAAAGCTCCATACAAGCAGAATCACTTTTTTTTGTTTCAAACCTCCTTGTTCAACAAAGGAACGTGAAGATAGAGAATGCACCTGTTGAGGTGTCAAGAACTGTTAAGTGTGGTGGAGCTAGTGAAGAGGCAATCCTACACTTCAAGGACTAGTGGAATACTCAGAGAAGCCGCAATCTACTTGTTATCTTAGTATTAAAATTGTGAATCCATAGTCATTGGTCAAAGACAATCTTCTTAGTGATTTTGTAACTGTACCGCAAAGAGCTTTAGTGAATTCCTCTAACATCACATGAGAACATTGGACTAAAGGATTACACCACCCAGAACCATTATAAACTTTGTGTTCTTTATTTCTGCATTTTATATTTTGCAAGTTATCACATAATCTGCCAACTTACAACCTGCTAAAATCACACACTACACATCTGAGTGTCTAACACTTAGTTCATCCTTTTCAAGAACAACAATAAAAAGGCTTTAAGTTTTAGTCCGCTGCATAGCTCCATAGACCTAATAGTCAGCAGACTATTGCTCAGTTGAGTTGCTTAAATTCTAGAAAAAGTTTTAAGTGACAAGTTTATTCACCCCCCCTCTAAACTTGTCCAAAGCCTTTCTTAAGGGGCCAACATTTATATTCATATCTTTTTGTGTGTGTGGCATATTTGTCTTTGAAAAACCTTTAAATTTCAGAGAGGCAATCTGATGCATTAACCTCTTTCAAAGTGTTTTGAAATTATTGAACAATGTCATTCAACCCCGTATGAACTTTGTTCCAGCCTTTCTCTGAGACCAACACATCAATTATTAATTTCTTTGTAAAGTCCATTTACATCCAATTGTTTTACATCCGAAAGGAAGATCAGTGAAAACCCTTGTTTTATTTGTTACGAGGGAGCTCATTTCAACATTTATTGCATCCTTCCAAAAAAAGGGCATCCAAAGACATCAAAACATTTTTGTAAGTTTTAGGATTATATTCAACCAAGAAAGTATAAAAATCATCACAAAAAATTTTAGATTTTCTTGGTCTCTTACTTTTCCTAGGCTCAACAGGTTATTTATTAAATAGAGACGAAGAAGAAGAAAAAACGTTATCATTAGAACCAGAGCATCCACCAGCAAGTTTGGACAATCTCTCTTTCAAAGGAAAAATGTTTTCAAAGAAAATAACATCACTAGATCAATAATAAAATTATTTGAAATTTTAGGTTTAAACACCAAAAATCTAAAAGTAGTACTATTTAAAGTGTACCCAACAAAAACACAATCAACAGTTTTGGGGCCTTATTTCTTTTTTTAGTTATAAGAATATTAACTTTTGCAATGCACCCCCACACCTTCAAATATTTAAGAGAAGGTTTTTTATTTTTCCATAGCTCATAAGGTGTTTTATCAGAATTCTTGTAAGGAACTTTATTTAGAATTAAGATAACAGAATATAATGCTAAACACAACATTCGGCCTATCTAATAAAGTCCTAACTTTTCTTTCTACAACGCCATTTGATTCAGGAGAATTAGCCGGTGTCTTTTCATACACAATACCATGCAATTAACAAAAATCAACCATTTTGTTTGGAGCATACTCGCCACCCGATGGAGTCAATCCTTTCATGTATTTCACACGTGCTTTACCCCTATTTTGTAGCACTACGAGCCTCGTTTCAATAAATTAGATGCCTAATCACGCTTATATTATCACTCAAGGCACATCACACTTAGTCGGAAATCTCATTTTTATCATTGAAATGTGGACCTTTTATCGCACACATGGTTTACGTCGTACCCCATGATTTTAAGGGATAGGTTTGTATTGTATTTTACAGGTATAGGGATTTATCGGGCCCTGAAAATGTCTCAAGCTCGTATATCGGGATGGTTGGTGAGTTTGAACAAGCATTGGAGAGGAAGAAGTTTAAATTTTGGAAATCTGCATTCTTGGTACTTACCGAAGGCATCTTGGTAGTCACCAGAACTTGAAAGAATTTGGGTATAATACACAGAAAACTCGGTAGCCACCAGACAAGCCTTGGTGACTACCGGGAATTGAGCAGAATGGTCTATAATCTGGATACTTACCAAGAAAGCTGCGTTGCCCACCGAAGTATGTTTGTGAACTATATTAATCCTTCACCCCCATTTTGAACAAAAAATGAATTGGGGCTTCCCTTGGGTCGATTTTGGGGCTTGGAGAGCACCCACTACTCACCTCAAAATTATTTGTTCTAGGATAGATTTACCCACAAACAGAAGATCAAATCCAAACCAATTTATGTAATCTCTTTCTACTTTCTTAGATAGTTTCTCTTCTTCTTAGTTTCTTATTCAAAAACACAAAAAAGACTTGTTCTTAGCTTTAATTTCCTGCAATTTCTTGTAATTGGAGCATGGGCTTTGTTCGTCCATGGTGGATACATCAATCTTTGGTTGAATCTTCATGGGAAATGAATTAATTTTATGTTTTCATCTTTGAATTAAGGTATATCTTCTCCTTTTAGTGTAATTTTCTATTTTCATGGATGTATTTGGTATAACTTGCTTTGCCATTGCATTAATCATGAGTAGCTAAATTAATTGTGGCTTGGGTGATGAGAAAATGAGCTAGAAATCTTGTAATTGCTTGGGTTCAAGTTGGATTGTCTTGTGTGTTCTTGATTTGTTCATGTCATGGTGATTGATCTTTATTGGTGTGATTAATTAATGACTAATTGCATCATCTAAGTGTTAACTCGAGGCGTAATTGTAAGAATTGACATGGAACTACTCACCATGAGCACATAGTAAAATCATCTAGAGATAGAATTGATTTCTAGTGTGTGTTACCTAATCTTAGATTGGGCATTTCATAGTTCTTTAATGCATAGCCATTCATTCTAATCTAATCACAGCCGATAGGTTTGGTGTATGGTTGTAGTACGGCAATGCGAGAGATCAATTGATGTTAATATAGTGAATTGCACCTTGGATGTGTTTAGAATTCGTTAGTGAAGCTAGATTTCGAGTAGTTACGAGTGTTCATATCTAGTTCATTGGAACATCACCCGAGCCACTTCATTTCATATCATTTCCCCTTCGTTCGAGTTACTGTAGTTTTAGTTAATCACACTTTTAGTTTGCTTTTCATTAGTTGCTTTGTAGTTGGTTCACACTTGCTTCTTGATTAATGGATTTACCTAGAATAGATGTTTGGGCCACTTTGGTACTCAATTGATATTTCTCCCTGTGGATACTACCTTGCTCACCGATCTAGACTACAGTCGACCCGATACTTTGCCGGTTAGATTGGACACCTAGAATGTAACGCCCCGTTCCCGGATACTGAGTCCTTACCCGGAAATAGGACGTTTGGCACGTATGATATAAAATAAATTCTATATTATACGTAAGCCTCTACTACGTCGTATCGAGTTTCGCATTTATACGGAAGCTAAAGAGACTTGGGTTTATTTTTTTTACAAGATAAGGATAGAAATACAACCATACTATAGATAGAAAGATAATTACATCCACGAAAAAGAAATAAAATCTTACAACCAGTACGATGTCTAAAGTAAAGGAAAAGGTACAACAAAAGTCTTATAAGGAAAGTCATAAAAAATGCCACAAGTCTTATAATGAAATTACAACATAACAATCTAAAAAAAAGACATCAAATAGTTTAATTATAACAATCATCAAACATCGTCTTCATAAGCCTCGTCAAACTCCGGTTCGACCTGTTCATCTTCTCAATCCCCAAACACAACAAAATGCATTCGAGGTAAGTACAAAGGTACTTAGTAAGAAATGTGCTTATTAGTGTTAACTAGAATTCACAAGAAAGGTTTACAAAGTTATTACGTTATCTTGGTTTGACCGACTCAATTCTAGGGTTACTTCATGCTCATCAACATGTTGTGACTATACGTTTCTAACTTAACTTATCGTTGTTACAACCGCTCTCAAGGGCACTACGTGTATCCACCTTTGGGACACTCTTGGCAACATATTAATGGATCACACCAATATCCACGGAGTCTAGAATAGGTAGACTCCGATAGTGTGCACGTTGCGGCGAAGTTCCTCCACTGCCATTTAGCCGTTTATAGGCCAGCAGCGTTGTTCGCTTTATCTGCTAGCACACACATCGCGATATAGTCTGGTGCCTATCCAAGAGAGACATGTTGTTTAATATTTTACTAGTCAAGTACGTTGTTTATTAGGTTATTAACTAGCCACCTAAGTGTTTTCAATTAATCTCCCTCACACATACTACTCTCATCCTAGACCGCTAGACACGGACAAAACCTAACACATACACAGACATTGATGAATACTAATTCATCAAAGCACATGCCAATCATACTCTTCCGACGGTCCCGAACTTCAACTCCCTTGAAGAGTACATTCGGTGCCGGAACTAAACGCATCAGAAGCTTAATCATGGCTTGTTCATGTTCATATAGTGTTAATACATCAAGGGATAACATCTAGAACTCACCTCATAGCTTAAAACACATAAAAATAAGGTCACCTTAGGCTGGACAACCTATCCGGACGGATAGAACGAGGTATCCATACGGACATATCTCTGAACAAACTCTCAGCCCGATACTGTGATCTATCCGTACGGATAGAGGTTCTATCCGTACAGATGGGTCCGACTGCACCAAGAAAGAACAGTTTTCTGCACTTTGACGATTCCTAATCATACCCAACCAATTTTAACCTCATTCTAAACCACAAAATAGCAGAAGACAGTCATCTAACATCCCATAACACCAAGCTACAAAAGAGATAACTTCTAAGCATGAATCCAACACCAAAACATCCTCAAAACCAAACCCTAAAATCTTGCAAACGTAACTAATACAATAGAGAAGATTTCTCACCTTATTAAAGCACCAAAACTCCAAGAAGCTTCAGAAAAACTGCAGGTATTACTCCAACTCCAACAACACCCTAATTAGTCCAAAGCCAAAACAAGAACCGATTAGGATTAAGGTTTCTAACACTCAAAGCTACGAACTTAACAACTCTCCACAGCCAGACGTGATCAAAACACGAAGAAACCAAGATTAGGGTTAATTTCTTACCTTGACAAAACCTGGAAAACTTGGTATCAACACGATCCTTGCCTTCTCACGATGCTCCTGCTTCAAACGAATCTGAAATCGGAGTAGAAACGGACCGTGAAATTTAGAAAGCCTCTTCTCCTTCTTCCTTGCTTTCAAAACTCAGACTTCTCTTATGTTTAACGTAAAAAGATTTCTCTCCTGATAACTTCTCTTCAATTTAGTGGGGAGTTACATCCAAATAAAACCTCCCATTAAATTAAATTGCTTAATTACTCTTAAATCCTCGATATTACAATTCAGTCCCCAAAGAAATATATATATATACATTCGAAATTACATAAATATATATATTACTATATACTTATTTCCAATTTATAAACTTTAATTCCATAAAAAAGATAAACATAATATTTCATTCTCGCAAATTGACACGTCTGCCCTTTGCCGAGAATCGGAATATTACATTCCTCCCCCCTTAAGAGGAGTTTCGTCTTCGAAACTTGAACATACCTGGTAAGTTCAAAAAGTCTGGAAACTCTATGATCATATCATCTTCCACTTCCCATGTTGCTTCGTTTTCTGTGTGGTTGCTCCACTGTACCAAAACCAAAGGGACCATTCTCCTTTTGATCATCTTTTCTTTCCTATCCAAAACCTTAACCGGCTTTTCATCGTAGGCGAGGTTATCTTGAAGGATTTCCGGATCAACTGTGGCTTCAACATCCAACTTCGTTAAACACTTCTTCAACATCGAGACATGGAACACATTATGAACTCTTGACATTGAATCTGGTAACTTAAGCTTATAAGCTAACGGTCCAACTCTCTCGAGGATCTCAAACGGTCCGACATACCTTGGACTTAGCTTTCCTTTTTGCCCAAAACGCTTAACTCCTTTCATCGGAGAAGCTCTCAAGTAAACTCTATCACCAACGTCGAACTCTAAAGGTCTTCTACGGACATCGGCCCAACTTTTCTGACGATCTTGTGCTGCCTTCAAGCTCTTCCTAACCATCAAAACTCTTTCCTTAGCTTGTTCTACCAATTCTGGCCCGGTAAGCTGCTTCTCTCCCACTTCATCCCAAAACAGCGGCATTCGACATCTTCTACCATACAGGTCTTCAAACGCCGGCATTCCCAAACTTGCATGATAACTGTTATTGTAAGGGAACTCAGCCACAGGTAGGTAATCATCCCATGATCCACCTACTTCCAAAACACATGATCTTAACATATCTTCTAGTGTTTGATTTGTTCTTTCCGATTGTCCATCTGTTTGAGGATGGAACGTTGTACTCAAATCCAACGTTGTGCCTAAGGCTTTCTGCAAGATCTTCCAAAACCGACTAATAAACCGGCTGTCACGATCTGATACGATTGAGATAGGCACTCCATGCAACTTCACAATATTGTCCAAATAAAGTGTAGTCATCTTCTTTAACGACATATCAACCTTGGTTGGTAAGAAATGAGCCGACTTTGTCAGTCTATCCACAATGACCCAAATCATATCATGTCCGCTCTTAGTCCTCGACAAACCGGTGATAAAATCCATAGTAATCTTATCCCATTTCCACTCAGGGATGTCCAATGGTTTAAGCATACCTCCTGGTTTCCTATGCTCAGCTTTGACCTTCTGACACGTATCACATTCAGCCACAAACTTAGCTATTTCCAATTTCATCGAAGGCCACCAAAAACGTTCTTTCAAGTCTCTATACATCTTGGTAGCTCCTGGGTGGACTGCAAAGGCTATCCTATGCGATTCATCCATGACTCTCCGTCTCAAGTCTCCTACATTAGGCACACAAAGCCGATCTTGGTACCAAAGGTTCCCATTCTTATCTAGAACATAACCAACTGTGGGCTTTTCTTTAGCAACTCGCTTCAAATCTACCAAGGCTGGATCTTCATCTTGTTTACCCCGGATGTCATCCATCAACTCTGACCTAGCCAACAACGGTGCCACAAACTGTCGATTCCCACACTGAGCAAAGCTTCGGATTTCCAGCCCATCTAACTGTTCTGCCACATCTTCAACCCCTGAAACCGCAAACACTGGCTTACTACTCAACGCATCTGCTACCACATTCGCTTTACCCGGATGGTACTGTATATCCAAGTCATAATCCTTCACGAACTCTAACCATCTTCGCTGCCTCATATTCAGATTCTCCTGAGTGAAGAAAAACTTTAAACTCTTATGGTCCGTGAAGATTCTTGCCTTGACTCCGTACAAGTAGTGCCTCCAAGTCTTTAAGGCAAACACTACTGCTGCCAATTCTAAGTCATGAGTCGGGTAACTCTTCTCATGTACCTTTAATTGTCTAGATGCATAGGCTATTACCTTTCCTCCTTGCATCAATATGCAACCCAAACCTTGTCCTGAAGCGTCGGTATACACATCATAATTATCAAAGATCTCCGGAACTGCCAAAACTGGTGCTGTAGTCAATCTATCCTTCAGAGTCTGAAAGGCTGTTTCACATTCACTAGTCCATTCAAACTTCACATTCTTTTGTGTAAGTTTGGTGAGTGGTGTGGCTATTTTGGAAAAGTCTTGTACAAACTTCCTGTAGTATCCGGCTAACCCCAGAAAACTTCTTACTTCTGAAACTGTAGTAGGTCTTGGCCAATTATCAACCGCTTCTATCTTTGCAGGGTCTACTTGTATACCATCCCCAGATATCACATGTCCCAGAAAACTGACTTGCTTCAACCAAAGATCACATTTCAAAAACTAAGCAAACAATTGTTTCTCTTTCAAAGTCTTCAACACTATTCTTAAGTGTTCCTCGTGTTCTTTTTCATCCTTTGAGTAGATAAGGATATCATCTATGAACACTATCACAAACTTATCCAAATAAGGCATGAAAATGCGTTGCATCAAATCCATGAATGCTGAAGGAGCATTAGTGAGTCCAAAAAGGCATAACCAAGAACTCATAATGTCCATACCTCGTACTAAAAGCCGTCTTAGGTATGTCTGCTACCTTAATCGTCAGCTGATGATAACCTGACCTAAGATCAATCTTAGAAACACTCTCTTTCCTTGCAACTGATTAAACAAGTCGTCAATCGTTGGTAGTGGATACTTGTTCTTGATAGTGAGGTTGTTCAAAGCTCTATAATCTATACACATCCTCATACTACCGTCCTTCTTCTTTACAAACAACACAGGGGCTCCCCACGGTGAGGTACTTGGCTGAATTATGTTCCTTTCCAACATATATTTTAACTGAGCTTTCAATTCTTTTAATTCAGCCGGTGCCATCCTATATGGTGCTTTAGCCACTGGTGCTGCCCCCGGTACTAACTTGATCTCAAACTCAATCTCCCTATCTGGCATATTCCCTGGTAACTCATCCGGAAAGACCTCGGGATATTCTCTTGCTATAGGTGTTTCTTCTAACTTAGGCTTAACTCGTTCTACATCCATAGCATACAACAAGTAACCTTCACACCCTTTCTGACGTGCTCGTATAGCCTTAACTGCTGAGATTATCGGATGACGCTTCTTACTTGGCTTGTACACGTTACCTTGAAAGGTCTTAGAAGATTTTCCGGGCACCTTAAAGGTTACTCTCTTTTCTCTAAGTCCAAGTGTACATAGTTCTCGGACAACCAATCAATTCCCAAGATAACATCAAAGTCCGTAAAGTCCAACACTGTTAGGTCACTCTTGCAACGGTAAGATCCTACACACATGTCTACCTGAGGTATCAGCTTTGTCACTTTAGTAACCTTTCCTAATGGTGTAGTTACTTCCAACGTATTTCTTAAAGGTTCCGAGGGTAAGTTCAATTTCTTAGCGATCTTGGTTGACACAAAAGTGTTAGACGCTCCCGTATCGAACAAAGCCTTGACCACTAGATTGCCTAACATTATCATACCTAAGATGCATATTCATTTATTTAAATACGATACAACATGAATAATCACGCTATAAAATATCTTAATAAAAAAATAAAACAACAACATGGTACCTGAGATAACATCGTCCTCTGGTTCTGCATCTCTAGCATCAACGGCAAACACGTGAACTGGCCGGCTTGGACCGCTCTTCCCGCTTCCTTGGCTCGAACTACCTTTGCTTCCTCTGTTCGGACACGATCTAGAGAAGTGCCCTGGCTCACCACAAATATAGCAACTATTACTGTTCTGCCTGCACTCTCCTGAATGGTTTCTGTTGCACTTGGGGCAAAGTGGTGCACTGCTTGGGGCCTTAGTTGCCGTGGGAGCTGTTGTCTTCTTGACGTTCTGCTGTGGTGCTCCTCGGTAACAGCCCTGACTAGTCCCAAAACTCCTCTTATTTCCCACAACCGCTGTAGTCTTCTTCCTAAAAGTTTCAATCTCCAAAGCTTTATTCAACAACTCTGCCATACTCTTCGCTGTAAAACCCAGCATACCAGACTGAATCTCATAGGCCAAACCATCCTTGTAGAGAGCCATCTTTCTTTCTTCCACTCTCATCAACTCGGGGTAGAACCGTCCCAATTCGTTAAACTTATTGGTGTACTGGGACACCGTCTGATGAATACCTTGCTTAAATCTCAGAAATTGACTTGCCTTGTCAGCCTGCACCGTAGCCGGGAAGTACTCATTGTAAAACATAGCTTTGAAAGCTTCCCAATCTGTTACCTTGCCATTGCTACTCTGTATGGCATCAATCCACACTTCACCAATTGCTTTAAGAAATCGATCGCCACCGTGCCATTTCGGTTTCAGGAACATGTATGTTCCTGCAAGACTTCTCAAAACCTCTCAACCATTCCTCAGCTTTCGAATGTTCCACATTTCCAAAATAGTCCTGAACCTGATTCCTTCTCAATCTTGTATACCAATCCACTGGTGGTGCCTGCTCAACCGCTGGTCTCACTGGAGGGTAAACGGGTGGATAACCAAAGGGTACATGGGGTACCTGAAGTGGATAATGTGGTGGATAAGGCTGCTGAGGTTGTTGTGGTTGCATCACAGGCGGTGCTTGTTGATAAGGATGGTATCCTGGATGATGTTGTGGAGTGTGGTACGGCTGATGTAGTCCATAAGGTGGGTATCCAAAACCGTGATGATGATCAAACCGTGGTGATGGAGGGATAGAAGGTTGAGGTTGGAAACTTGTAGGTGGAGGGTAAAAGGTTTGCTGGTAAGGAGGGTAAGCTGTGGTTGGTGGATAGCTTACTGGTGGTGGTGGTGGATAAACCTCAGTCACTGGTGGTATAAAGCCTGCTGGTATGTCACTTACCATAGTAAACTGAACTGAACTCCCCACATGCCATTGCGGAGGTTGCTCCTGATGAGACCGTGGTGTGGGGGTCTCAATATGAGGGGGTGGTGAAAGGCTCGGGTGGGGTGAGGGATTCTGCCTCACAAAGCCTCTTCCCACAACGGGTGTAGCGTTATCTGCCACTGGTCTAACCCCTGAACTCCCAGCTCCAAGAACACCTCTCCTTGTTGTCACCATTCTGAAAGATCAAGAAGACCAGAATGTTACTAAGAGATCTAAAGAAACTTATCTCAAGAAAGGAAGTCTAAAGGACGCATCTCTCTGATACCAACTGTAACGCCCCATTCCCGGATACCGAGTCCTTACCCGGAAATAGGACGTTCGGCACGTATGATATAAAATAGATTCTATATTATATGTAAGCCTCTACTACGTCGTATCGAGTTTCGCATTTATACGGAAGCTAAAGAGACTCGGGTTTATTATTTTTTTTACAAGATAAGGATAGAAATACAACCATACTATAGATAGAAAGATAACTTACATCCACGAAAAAGAAATAAAATCTTACAACCAGTACGATGTCTAAAGTAAAGGAAAAGGTACAACAAAATTCTTATAAGGAAAAGTCATAAAAAACGCCACAAGTCTTGTAATGAAATTACAACATAACAATCTAAAAAAAAAAGACATCAAATAGTTTAATTATAACAATCAACAAACATCGTCTTCATAAGCCTCGTCAAACTCCGGTTCGACCTGTTCATCTTCTCAATCCCCAAACACAACAAAATGCATTCGAGGTAAGTACAAAGGTACTTAGTAAGAAACAGAAGCTATTGCGTTAACTAGAATTCACAAGAAAGGTTTACAAAGTTATTACGTTATTTTGGTTTGACCGACTCAATTCTAGGGTTCACTTCATGCTCATCAACATGTTGTGACTATACGTTTCTAACTTAACTTATCTTTGTTACAACCGCTCTCAAGGGCACTACGCGTATCCACCTTTGGGACACTCTTGGCAACATATTAGTGGATCACACCAATATCCACGGAGTCTAGAATAGGTAGACTCCGATAGTGCGCGACGTTATGCGAAGTTCCTCCACCGTCATTTAGCCGTTTATAGGCCAAAGAAATAAGTTGTTCGCTTTATCTCGCTAGCACACACATCGCGATATAGTCTGGTGCCTATCCAAGAGAGACATGTTGTTTAATCTTTTACTAGTCAAGTACGTTGTTTATTAGATTATTAACTAGCCACCTAAGTGTTTTCAATTAATCTCCCTCACACATACTACTCTCATCCTAGACCGCTAGACACGGACAAAACCTAACACATACACAGACATTGATGAATACTAATTCATCAAAGCACAGGCCAATCATACTCTTCCGACGGTCCCGAACTTCAACTCCCTTGAAGAGTACATTCGGTGCCAGAACTAAACGCATCAGAAGCTTAATCATGGCTTGTTCATGTTCATATAGTGTTAATACATCAAGGGATAACATCTAGAACTCACCTCATAGCTTAAAACACATAAAAATAAGGTCACCTTAGGCTGGACAACCTATCCGGACGGATAGAACGAGGTATCCGTGCGGACATATCTCTGAAAAACTCTCAGCCCGATACTGTGATCTATCTGTACGGATAGAGGTTCTATCCGTACGGATGGGTCCGACTGCACCAAGAAAGAACAGTTTTCTGCACTTTGACGATTCCTAATCATACCCAACCAATTTTAACCTCATTCTAAACCACAAAACAGCAGAAGACGGTCATCTAACATCCCATAACACCAAGCTACAAAAGAGATAACTTCTAAGCATGAACCAAACCCTAAAATCTTGCAAACGTAACTAATACAATAGAGAAGATTTCTCACCTTTTTAAAGCACCAAAACTCCAAGAAGCTTCAGAAAAACTGCAGGTATTACTCCAACTCCAACAACACCCTAATTAGTCCAAAGCCAAAACAAGAACCGATTAGGATTAAGGTTTCTAACACTCAAAGCTACGAACTTAACAACTCTCTACAGCCAGACGTGATCAAAACACGAAGAAACCAAGATTAGGGTTAATTTCTTACCTTGACAAAACCTGGAAAACTTGGTATCAACACGATCCTTGCCTTCTCACGATGCTCCTGCTTCAAACGAATCTGAAATCGGAGTAGAAACGGACCGTGAAATTGAGAAAGCCTCTTCTCCTTCTTCCTTGTTTTCAAAACTCAGACTTCTCTTATGTTTAACGTAAAAAGCTTTCTGTCCTGATAACTTCTCTTCAATTTAGTGGGGAGTTACATCCAAATAAAACCTCCCATTAAATTAAATTGCTTAATTACTCTTAAAAATCCGCGATATTACAATTCAGTCCCCAAAGAAAGAAATATATATATATATATATATATATATATATATATATATACATTCGAAATTACATAAATATATATATATTACTATATACTTATTTCCAATTTATAAACTTTAATTCCATAAAAAAGATAAACATAATATTTCGTTCTCGCAAATTGACACGTCTGCCCTTTCCCGAGAATCGGAATATTACATAGAAAGGCCAATCAAGCTTCTAAGTTTACCACCCCTATTGGAGCATTAAATTTTTATCTTCTTCAAGTTGATTTTCCACTTTAGATTTATACTCTTTAAACTTATCAAACAAATTACTATTGGCATAAATTAAATAGCCATAGCAATATTTTGAGAAATCATCAATAAACGTAAGGAAATATTGATTACCACCACGTGACAACACATTGTTGCTATCACATATGTCTTAGATTCTGTTTCAACATATATATATATATATATATATATATATATATATATATATATATATATATATATATATATATATATAGTTTTCGAGGTTGTTTTGCTTGCACACAAATTTCATATTTTCGTTTATTAATAGGATCCTTTGGAATAAAGTCTAAAGCAGTGACTTTGACCAGATCGCTTTTTTTTGCAAAAGTAATTCTCACTTAAATATGGCAGCGAAAATTTTTCTTGAAAAATTCACAAATGTGAATAAGAAAAAAGGGAAAACATAAATATCAAAACCTAGAAAGGAAAAAATAAAACATAAAACAAACAGTAGAAAGGAGAAAATTAAAAAAACAAACAAAAAAGGATAAAAGAATATGTAGGAGCCAGAATTTGAACACTTGACTATAAGATTAATACTTAGGCATCATACAAATTGAGCTACAAGGTGAGTTTTAGTAAAAATGTTTGAAAGTATATACATACACAGGTGTTTAATATTATTGGAGGGGTATACTAGTAATTTTGCAGATCGAAATTTGAGTGAGGCCGATATGCCTAAATAGTGCCTCCACCTATGCGTTTCGGATAAAGCCTATCTAGCCACCAAGTAGGGGTGTTCACGGTTCGGTTCGAAGATGCGGTTAATGGCGTAATCAAACCGAACCAAATTTTCTATTAAAAAATTGAAACCAAACCGAATCTGTTTTAAGAATATAACCAACTCAAACCAAACCGAACCACAAGAATTGGTTCAATTCGGTCGATTAACGGAAAACCGAAATTATCGGTCCAATTCTACGGTTAACCGAAAAACCGAATTAAGCTATTAAAAATGTCAATTTTAGTCTACAATTACAATAAAATGTCAATTTAGGCTACATAATCACACCACCTTAGTCTTTACATAATAGACTCCAGTTTACACAAATCATTAGGCTACATAAAACATTACCTTAGTCTTTACGTAATAAACTTCATTTTACACAAATCATTAAAGTGTAAATGTTGAAATTAGACAATTTCTTCAACAGCAATAGAACTTTAAATTACACAACTTAGTTCAAAATACAATTTTCTCCAAACCACAAAATATGCTGTTTATCCTTGAGCTTAAAAGATCACAATGCTTCAACCATTTTGTAATCTGTTGAACATTGACAAGAAAATAAATTGTACTAGTCATACAAAAAATAAGTTCACGTATACTATAAGACCTAAGCCTTGAGAAAACGGAACAAAACTGTACATGAAAAACATCTGTAATAGTCCATTGTTCTTCAAGAAGCATATCTTGATTTTGGTTGCAACAAACATTATAAAAGGAGCCTTCTATAGCATACTAACTATGATCATTTTTAGCAATTTAAATTAACTTTATTTAATCCTGTTTGAAATAATGCTTTAATGGAATCCCAATGTCATTACCGATTGCATAGAGCAGAATGTGAAATTAACTAAAATGCAAACTTATAAAAAAAAAATAAAAAAAAAAAAAAAAAAGAAGAAGAAGAAGAATGCACGCCACTACTGGATATACGCTGTCCAAGTACAAATGCTGCTTCAAGCTTATAAAGAGAAGTATGTAAAAGACCATAGTATAATACTCATGGTTCAAAGTCGCGGTCTCGGTCACCGACTCCGTGACCATCGAGTCACATGACTCGTCGCGTATCGGTATCGTTTCGGGCGAGACGAGTTTTCTCCTATATAAAATGCTTTAAAAAATTCAAAAAAAAAAAAAAAATGAATAAGTAAGCACAACATCAAAATGTCCCAAAACAATCATCAAGATCATTTTTTTTTTATTAAATACAACAAAATATGCGCTGTCGCGTTACGTTATCCAAATCAGACATGATACTCTTAGTTTTTACATCAAATCATCAAATACATTTTAAATCTAGAATAAATAGTTAAATGCATCATCATCATATAACATCTTCAAGGAATTCCCTATGTGAACATGTTTACCATCTTGAAATTCCTGAGAATAGCATTCAAAAAATTGTTATTTATAAATGTAGTCATTAAAATTAAAGTTAAAGTTAAAGCGCTAAAAAAATTGTTTGCTTGATAAACTAAAATATAATATAATATGGGTCTGAAAGGTAATATTTCAGTTTAATAAAATATTATTATATTATATTTATTATAGATTTTTGTCAAGAAGGACAAAATTATCAAAAAATCGGGATAGAAGGAAACTGTAATTTAATAAAGACAAAAATAACAATTATGAAGTAACAAATATGAAGTAACAAATGTGGAATAAAGTAAATATGAAATAACAATTGTGAAACACAAAGTAACATTAACACGTGAAGTAACAATTGTGATTTTTGTCCTTTATAATCATGAAAATGTTATTTTTGTCCTTCCAGACCCATTTATTAATTTTTCTATCCTTGTGGGCTGTGGCCCCTTCCCCTATATTTATTATTCTTGCAAATTAGCAAATTACTTTACAGTTCATTGAGGTGGATTCCATAGGAAAATGAAAAGAAAAAAAAGAAAAAAAAAACAAACCTCTCGCCGTCGCTTAGGACTCAGGTCGCTGCGGTGACTCAGTCACTCAGATGGTGGCATTAAAGGATTGAAGTAAAAGACTCCAACTCCAATTCAATTTCAAGTTGGGGCGCTCAAAAAATGGGTATTTGGTTTTGGTTTTGTTTCTTGGTCAGAACAGAACCTAGAAATTGAGGAAATTTAACTAAAAAATGGAGTTGGGGTGAATCAAAGATGTGTTGTGGCTTGTGTTGGTGCTTTTGCTCTGTATTTTTTTTTTATAAAGAGGGCAAGACTCAATCACTCAAGAGGCTCATGGGTGTACTATTATTTCTTATGAAAAGAGGTAAGATTCTCTGCTGCTGGTGTTTTTTCTTTTTGAAAGATGTCACGGTGTAGATTGCTAGACTGGTTGAAAAGGGTGTAGATTGCTTTTGATCGGCTGAAAAGGGTGTTCCAGTCGAAATCAATGTAGTATCGGATTGACTCGGCCGAGTCAGACCGATTTTTCCTGAGTCAGACCGAGTTTTTCCGAGTCAGGCCGATACGTACCCGATCATATCTAAATCGAGATGAATCCATAACTTTGTACCGGTAAGCTTCGATTCGGAGTCGACTCGGTTTGAACCATGATAATACTCCAGGTCACCCACCACCACCACCACCACCACCACCATCACCACCACCGGAAACAGAGACCAAAAACCAAAAGGGTTCAAATCAGAGGGCTGAGAAAGGAGGGTGAACTCAAACAAACCGCATAAACTCTCTGAAATTGTCTAAGACAGTAGATCATTCATCTATAACAGGCAAAAAATCTCACTGTAAGAAAAGAATCTTTCTAATTTAAGAGCATAGTTCAAGAATACTTCTTTAGTAAATCAACACAGAGAAGACGGATCTATGCTTGGAGAAATCGACTCCTCCGAGCTATTACCGGATTAGATACTCCTTTGAGCTCTAACGTATAAATTATAAAAAAAAGGACGATGAAACAATACAAAAAGAAGGCGGAAAATGCAGTCTTTTGACACTTACCAACACTATTTGCTGGAGAAGAAGCCTGCTGCTGTCATTCGCCGGATAAATTGAACTGGAAGCTGAATCGGCGCCGCTCAGATCTAGGGTTATGAGAGTGACTATGAGAGTGACTGAGAGTGTTGTAAAGAGTGGCAAAAGTTATCCCGATACTCAAAGTGACTGTGAGCTAGGGTTAGTCAACTTAGTCTTTTCTATTTTCTAATTTAATGTAATTAGGTGAGGAATAATTATTATTTTTTCCAAATAAGTTGAGGAATAATTATTAAAATTAAAATATTTATAATATTCGGTTCGGGTAATGGTATCACGGTTCGGTTAAATTTATTCGGTTAACGGTTCAGTTATTTCGGTTCGGTATACGGTTCGGTTTTCGGTTCGGATACGGTTTATTTTCAGCATTAACCGTAACCCAACCAAAATTTACGGTTTCTCTATTACATGAACCGAAACCGAACCGGAATCATTCAATAACCGAACCGAACCGAACCGAACCGAATGTATACAATTTGATTCGGTTTTATAATAATCCATATCCGTGAACACCCCTAGCCACCAGGTTGGAGAATGAGGCCCGCGGCCATAGCGTCCGCGATGACATTCAAGTTGGGGTCGCCAAACCCAGATCCCTGCTAAGAGCCTTCAAGCCTATAAGGCCATTAGAAGCTCAGGGGGCCGATATGCGACCCTTAAAGAGGTCCATCAGAGACCACGAGCCCTTGAGGGAATAAGTGAGGAGGCGGCCTAGAGACAGGATCGAGAGTATGCGACGCCATAGTTGGCGACCTCTTCGCGCACGTAATTATGCGCCGCGATGATATGATATTAATTTTGTTTCTAGCTTAAACCTTAGTTCCCTCTCCGTCCTATAAAATGAGGCCTTGTGTAATAGAAAAGATATGAGAAAATAATAAAGAGAACCAAACTTTGTCAAAATATCAACTCTCAACTATATATTATCGCCACCATTTCATCACCGTGCACCACCGGCTAGCATCACTCGAATTCATTACACAAGCCAGATATCCACCACATAATCCACCGCTAAACAACCGTGATAATTTCAACGTTATCAGTTGGCTCCGTTACCAGGAAACTAATCAATATTTTCGGTCATCCAGGCGTAGAGATCGCCCAGAAAAACTCACACAAGGCGGAGTTGAAGATCTTCATCATCTTCATCGCTTCTTCAAGCCCGATGCAAGCCGTTCTTGCTCAAATGAGTCTCAAAATCAACATCATAAAAAAGGATAGACTAAAAAGAGGTAACATTAACAAAACATGAACGAAACTCTCGAGTTAGCGTTTGAGAAATCACCTTTCTCGTAGTGTTCTTCGCTCAAGTTCTTGTTTTTAGTCAAGCTCTTGCAATCTTGGAAGCTATACGCTTGTTTTTTTTTTGTGTTAGAAGGCTTGGGACATACTGAGCTTGCGTTTGAGAAATCACCTCTCTTGGTACCTTTAAGGTTAAACATCATCATCTGACCATAAAATAACCAAAAACATCACTTTGAGTTCTTATTTCCTTGAAACCGCATTGTGATAAATAGCCGACGTTGTTTTCTTGACATGCAGTACATCTATTTTCGATATAAAAGTCATACAAATTTCTGGGGTTTTTGCGTTTGAATCATCACATTCTTCCCCTGAAATTCATATTTTCGGCCATTACCTCGTCGGAGCTGTCACCATCGAAAAGATCCTCATCCAGCTGCCCGAAAGTCAAAATAGTACAAGGTAGTTGGGGGTGTCAGAAAAGGTCAGGTTGTCAGAGAGTAGGTGGTGACCAGAATAACAACCTTATCTCTAAGAAAAACCAGTTCGCATTAAAAGGCGATGGCAGGTAGCAAAAATTCACACTTGGCCCCGCACACCCCAGTAAAGGGGACTACACAGAATTAGCCTCGCGTTGAGGGTGGGGGAGAAACACTAGATAACCCCACCGTAAATTGGGACCGATCCCATCTAGAGGCTTTAGCCACCGACGATGCCAGAAATGTCCTGAACCAGATGACCAAATCCAAAGAGGCCGCGGCCCTAGAAACAGTTCGTAAAGAAAAAACGGCAGTCGGGGAAAAAAGACCACTGCGTAGTCATGAGATGATACCAGAAAGGGTACCCGGATTCCAAAAGGATCCCGAGGTCGCGGAAATGAGGAAATAAGCCAAGTATGCGGAGAGAATGTATCTGAACAACTCTCGAAAACTAGCACTGGGCCGGGAACCCTTACCGGTCCAGAAGCAATCCCATCAAGAAGTGAGATCAACCCAAGGGCGCTAGACAAAAGTCAGCAGTGTAAGCCTAAAAGAATCAAAATCAAGGAGAGAGTTCATTCGTCAGGCCGACAGGGCCGCCGAAAGGAGCATGAGGTCGTTCAGACTTCAGCCCGGTACGACCGTGAAAAAGAACTAGAAACAAGCAAAGTAAAGAGGTCCACTTTTAAAAGGCTGGGCGAAAAAAAGATAAGTTCGGTCCTAAGCCGTTAGGGCCCCTCCGGAAAGAGATGTATCGCCCAGACATGAGGGAAGGAACGGAAAAGATGCTCGTTTGATCATAAGAGGAAAGCGAGCCCAATAGGAGGAATCACAAAACCATGCAGACTCGAGAAGCAGGTCGGAGCGAGCAGTTGAACCATCTCCGCCCAGGCGAGGAGTTGATCTCGTTATGGCCGAACAAATTGAGATAATGAAAAAGGAAATTGCAGAGTTGAAAAAGTCGAGGCCCGCTGAAAAAGCCGCCCCGATCTCTGGAATCGACGTACTCACCAAGAGAATCACCGAAACCTTGCCAACGGAGAAGGAAAAGGTTAACTACCCCAGTTACAATTACTACAATGGGAACACTTGCCCTATGATTGGCTTACTGCATTCCTAGGTCGCATCACTTTAGCGACCCAAAACAGATCAGCCTGGTTCATTGGCCTTATAGGCAGCATGCAAGATTGAGCCGCATTCTGGGTTTGCGGGCTTCCCCGGGGTTCGGTCGAAAGCTGGGAGGATTTATCAGAAAAGTTCGTGAAAGAGTTTGAGTCGGCGAGCAGACCGAAGAAGACAATTGAGGATCTTTATGAGGTCCGTATGGGAGAAAGCGAATCAGGCAAGGGCTATTATGAGCGGTTCATCAAGGTCTACAATCAGACCAGAAACATCCCTGACGTCGCCATCATCACTTGCTTTCTAACAGGAATAGCGAGGGGTCCAATGAAAACAGAGTTCAACCTTCGGCCACATAAATCTGGCCTTAGGGAGATGTTGGAGAGAGCCAGAATGTTCGGCTTGAGTGAGGTGCCATCTCCCTCTAGGAAAGGAAAATCCAAACCAGAGCACCACTCACAAAAAGAGGATCGCGGGGAAGATCGCAAAAAGGATCGCAGTAGGGATGCTAACCAAGACCGCGAGGTAATGAAACCATTCAAGTTCACTGAAAGCGACTTCATCCCACTTAAGGCCAAACCGTCACAGATCCTTTTTTGAAATTTGAGAGCACTTTCAGAGGCCAAGGCCCATGAAAGACGACCCTGATACTTGCGATAAAACAAAATGGTGCAAGTAACATAAGGATCACGGTCATCTGACTGATGAGTGTTTCACTTTGAGGAAAGAGATAGACAGGTTGATCGAAGAAGGGCCTACAACCAAATACAAGCGGGACGGGGATGCCGTCGCCAACAGGGGCGACAACCCCGTGTATATCAAAATGAGATCCAAGTCATCCACAGGGATCTCCCAAGCAATAATTAGTTGAAATCACAGATACACTCGATAAACACTCGTGGCTTCGAGAAACAAATCATTTTGGGAGAAGCTAAAAAGGGAATCATGTTCACCAAAAGTGAAATCATAGATACACTCGATAAACACTCGTGGCTTCGAGAAACATATCATTTTGGGAGAAGCTAAAAAGGGAATCATGTTCACCAAAAGTGAAATCACAACCATGAAAGGTATCATGGAGATACCCATCATCCTCAAGGTTGGAGTGAACGAGAAAAATAGGATCAATCGGGTCATGGTGGACACCGGCCCGGGCCGCGATATCATCTATCTCGACTGTTTAAATCAGATAGGGTCCGGAGAGGCCAAGCTGAGGCCATACGTCGGAGTTTTAAAGGGCTTCTCCAATGATACGGTGATGGTTAAGGGCACGATCGACCTCAGCGTCACTATAGGAGACTATGAACCATGCCGAAATGAGGTAATTACTTTTCTGTTCGTTGATCTTCCCTCTTATTACAATATGATTTTGGGAATCCCGGCCATGAAGAAGTTCCAAATGGTCGTGTCCGTCCCGCACCAAAGGGTCAAATTTCATGTGGGAGATGACATAGGGGTCGCCATGAGTCGACCACAATTTTTCCTTGAATACATGACCAAAAACAAGGCCGACTCCAAAAAACTAAGAATTGAAGAGTTCAGTGTAGGTCCGAGTGGGGTCAACATGATCAAAGTGGCAGTGGGTAAAACAATGGAGGTCGAGACTTTACAGGTCAGAGATCAGCCACATTTTACAGCTAATGATGAGCTTATTGAGGCCATCGTGAATGAAAGGTATCCCGATCAAAAGATAAAAACTGGATGCCAAATGACAGGGACAGAAAGAGAAAAACTGATCTCGCTTTTGAAAGAAAATGTGGATGCCTTCGCCTAGGAGGTAACAGATATGAGGGGCATGGAGCCTGAGGTCGCGCTACACTATCTTAGAATCGACCCTTGCTTCAAGCCGATCCGGCAAAAAACATGACAATTTTCTGAAGTGAAAGAGGTCGTCATTAAGGTCGAAGTCGGAAAGCTGTTGGCAGCGGGTATTATCAGAGAATTGCAATACCCAAACTGGTTAGCCAACGTCGTAATGGTGAAGAAACACAATGGAAATTTGCGGATGTGTGTCGACTTCACCGTCCTGAATAAAGCATGCCCGAAAAATCCCTATGCGCTGCCATGGATTGACAAAACGGTAGATGGGATCGCAGGTTTTGAAATGCTAAGCTTTTTGGACGCCTATTCAGGCTATCACCAAGTCAAGATGGCGGACTACGACAAGGAAATGACCGCTTTTAGGGCCGCTAGAGGGCTTTACTATTATGAAATAATGCCTTTTGGTCTGAAGAACGCCGGCTCGACATATCTGAGGATGGTGAATCAAGTTTTCAGTTCACTAATAGGCAGAAACATGGAAGCATACATCGACGACATGGTCGTCAAGTCAAGTCGCCAAGATCACTTAGCAGATCTGAGGGAAACTTTCATAAACGTGAAGAGGAATTCAATGAAACTTAACCCCACCAAATGCACTTTTGAGGTCCAGGCGGGCAAATTTCTGAGGTTCATGGTGAGCCAAGAGGGATCGAGGCAAATCCCGAAATGAACAAAGCTCTGATAAACATGAGCGATCTGACCACAATCAAGGAAGTGCAAAGGCTGAACGGAAGGATAATTGCTCTGGGGAGATTCATCTCCAAATCTGCTAAAAAAAGCCTACGTTTCTTCAAAATCCTCAAAGGGAACAAAACCTTTGTGTGGACCGGGGAATCCTCGCAAGCTTTCAAAGACCTGAAAGCCTACTTATCAAGCCCCCCTTGCTGGTTAGTCCCATGATTGGAGACATTTTATTTATGTATCTAGCGGCCTCAGACCGGGCTGTCGCCACTGCTCTTGTCAAGGAGGACGGTTCCCTTCAAAAACCCGTCTACTATGTTTCCAAGGCTCTCAGTCCCGTTGAGAGTCACCATTTTAATATTGAAAAGTTGTCCTACTGTGTTATTGTTGCTGCCCAAAAATTAAGGGCTTACTTTTCATCGCACACCATTACTGTGTTATCTGATGCTCCATTGCGCCAAGCCCTTCACAAGCCGGACTTATCTGGTCGATTGCTACGGTGGGCCATCGAGCTCACTGAATTTGATATCCGGTATTCGGAAAGCTATCAAAGCCCAAGCCTTACCTTATTTCATCACAGAGACAAGCTTCAATGAAGAAAAGCCGGAAGAGCAACCCAGCTCAAATTTTAGCGACGACCCAATAATGACCACAATGTCCGCCCCCCAAAGGCCGAGTCATTATTGGCAGCTTTACGTCGATGGAGCCACAAATCTCAACGGTTGCGGGGTTGGAATTATATTATTAGAGCCAGGTACCTCGAAGAAATTGAAAAGGCCTTGAGATTTGATTTTACTGCATCAAATAATCATGTAGAATATGAGGCGGTCATAGCGAGGCTTGAGCTCGCCAAAGCTATGAAAGTTGAAAATGTCGAGGTATTTTGCGATTCGCAGGTGGTAGTCAACCAAGTGACAGGTTCATACGGAATTCATTGTGAAATATTACGAAAATACATCAATCTCATCAAAAAGCTAGAAGGAAGCTTCAATTATTGTAAAGTCATCAACATCCATCGAGAGGATAACAACCGAGAGGATTATTTATCAAAATTGACAAGCAGAGATGAAATAAGCAATCCGGCTATTTTGGTAGAGCATCTTTCCAGGCCTGCTATCAACCGAGTTGAAATCATGGATTTCCAACCCTCCAATCCATGTTGGGTTGACAATTTAAAGGCATATATTGAATCAGGGGCGCTCCCGGACGATCCTAAAGAGGCTAAAGCCCTAATCAAAAGAGCCACCAGGTACACCATCTTAGACAATGTTCTATACAGAAAACCGTTCTCCAAACCTTTGTCGCGATGTGTGCGACCTGAGGAGGTTGAAGGAATACTCATGAAACTTCATGAGGGGGTATGCGGCGGTCATCCGGCTAGTCGCACACTCGCACAGAAGGTGTTGTTAGCTGGCTATTACTGGCCCGAGCTCGCAGATGATGCCCAAATATATGCCAGAAAGTATGATAAATGTCAAAAGTTTGCGGATATACCCATGCTACCCTCAGTTGAACAAAGCATCATCGTCGTAGCCTGGCCTTTCGATATGTGGGCAATCGATCTTATCGGACCACTCAAGAGGAGTCACTCGGGTTGCGAATATGTGGTCGTCGCTGTTGATTACTTTTTTTTTGTTAAAGGTAAATATATATAACCAAGGTATGCAAAATACAAGAAATTACATCCTAATCTAAAAGTAAAACTAGGCCAACACCTACACATTGTTGAAAAGAGGTTAGATTTGTTGATTTCACGCAGCAAAAGACCCCTGAGGTTATATGCTACAAGAAACAACAGCCACTAAACACTTAACAACACTCAAAATATGCAAAAAGGGGTCATATGAGAGCATAACTTACAGAGCCTATCCCAAGGTGTGTAGAGAAACAAAATAATCTAATACACCCACCAACAAGCACTACTTGAAATCACAAAAGATGTACAAAACCCTAACATCATGGGGTAAAATTGTACAAAGGGAAGGCAGCCTGTATTATATAAAAAAGATGAGTTTTAATACAATGCAGTACATCTAAAATCTTCATATTTACACCATCAAACCTCTTTATGTTTCTCATGTGCCAGATCCAATAAACAACCACAGAAATAGAGGCAGATCTAGCCACATTCCCATGAGAAGTACCCCTACACTTCCTGGTGATCCATCTAAGAGCTCCTGTCACTGTTTCCAATCTTCTTCTAATGCCTAGCCACACACTGATCTTGCCCTAAACCAGATAAGAAATAGGACACTGAAAGAACAAATGAGAGGCAGATTCATTCACCAAACCACACAAAGAGCATAACTTGTCATCAAACTACAGCCTATCAGTAGTGAGCAAACACTTCTTCATAGCCATCCAAAGCAAAAAAAAAAACAATGATTTGAAGTAGCCCTAGGATTCCAGACAGCTCTGTACCACCAAACCTTAGGACCATGATGCCTAAAGAAATCATATGCCTTGCCAGGGCACAACTTAGAGCCAGTAGACCAGGACTGCAATAATGCAACAGTAATAGCAGCAGAACCTGAACTTTCCAGAATCATGTCCCTAATCCTAAACACTGATTTGATCAGGGCAGAATCTCCATGCTTATACTTATAAGACCACAGATCCACACTCTTCAAATACTCTCCACTTATTCATTTCACCCAAAGGCGGTCTTTTTTACATTGAAAATTCCACAAAATCTTACACAAGAGTGCTAGATTCCAGGCATCCAGCTGAAAAACCCCCAAACCACCCACAGATTTTGGCAAACAAACCTCCTCCCATCCAACTAGAGATTTCCTATGGGAATCACAAGCCCCCCCCCCTCCCACAAAAACCTCCTACACAATTGGTCCATCTTCAATTTAGCACTTCCAATAATAGGATAAATACCAAGACAGAAACAATACACACCTTGAATGACAGATAGAAAATCTGTAATCTACCAGCATAGGACAAAGTGGCACCTTTCCAATTACCAAAATAGTTCCTCAAGGATGCAAATAAAGGATCATAATGCATAACATTCAACCTAACTGCACACAATGGAATACCAAGATACCTAATAGGCAACACTCCCTCTTTTAGGCCAGTAATATCAAGCAGCACCTCTTTGTTATAATCATCTAAACCAGCACAAAAAATCTTAGTCTTTTGCACATTAGCAATAAGGCCAGAACATTCACCAAAAATAGTAAGACAGTTCATCATAAGGGTGACAGAAATAGGATCCCCTCTAGCAAGTAGCATCAGATCATCTGCAGAAGCTAGATGATTGATCTTCACATTCTGACAACGATTATGAAAATTGAACTCAGAATCTTCCCCCAGAATTCTCCGCATTCTTGAGAAATATTCCATACCAATAACAAAAAGGAAAGGAGATAGTGGATCACCTTGCATCAATCCCCTTTTACCCGGAAAAACCCCTTAAGTTCACCATTAATAGACAGAGAGAAAGAAGTGGTAGTGACACACAACATAATCCATCTCACAAACCTGTCTGGAAATCCAAAACCCCTCATTACTGCCTCCAAGAAGGACCGGTGCACTGGATCAAAAGCCTTTTCAATATCCACTTTTATCATACATCTAGAGGCCCCCTGGCAACACCATACTTCCTAATCAATTCCTGACAGAGAAATATGTTGTCAAACATGGCCCTACCATCAACAAAACCAGTCTAGCATTCATCAATACGATCAGGAAGGAAAGCAGATAACCTTGTAGCCAAGATCTTAGAAATCACTTTGTAAGTAACATTGCAACAAGAAATAGGCCTGTAATCTCCCACTGTTGCAACATGTGTAGTCTTAGTAATAACAACATGGTTGATCTGTTTCAAAATAGCATCATTATTAAAGAACTCCATCACAGCATTTATGAAATCAGAGCCAACAATGTCCCAAGATTTCTTGAAAAAACCAACAGGAAAACCATCAGGACCAAGAGATTTATCATCAGAAAAGGAAAAGATGGCCTCATTCACCTCCAAATCAGTAACATTCTTAATCAGATTCTCCAGATGATTCTAAGAAACAGAAGGGCCAACATTAATCACATCCACATCAATAGGGGCTGCCAAGACTTCAGTACCCAATAAATCAGAATAAAAATCAACAAAAGCATCTCCAATATGATCATAAGAAGTAGTAAAGGTGTTATCTGCAAGCCTCACTAAAGAAATATGATTCCTAACATTGTTCCTTTTAACCAAAGAATGGAAAAACCTGGAACCCCTGTCACTAAGCTTCATGTACTGCCCCTTGGCTTTTTGAGATAAAAAACTGGCCTCATCTTTTTTCCAAACCAGAACAAACTTTCTTCTGATCCACAATTTGTGATGCCAATGTATCAGTAGACCCCAGATTGTACTGTGATTGCAGCTCCCTAAGAACATGTTGAGCATTTTCAGATTTAACAAAAATCTGTGCAAAATGCCTCCTATTCATCTTCTTCAAAGGTTGTTTAAGCCTTCTTAGTTTTTTACACAGTTGGTACATGGCAGTACCAGGAACATCTTGACTCCAATTATGAGCTAGAACATCAAAATAAGTATCATGCTACATCCACATATTAAAAAGCTTAAATGGTTTCATTCTGGTCACAGAATCAGTAGCCAAAGATATTCTACAGGGAGTATGATCAGAATGCAAACCAACAGGATCAAAAAAAGCCAAAGCATTTACAATCGAGTCATACCAAGAAGCATTCACCAATACCCTATCAATTCTTGTTAGGACACCCCCAGCAGTTCAAGTGAAGAATTCACCAGAAGAGTTCAAATCAGACAGATTGGCATCCAAACAACAATCCACCCCATCCTGCATCTCATAATCAGTGGGAACATTCCCATTCATCTTATCATCAACTGAAAGCACAGAATTGAAATCTCCTAAGACCATCCAAGGGAGAGAAGTGCAAACACTCAATCCCTAATTCTGTCCCACAAAAATCTCCTATGGCCAACAGTGTGCAGTCCATACACAAAAGTAGCCAAAAAGGTATCCCTAGTAACCAACAACTTCACACTGTAATGAATCCACTGAGCATCCACTTCCAAAAACTCCACAACAACAAAAGAAGGGTCCCAAATACCCAACATTCTTTTATTATAATGATGGTCAAAATTATTTACAGAATTCCATGAAGGAATCTTGTTGTTCAAAAAATGATCCAAATTATTTTGAGACAACTTAGTCTCAAGGATTCCAAATAAGGTAATCTTGTGTTCTCTAAGAAATTTGACAACAGCAGATTGTTTAGGGACCTGATATACCCGAACCGGATTGGGGCCCTGTTCATCTGGGTTGGGCCTACTGTCATGGCCCTATTGGTCCTAGAGAAGGGTAAAACTATAGTCAGAGGGGGGGGGGGGGTGAATGACTATAGTGGAGTTTTAAAAACATTTCTTGTGTTTAAAATCTTTCGGGCAGCGGATAAGTCCCTTCTTACTATGTTGTTTCAAAGCAGTTTAGACAATCACAGATATATATTTTAATCTAGGCAATTTAAATGAATGCAGTAAAGTAAATTGCAGAAAGTAAATTGACACAAGGCTTATAGTGGTTCAGGGTGGTGTAATCCCTTAATCCACTCTTCTCCTGTGATGATTGGAGGAATTCACTATTGTTTTCACAGATACAATAGTAAGATTGTCCTTGACTTCCCAAGCTTCACAATCTATAAGACTATCACTCCTTGGCTGCAACAGCTTCAGTGATTCAGTCTCTTTCACTGCTCATTGAGATCAAATCCTTCAGCATCTATCACAAACACAACTCCTTCTCAGATGGCTTCTGATTCAGTAGCTTCAATTTATTGTGAATGAGATTCACAAGCTTGATGGATCAATCTCAGTGCTAAATATAAAATTGTAGTTCTGATGTCTGAGTTGATCTCTAGATGAATCCTTGTAAGTTCAGAGAGAAGGCTTTTCAAATTGACAAAGTATCTGCTTGATTTTCTTTTTCTTATCGTTGTTTTTATCTGTCTGTCAATGCCTTCTATTTATAGCCTTGAGTATCCTTGATTTGAAATTCCGTCCGTTGGCTATATTAATGAGGGGAATAATCCTTGATTTTATTCTTGATTCCCCCTTAATTACATTCTTCTTGATTTCAGTGATCGGATTTTTCTTCAAATGTGTAGCGGAAAATCCGTCCTTGATTGATCCTCTATTGATTGTGCATTAAATGCATGATCCTCTGAATCTTCATCATATTTCTATTCTGTTTTGATAAGGATTACTTCGCCGTTCTCTGAACGGTCGAGTGATCCATCTGACTTTGCCGTTTAGATCTTCCTTCACTGTTTTTGCCTTCACTTAGCCGAAAGTCAGTTTAAGGAGAATCTTTGTACTTCACTGATCATTGGTTTGGGTGAGATCAGTGTACACCATATTTGAACATTAAGTTTCATCACTTGAACCATAACTTAGACTTATCCAAGTTCATCACAGACTTCCTTGGTTATAAGTCATACCATTAAGTCTTCATTGCTTCTCTGCATGTACTTGGCTGGCTTCACTCTGCCGAATGTCTATTTTACTTTGCCATCCTACCAACTAGTACAATACTTGTCTGACTTAACTTATACACTATGTCAGACTCTAAGTAAAGACTTATACAGAGAATTCTAACTTATTTCAGGCTTGCTATAACAGCTAGTATGGCCATCATCAAAACATAATAAAATGTTCCTGACAATTTCCCCCTTTTTGATGATGCCAAAACCCTCATAAGCCTGAACATAAGTAAGCCAAATTTTTTCATAATAATTAACATAATAAGTTCTCAACAATTTTATTCATCCATTAAAGGTCAATAAGTTCAAAAATTTATTTAAGTGTTACAAACTACATTTTGCTTAATTCAGCCTTGTACCTTTTGAACTTTGTAGTCTGAACCTCTTCAATGTCTTTCCAATCAATTTCTGGAAACTTCCACTTCTAGTATGCCATATCAGTGTATTCAGATACTCTCTTGAATACTTTCTTGGCAAAGAGTCTGTTGAAATCTGGCATGGTCTCATTCGCCCTTGGTTCTCCAAAGTGCTTCTCAAGTCTCTCCCTAGCTTTAACAATATGTGAGTCAGAAAACTTGAGACTTTTGTAGAAACTCCACTGCTCCTGTTTGTCCATTCTTCCCATAGGGTTGAAGAATTTTACCATATAGTTGAAGTCTTCTTGTTGTTCAACTGGCAAGTCTTCTGGTCCTTTTGCATAAAGTGGTATGGCTGAACTTTGTTTGTTATTGGTTTGTTTTAGAAGTGCAAATTCTCTCTTGACATCATTGTAGAGTTTGGCCATATCAGTTCTCATCCTTTCATCCCGATAGCTTAGCCAATCAGCCCATGCTTCATCTTGTGAAAAATGAGGATAAAGTCCTTCCTGTACTCTGAAAAATTCTCTTACATGGTCCAGTACATCTGCTTCATATTCTGCTTTGCTTTTGTGACCAAGCAGACGCTTACGTGCCCACCAGTGTATCTGGAGCTGTTGCTGCCTCTTCTGGTGTTTCCTCTGGTGCTAAGTTTGTGTTGACTTTCTGATCCTCTTTGCTAGCTAGATCCAAGTCTTTACTGATTGCCGGGTCTGTCTCTGTCATCATCTCTTCTTTGCATAGGATGAAGAATTCCAATGCAGGGTTCGTTTAGGGATTTTTCTCTTTCTTCTCTAGCCCTCCTTTGCTGTTTCTCTGCTTCATTTCTAATTCTGATTTCTCTGTCCCTTGCTCTCATTTGTTCTTCAGTGAAGTTTGGGGGTCTAATAGTTGATCCTTCAGGCTTATCCCGATTTTCCCTTTTTGCAAAGATCATCCTCCTCTTTGGAGTAAGATGCTATTTGTAGTCTCTGTCTGCTCCAATCAGAGAGTCCAGCTTTTATTCAATGGATGTGAATCTGTTATCATGACTAGTCAATTTCTCAGTGACACTGCGGAATCTTGTGCCAAATGCCACTGCCATAGAGTCATTTTCTTGAGAAATGTGTTGCCTGAGACCTGCAAGATTATTTGTGATGTTAATGTTGAGTTGTCTCATCAAATCTCCTTGGCGTTGAACAAGAATGTTCTGTGCCTCGATGTATTCAGCAATGGCCTCAAATTTTCGCTCAATGGAGTAGCTTTTGTCATTGAATGCCGAAGTCATGGATCTAAGATTCATGGCTTGCTGCTCTAGTTCTTCTGCCAGCAGATCTGCTGCTTTTTCAAGGGTTTCATTTGTGATACCAGTGGCCAGCTGAGAGAGTTTGTGCCGGATGTCAGCTGGTTCTGGGTCTATTTGCTGTCCTCTGTCTTGATGCTGAGTCACATCTACATTGACATCCAGATCTTCAAGAATTTGGGTAGATGTGTATGCTTGTGTAGCTTGAGCTGCTATTCCCCCTTTCTTTGTGCTGGGGATTTCCTTGACTATAGTGGCATCAGCTGAGCCTGTGTCCACTATGTTTGTGCTGTCAGCCAGAGTTGCAGCAGATAGTGGTTGAGTGGTTGTCTTAGCTGGTGTTGGTGACTTGTTGAATGCATGTGGCTGTAGAAAAGTTCTTAGAAGAATGTTATCATCAATTGCATCCGGTGTAGGAGTAATCTCTTCTCCTTGTTTGTCATGATCATCAGCATAATGATCATCATTATCATTTCCATCCTGATCATCTCCATCATCTTGATCAGTATTATCATTACCATCCCCACCATCTTCCGAGTCATCACTGTGTCTGTTAGAGATCTGGGGCAATTTTGCCTTTGCTGCATCTACCATGTCCCAGAGGGGAGATTCATCAAGTACACCAACCAGAGTGGTGATTCCCAGAAAATTAAATAGCCATGCCTCCTCAGCAAGCATGTGTTCCGAATCTAGAAGCTGATTTCTGGAATCACCTTCTTTCCATTCAAGGTATTCTGCAATCCGATCATCAATATCGTTTGCAGATATTTGTGCAGGTTCTTTTGGAGATTCCTCATCATCTCCAGTGTCTCCTGTAACTTCCTCATTTAGAGGTTGTTCATCCTCACTTTCATTTTCTTCTTCTTGTGGTTCTGCCGCAACATCAGAATCCTCTTCTTCATCATCATCAATTAATTTTCCAAAGGCCGTCTTTTCCAGATTGCGTTGAACCTTTTGCTTCTTTCTTTGATCGGAGGGATGAGTTGTGGTTTTCTTTCTCTTCCCTCCTCCGGCTTGCTTTTGTTGTTTGACATAGGTAAACATGACCTTGGACTCATGCAGTTTGTGAAGTTGTACAATAGGGACTTTGAGACATTGCATCAGATATTGTAACTGAATCCCATATGACTTTTTCACCCAGAATTGTCATTTCTTTGTCTTTCCTTCTGTTGTCCCCTTTTTGGCCGCTTTTACTTCACCTTGAATTTGTTCTTTAATTCTTAGAAAGAAGTACTTTGCCCAATTGAACTCCAGATTGTTGTAGATGATTCCCATTAGCCGCATTCTGATTTCTGTCATGGCATTATTTGCTCCCAAATTTCCTTCAATGCTTTTCCTAATTAGGGCACTGAACTCACTGAATGGTTTCTTTAAAGCGGATCTAAGACAATTGACCTTCTTAGTCTCTGGGTTCGCAGTTTTGGCGATGGTTACCCAGAAATCATCCAGGTTCTGTGTCAACAAGGACGCTTTACATTGCCCTTTGTTTGAAGTTTGAGGTATTTTCGAATTACCTTTTCTGTAATGACCACTTCTGTGCCGTTGACAGATGCAACGATCTTGTCTTCTTCCCACTCGTCACCTTCTTCAGCAAGGAGCCCAGAGACGTATTTTGAAGATTTCCAGAAGGAGATTAGACTTTCATAACATACTTCGGTTATTGGAGGATTTAGAAATGTTGATAGTTTTAGGCTTTTGCATCCAGCTACCAATCGTTTTGCTTCTTCATCATTTCCGCACAAATTTAAGTTGTGTTCTTCTTGGAAGAATGATCCAGTGGCAATCGATTTCTCATACCTAGCTTGGGTGTTTGAGGAGGATGAAGCCATTGTTAAGTGATTGATGTTTAGAAGGGAACACTTCGAGTTTTCAGAGAGAATCAAAAGTAGGGTTTGTAATTTGGCAAAAGAGTGTAAAGATTTCTGAAAATTTCTAAGTGTAGTTTATATAGGATGATTTGGGTAGTGTGAACGTGGTTTGAATGTGGAAGGATTTTATGACATAATGGCATGATTTTGTGTATGTAAATCACGATATTCGAGTGAAGTGGGGGAGTGGATTGTGGTAAGTAATGATAGAGCCCGGGAATCGAGGCGTTTGTAATTTGAAAAAGTAATATGGTTACCTCCATGATTATAAGTTGATCTCCATGTGTGTAATCATCCCCAGAATAATCTTCCATAACTCCCTTATTCTCCACGTGTATAAAAGTTGATTATGTTCACACTTTAATTTACCCATGACTCCAGTCTATATTCGGTGAAGTGCCTTGGCTGGCCACTTAGCCGGTGTAGTGATTCTTTCACTGAGCTGCTTTATTTGGTTGTTCCTAACAATCAGTGAAGTTAACTTCGCCGAGTACCATTGCCTTACCTACTACATCTCCTATAATGGCAAAGGTTTAAATAGCTGATGAAGTCACTTAGCCGATTACTCCAGTTAGCCGCTCTTTGGTATTTAGTCGATTTCAATCATTCCAAACTCAGTTCTCAACATGCTAAATCTTTCATGACTTAGTGGTTTAGTGAAGATATCAGCCAGTTGGTCTTCAATGGGTATGTATTTCAGAATGACATCTCCTTTTTCAACATGGTCTCTGATAAAATGATGTCTCACATCAATGTGCTTTGTTCTTGAATGCAACACTGGATTTTCAGTAATAGATATTGCACTCGTGTTATCACACATGATTGGAATTGTTTTCTCCTCCACTCTATAATCCCTTAGCTGTTGTCTAATCCAAAGTACTTTTGCACAACAACTGCCTGCTACTATATATTCTGCTTCAGCTGTTGATGTAAATATGGAGTTTTGCTTTTTGCTAAACCATGAAACTAGTCTGGTGCCTAGCATTTGACAAGTTCCAGAGGTGCTTTTTCTATCTATTTTGCATCCAGCATAGTCAGAGTCTGAATATGATATCAACTTGAATCCTCCATCTTTTGGATACCAAATTCCTACATTGATAGTGTTTTTCAAGTGTTTGATTATTCTTTTGGCTGCTAGAAGATGTGATTCTTTTGGTTGAGCTTGAAATCTTGCACATACTCCTACTGCAAATGCTATATCAGGTCTAATTGCAGTTAAGTATAGTAGGGATCCAATGATTCCTCTATACATTTTCTGATCAACATCCTTTCCAGTTTCATCTTTTCCAAGAATGACTCTTGCACACATTGGTGTATCTACTGTGACACTTGTATCCATACCATACTTGTGTATTAAGTCTTTTGTATACTTGGCTTGACTAATGAAAATTCCATCCTTCATTTGCTTTACTTGAAGGCCAAGGAAATAATTTAATTCTCCCATCATGCTCATCTGAAATTTGCTCTTCATCAGGTTTGCAAATTTCTCACATAACTTTTCATCCTCTGATCCAAAGATGATGTCATCAACATAGATTTGTACTAGTAATGTGCTTGTTCTTCCTCTAGTTTGAATAGAGTCTTATCTATGGTTCTCTTGTTGAATCCATTCTTGATCAGAAATTGTGATAGTGTTTCATACCAGGCTCTGGGTGCTTGTTTGAGTCCATAAAGAGCTTTATTTTGTTTGTATAACTTGTCTTCCTTTCCTTTGAGTTGGAAATTAGGGGGTTGCTCCGCATATACTTCTTCTTCCAAAAGTCCATTCAGAAATACACTCTTAACATCCATTTGATAGACTTTGAAATATTTGTGTGCAGCAAAAGCTAGAAAGAGTCTGATTGCCTCCAATCTTGCTACTGGTGCTAATGTTTCATCATAATCTATTCATTCTGCTTGAGAATAGCCTTTTGCAACTAGCCTTGCTTTGTTTCTGACAACAATTCCTTGCTTATCCATCTTGTTTCTGAATACCCATTTTGTTCCAATGATGTTGGCCATATCTGGTCTGTCAACAAGTTCCCAGACTTCATTTCTTTCAAATTCATTTAGTTCTTCTTGCATGGCTGTGATCCAATCTGCATCTTGAATTGCATCATCTATTGTCTTGGGTTCCACTTGTGATAGAAAACATGTTAACATATGCTCCAGTTGTCTTCTGGTTCTCACTCCTGTGTGAATATCTCCAATAACTTGTTCTTCAGGATGATCTCTTAGCCAATTTAGGTCAGGTTGATGTTGTTCTTCACTTGGTGCTTTTGCAGCTTCAGGTTCTACATGTGCTTCCAGTTCTGGTGCTTCTTCAGTTGTAATGACTTGTGGTTCATCTTGATTTTCAAAATTGTGATGCAGAATAGTTATCTGAATCTTTTTTTTATTCATATACACTTGTCTTTGTGTCGCTTCTTCTTCTTGTTCTTGAAGACTTTCACCATTTGTATTTGGTTCATCAAAGACTACATGTATTGATTCTTCAATCACCAATGTTCTTTTGTTGAGTACTCAATGCTTTGGCTGGTGTCCGAGTATCCCATAAAGATCGCTTCATCGACCTTTTCATCAAAGGCATACAAATGATTCTGTTCAAAACAAAACATTTTGATCCAAACATATGCAAATATGAGATATTAGGTTTTCTACCATTCCATATTTCATATGGAGTCTTTCCATGATGTTTGTTGATAATTGATCTGTTTTGTGTATGGCATGTCAGATTGCTTTGCTTCACCCAAAATCTCTTTGGCAGGCATGCTTCTGCAATCATTGTTCTGACTACTTCTTTGAGAGTTCTGTTTCTTCTTTCTACTACACCATTTTGCTGTGGGGTTCCTGTTGCAGATAATTGATGCAATACTCTATTTTCTTCACAATAGGTTCTGATAATTTCATTAAGAAATTGAGTAACTCTATCTGATCTGATCTTGATAATTTTCAGTTCTTTCTCATTTTGAAGTCTTCTCAGCAAATCTGGTAGCTTTTTGAGTGTCTCTTTCTTCTTGTTCATAAAAATGGTCCAGGTGTATTTTGAGTAGTCATCCACCACTACTAGAGTGTATTTCTTACCACGTACACTTACTGGTGTGACTGGTCCAAATAGGTCCATATGCAACAGATGTAGAATTCTTGTTGTTGATTGATAGGGTTTTGACTTGAAGGAACTTTTTATTTGTTTCCCTTTCTGACATGCATTACATAAACTTTCTTTCTTGAATGTGATCTCTGGCTGGCCTTCAACTAACTTGTTCTTTGATAATTTGTTGATGGTCTTGAAATTTAGGTGATTTAGTTTTCTATGCCATAACCAGCTAGTTGACTGTTTGTTTTTGACAAACAAACATGTTTCTGCTTTGGCTGTTTTCCAATCCACCACATACATGTTATCTTTTCTTCTTCCCACAAGTACTACTGCATTGGTTTGGCTGTGAATGACTTTGCATCCTTCCTTGTTGAAGTGCACATTGTAGCCTTTATCACAAAATTGACTAATGCTCATCAGATTGAAATTAAGTCCCTTGACATATGCCACATTTTGAATCTTCAGATTGTTCTTGAGCATTGTGCCTTCCTCCTTAATCTTGCCAGGATTTTCTTTGCCTCCAAATGTGACTTTGGGTCCATCAAAAGCTTTAAAGTCAGTGAGCCATCTCTTGTTTCCTGTCATGTGTCTGGAACATCCACTGTCTATGTACCAGACATCCTACAAAACAAATTAATTAAGTTTAGGTACCCAACATTGTTTGGGTCCATACCTGTTAGCAGTCATGCCTCCTACTCCAAGTGTATATCCAAATGGTCTTCTTTTTGGATAATTAAAGTCATCAACTTCATATATATAAGGCATGGCAGAATAGCTTCTAGTATTTCTACTGAAGGTATTCTGATACTTTTCTCTACTTTTTGGTGCATTTGCATCCTCTTCACTTTCCAATATGCAGTGGGAAACCTAACTTGCTTCATGTGTCTAGGAACATACCTAGATTGATTTTTCTTAAACACATGATGCATATTATGGAATAGTTTCTTCTTGTATTTTGGAGGTGCAACATTTCAATCATCCTCTGAAGGATAGTCTTCATTTACCTTTCAGGAAGTCATTGCTTTTGGTTGACTTGATTGATGATTTAGTCTGTTGTTTTACGGCACTAGGTTTTGACTTCACTGGTACAGGATGAATGGTTGAAACTATGGTATGTCCCTTTCTGAATTTTGGTTCATTGTTAGTCCTGAATTCAGAATTGTGTTGACCATTGTTTCTACTCTCATCCTGATCATTGTAGCCAAGACCAGATCTCGATCCAAACCTTTTTGAGGGTTTGTAAGTCGTTCATTTGTGGTCTTAATCGATAGAGGATCTTCTCAATCGATCACAACAATGTATGTATGAACATCTCGCCGTTTGTTGATCATTTGAGTAGGTCTCTTACTAGTTAGTTCACTTTTTCTTTATCCAGCTTCTTTCTTTAATCTTTTATTTTCCTTTCTTAGATCCTTGCATTCCTTTTCCGAATTTCATGATTCATCTCAATTTCATCAAATTTAGTCATGAGATTTTGGACTTGGTCTCATTGGATCTAAAGGAAGAATAGAAGATTGTGCAATGTTAGATATGGATGCATTTGATGAAGAGTAAGAGCTAGATGTTACCTCGCCATCCGATTCTTTGGCCATTAGACATAGGCATGTTTTCTCGAAGGTCTAAGCTATCACCTTCATCTTCATCTAATTCTTTGGTCATGAGGCATAGACATGCTTTTCATTGTCCTGAGTTGTCTTCTTCATCACCATTATCCGAGTTATTATCGATGATTCTTCATTCTTTTCACCGCTAGATTCAAATTTTGAGTGCTTTCTTGCCTTTCCTCTTTCGATGCTTTGTATTTCTTCTTTTCATCATCTTTATCATTTTCTTCGGACAATCAGCCTTGAAGTGACCATTCTTGTTGCAGTTGAAGCACCTGTATTCATCATCTTTCTTCTTCATGTCTTTGGTTGAGCTTGACCTCTTGTTTCATGATGAGTTTCCTTTGAATGGCTTCTTTTTGCTAAACCTGTCAAAATGTTTAACCAATAAAGCTACCTGTTCTTTAAGTTCATGTGTCTCTTTGCTGATACAGTCGGCAAAGTTACTTTGTTGGGGTGCTATCAGTGCAGTGGCTTTTTGTGTCTCTGCCGGAGCTCCATCTTCACCGTTCAGTTCGAATTCATGAGCT
Source organism: Gentiana macrophylla (assembly GCA_026214975.1). Lineage (NCBI taxonomy): Eukaryota > Viridiplantae > Streptophyta > Magnoliopsida > Gentianales > Gentianaceae > Gentiana > Gentiana macrophylla. The sequence goes on along the minus strand of CM047809.1, from coordinate 77,511,000 downwards.
TTAAGTTAGGACATCAGTGTCAGAGTTTCAGTGTTTGCAAGGTTTGTGGTTCCTCTGATTACTGATGTTTTGATCTTCCATCTTTCAGGTAAGCCTCTCAAGATCTTTAAGCATACTTCTTTCTGGGGATATGTGTGACCAAGCTGTTGCAGTTCACTGATGATGTTTGAGAATCTGTTGTCCATTTGATCAATGGATTCACCAGCCTTCATTTAGAAATTTTCAAATTTCTGTTTTGCAACAGATAATTTGTTTTCTTTAACTGGTTCAGATCCTTCATTTATCAATGCTAGCTTGTCCCACATCTTCTTTGCTGTTTTGCAATCTTTGATTCTCATGAACATGTTGCTATCTAGAGTCTTCAAAATCATATCTTTTGCAACAAAGTCTAGATTTGCTCTTCTCCTGTCATCCTTGGTCCAATCTTTCTTGGGTTTGTCTATTTCCTTCCCTTGATCTGCTCCTGTGGATACTACAGTCATGATTGTGATTGGGCCATCATTAATTACATCCAGCATCTCCTGATGAGTTGCTGCAAGATGAGACAACATTCTCATTTTATATTCATCAAAATTGTTAACATTGAAAACATGTACTTTTGACATAAAGTTTGAGGAATCCATAAGTACAAATAAGAGATCTATATGTGAATGAATAGAAAACTCAGATTTGAAAACTACTTTGAAATTATGTGATCTCCTTGGTACCAGAAATTAGATCTAAACAGGTTCTGATACTAGGAACACTGCTCCGATACCAATTGTTGGTCCTAGAGAAGGGTAAAACTATAGTCAGAGAGGGGGGGGGGGTGAATGACTATAGTGGAGTTTCAAAAACTTTTCTTGTGTTTAAAAGCTTTTGGGCAGTGGATAAGTCCCTTCTTACAATGTTGTTTCAAAGCAGTTTAGACAATCACAGATATAGATTTTAATTTAGGCAATTTAAATGAATGCAGTAAAGTAAATTGCAGAAAGTAAATTGACACAAGGCTTATAGTGGTTTAGGGTGATGTAATCCCTTAATCCACTCTTCTCCTGTGATGATTGGAGGAATTCACTATTGTTTTAACAGATATAATAGTAAGATTGTCCTTGACTTCCCAAGCTTCACAATCTACAAGACAATCACTCATTGGCTGCAACAGCTTTAGTGATTCAGTCTCTTTCACTGCTCATTGAGATCAAATCCTTCAGCAGCTATCACAAACACAACTTCTTCTCAGATGGCTTCTGATTCAGTTGCTTCAGTTTATTATGAATGAGATTCACAAGCTTGATTGATCAATCTCAGTGCTGAATATAAAATTGTAGTTCTGATGTCTGAGTTGATCTCTAGATGAATCCTTGTAAGTTCAGAGAGAAGGCTTTTCAAATTTATAGAGTATCTGCTTGATTTTCTTTTTCTTATCGTTGTTTTTATCTGTCTGTCAATGCCTTCTATTTATAGCCTTGAGTATCCTTGATTTGAAATTCCGTCTATTAGCTATATTAATGAGGGGAATAATCCTTGATTTTATTCTTAATTCCCCCTTAATTACATTCTCCTTGATTTCAGTGATCGGATTTTTCTTCAAATGTATAGCGGAAAATCTATCCTTGATTGATCCACTATTGATTGTGCATTAAATGCATGATCCTCTGAATCATTATCATATTTCAATTCTGTTCTGATAAGGATTACTTCGCCGTTCTCTGAACGGTCGAGTGATCCATCTGACTTTGCCGTTTAGATCTTCCTTCACTGTTTTTGCCTTCACTTAGCCGAAACTTAGTTTACTCTGCCGATTCACAGTTTCCTTCATTACTTCAGTTTAAGAAGAATCTTTGTACTTCACTAATCATCGGTTTGGGTGAGATCAGTGCACACCATATTTGAACATTAAGTTTCATCACTTGAACCATAACTTAGAGTTATCCAAGGTCATCACAGACTTCATTGGTTATAAGTCATACCATTAAGTCTTCATTGCTTCTCTGCATGTACTTGGCTGGCTTCACTCTGCCGAATGTCTGTTTTACTTTTCCGTCCTACCAACTAGTAAAATACTTGTCTGACTTAACTTATACAATATGTCAGACTCTAAGTAAAGACTTATACAGAGAATTCTAACTTATTTCAGGCTTGCTATAACAGCTAGTATGGCCATCATCAAAATATAATAAAATGTTCCTAACAGGCCCAATGGCAGATCTGGACCTCTATCCTCTTAAATCCGCAATCCATAAGCCGGATCCTACCCGCTGTCCATAAGGCAGGTCCGGTCCGCTAGCTGTAAGTCGGATCATGTTCGCTAGTCATAAGCCGAACCCGTCCACTCTGTGTGATTTCTACCCATATGGTCAAACTGATATCAAGTCAAGGCAAAGATGAGTCCGACCTATAAACGAGTCCACTGTCCGGCATACACATCCAGACAGCTGGCCGGTCCACTTTTATTTATTTGTACGATTATCTTTAATTATATCCCTTTAATTGTCTTGTCATGAACAGTGGACCGACTTAGTCGACTGACTTAGCCATAGCCTATATATATGGGATCACAATGTAATAGAAAAGGATCCAAGAACTAATATACACAAAGCAACTCTGTCAATTTGTCGAATCACTTGCGTGTTCTTCATTAAGCATTAATCCGACAGCCTTGTTCTTGTCCACCACCGTACTCTCTCCGGAGAAATCACACATATATAGCCTTATATCCTCGTCATACTTCTTTTACCGCAAATCTGGTATTAACCGCAATATCAGGACCTTATTGAACCCTCTAACATTCCAAAAACCTATCATTTTTGTCTACCTAGAGGTGATTTACCCCTAGAGACTGGATCAGTTGTTTTATGCATATTTCCAGAAACACTAACAATGTTATCCTCTTAATCCTCTTTTTCTTCCTTGATTCCTGGAACTAGAAGCAACATTATCTCCTTTAACCACAAAATCCTCAGCGTCAACATCACTAGCCCAATTAGTACTTTTATCAGGATCCAGAACCTCAAAATTGTTGGCCACATGAGTGCAAACCTGCTCCACAATCACCTCTTTCCCTTTGGAACTTGTTAGGTGTAGTGCCCGAAAGACAATTTATGTAATTATTTTTAATAATGAATGACAGAACTTATCTCACCTTATTACTTGCTTTGTGCTTGTAAAGTAATACACTTTACCGCAAACCCTAAGTATATCTCAGATGTAACCACTTAACTCGGTGTATGGATTACACGTGAGGATTGAGTTAGTGGTGGTATACTTAAATCTGTTAGTCCGTGGTGAACTTAATCGAGTTTAGGGTCTCTTGATTAAAACACCAATAATGCGCCTGAAACACCTTAGGGTGTGATAGTCTTGTCCGGATCTGTCGGTAGAGGTTACCTACGTAGGGCATTTATATATGATGGCATTCATATAGGACTGGACCAATTTAATCTGAATTTCTCGGTATAATTCCGTAATCGAGGAATCTTATTTAAATCATTAGATGATCATATATGGGTCAACCTTAATCCTGAGGTGATCACAGGGTGCTGCTTGTCCCGGGGTAGTGTTTGATGTGTTAGTTACGGTTCACTTAAATAATGTGTTCCAAGCCACTTCTCATTGGCACTATTTCCGGATGAGTGAGTAGTTCTGATTTTCACAAACATGGAATCCATTCCTTCCTGCGGGAAGTAGAGAGACAGTCCCCTTATTTGTTAGCCCTAAGACAGTCCCCTTACATGATTGGTTGGATGACTTGTTATTTGATTTCCTATGGGTCAATACATGTCACAATTAGTCATTAAGGAAAATATCTTTTTATTTTGTTTAATTAATTATTTATTTAATTAATTAATACTTGGAGGCCAAGGATTTACTCTCCTATAAAAGGAGAGTTATTCCAAGGGAAATTTACATGGCAAATTTCGAAATTCACCACAAATAAAGGGAGAAAATTTGTTCTTTCTTGCCTAGGGTTTTGGAAGAAGAAAAACTTTGAGTTTTTCTTGGTGTTGCATATCAAGGAGGTTCGTGTATCAAGAAGGGTGTCCACCAACCGCCGTTTGGAGAACACATCGGAAGACAAGGTTTCTCTTCCCGTTATTGGTAACATGATCTTAAACCCCCTTGTAGTAGTTTAAGTCCTTTAATTATGTGTTTTGATATATAAATCGTGATCCATCCATTTGCGCATAGATCTAACTCGTTTAGATCTAAGAACCTGCATCCTTCATGTGGTATCGGAGCCAGGTTCCACGATTTATATAATCATAATTGTAGTTAAACGATTTAAAGGAGTGGAATTGCATGTAGGTGATATTTTACTTATTATTATGCATTAATAATTTTTAAATTGCTATGGTTGAAGAGATGGATTTGGGTTGGCACCGTTTTCCCATTAGATCTATTGTAAACTCATATAAACGATGAAAATTCGTTCATATGAGTATAGGAAATTATGTAATTTATTTATTATTGCAAGTTTAATTTCCTGTAAATAGATCTGTTTAGTAGCTGTATAGTGTTTTCGTTGTTTCCGTTGTTTGAGCCGTTAAAACGAAGATCTCTCCGGTCAGAATTAATATTAGAAGTTGATGAACAATCCCACTAAATTTGGCATCGATCGGAGTCCGTTTTGATATCCTTTCATTGCTGCAAAGAAGCTACTGTAACAGAAAAACGCAGGATTCACATAAACCCTATCTGTGACTTCCTCGAATTTCTGGGAGCGTTGAAACACAAATCCAACCGGTTAGATCGAAAAATATGGAGTTTTGGACGTGGGATAAAAATTTCAGGTCGATCGGGATTCATCTATATTCTCAATCGGCCTCGGGAAGTCATTGATGCGCTGCTGTAAAAGTCAGATTCTGCAGCAAGTTGGGCGGCTCACTGGAGAAGATTGACAAGTCAAAGCTCCGATCCAACCGTCCATAATGAAACCCAAGGAGTGAGGAACAGATCTGGAAAGTTTCGTTGCGATCCGAGTTCGTTTGGTTTGTCGATCGTCGAAGATTTTGAACAGCTGCAGATTATGTTAGAAAGTAGTAAACCCTAGTTAGGGTTTTGGTTATTTATTTTCTAATAGATTAGTTACGGGGGTGCCAACGGTCCATCTCGGTGTTTATTTTCCGCACTAGTATACATGTTTAGATTGTATGTGTAGAACCGGAAAATTGCCATGACATGCATCATATCATGAATTCCACTCCATATGCATACATGTAGAAATTAATTCGAGGAATTAGTTAGGCATGTATAAAACACGCAAAAAGTTTTAATTAATTGTTTGATATTAATTAGAAACTAATTAGGTAAAACCGAGGAACACGGGTTTTCTCAATCGTCGAGGTTGGGTGATGGATTCCCGGTGAATCCCACTGCTAAAAGCATAAGGAGTAAAATCCCGAAAACTCGTGGTTAAGGTGTTGGATTCTCGGTGAATTCCACCTTACCTAAGACGAGATTACGTTTTTGTTCCGTGAGTGTCTACGTGAATGTTTGATGTTTAAGGATTGGATAATCACGGGCAAACAGGTTCGAAAGTGGTTTAACCACGGTTGGGTGGTCAGCGAAGCTACGGCTCAATCGACTTCACCCTCCACGTGTGGCGTTTGCGGAAGTGCGCAATCTTCGAGCTATCCGAAGAGCCACTACGGCTCAACGGAGCTCTCCTAGCCTTGACCCGTCCGGCGGTCACATATGTTCTAACGAATAGGTCGGGTGGGCTAGCCCACATAACCGACAACATTCGGGCCTATGATTTATTGTTCCTTAATGTAACATCAAGTCCAAAAACGTGATCAGTAAACCCACCACTTTTTCAAAATATTGAGTGAACGCGGGAGAGGCGACAACCGACCCCACGGCCTCTACCGTTGACACAAGCGACGTGAGAGAATGGTGACGCCTCGTGCCGGCTTTGATTTCGGCCCCCTAAGGAAGGCCTTCACCGCTATCAAAATTCAAGGCTTGGTCTCCGAAAGGATAGGATTTTGGGTACTCATTGAGTCACCGACCGACCAAGGCGCACACACTCGGAGTCTATCTAAAGATCTCAAACAGTGAGTCACACTCATAAAGGGGTATTTTGGTAATACCTTGGCTGAAAAAGGAAAGGTGATTGACGATCACAAATGAGATGTTCGATTCTCAAGTTGATCTTCAATATTAATCGAAACCTCTTTGACCTACCCTAAGGCGGCACTGAGGCATTAGATTAAATCCTTGGAACGGTAGGATAGACTATAAGTACTTAGTTTATGTTCCTAAAATTTATTAGTAGTGTATGATTTGGATTTATCTTCTGTCAATTTTATTTACAACTATTTATATATCTCTCTCTGGTGCTAGATGCTAAAGTGTAAAATTGACTAGTATTGACTTCGTTAAAAAGTGGTAAGTAACTAGAACGTTGTACTTATTGATCTTACATGCGATTAATTTTTCGGAAGAGATATTTCTCTGGAGCCTTCAAGACTTAAGTCACGTAAATAAGGATGTCACTCTTGTCAATCGTGTTGATCGAGAGACGACTGTAATTAGTTTGAAAGATGATTGGGACGATAAAATTCTTCTAGTGAATTTTAATTGTGTAGTGTCTACACGAGAAATTTTCTAATAGAAAAATTGGAGAATCATAAGTTAAAGTGTCGCTAGTTAGACGGTATTTGGAACCGATAAACTAGTGGGAGCTTTTATCCTATGTTTTTCTAATTTATTAGAAAATTAGTCCCACTGGGTAACACTTTCATTAGACATCCCACAGTTCACGAGTAGTGTCTGCTCTAAAGAACTGCTAGTTCAAGACTATTTCCTTTTAAGGAAAGTTGAGAATGGGAAAGAATGTCTGTAAGTGTTAATCATCTTAACTAAAGTTTTGAGGCTAAACCGAAACATTAATTAAAGAAAGTATAGGATAAGGAAAGTGATTTCGGATCACTTAACCAATGAATCCTTAGCGACTTTCTTAAGTCGAGTAACTTGACTCGGTAGCTTAGTTCTTTGGAAGAACAAGGAAGTCGTGCATTAACAAATAATAAAGTAGACAACGGGCGCTTATTTCACTTTATAATAATAGTGGGAGTGATATAAGGAAATGAATTTCGATTCTATCCTTGAACATCACGAAAAATTTATTTTTCTCGTTTCTGGTCGTTGAAACAAATGGATTCATTTTCAACTCGATATATTGTTACCTCATAGAAAGTGAAAATGACACTTGTAGTACGAATCCGAGACTCGGACTTTTGTTTGATAAAGTCAGAACCACTAAGAAATGCTGAAAAGGTATAAGTAACACATCTTGAACTGTTATAGGCAAATGGTTTCCGTATTAAGATAAACGACCCTTCAATATCTATTAATTAGTGCATATATCCTAGAGATAAGACCTGACGACTGGCTAAGGGTGATTCCTATCTCCCAGTCTAGGAACACTATCTCAAAAGAACAATGACTAAGTTTCCTTTCAATCGGGAGAGGGAAATAGATTTGAAGGGGTAACATAGCTTGTTCATCATGACCTTCGGGGTCTAGTGAGAGACACAAGCTAGTGGGAGTTTCTGAGTGGTGACATTTTGTCTGATAACTACTCGAAACGCGATTTAGTTTATCAAAAGAATACGAGGAGGAGTCTCTGATTTTAGCAGAGAATAGAGTATTCCATGCTCATAAATAGGCTAAAGCATAGTCTTGGGACTGATGCTCAGCCTGCCTCCTAGTGGAATGTTTCTCACTGAGAAAGAAACCATAGACTTGCCCTATATAGTTATTGATGTACTACAATACACTGCTAAACTCGATTAAGATAATTGGTTGCAAAATAATGGTTAACATTATTATGTAAACCGAGAAGTCTACCTAGAAGATGCTAGTGAATTTATGGATAAGGAGTGAATTCGGTTCACACCACTTCCGTAAATGTATCATTTAGCATTTAATGCTTGAAGTTAGGACTGGAGATTTTACGCATACGTTCAGATTTTGACTGTTCATGAAATGCCTTAATGAGACGAGTGAAGGTTGGTTGTAAGATTCTTGAGATCAGAAAGTGACGGTTGGACTGTCACAATTCTTCTGATAGAATCTATAAGTAACAGCCTTAGACCTTGGAGTACGGTTACCGAAAGGAAGTTACTATCTGATTTAATCAGACCACGTCCAACATCGGTTGTTGGTGATTACACTAATAAATACTACTAGATCAGAATGTCAATCCACCCAGAACGCAGTAGGAGTATGGTTTAACCATTGACCCATTATGGTTGTGTGGACTTTATAGTCTCTTTGAGGTGATTGATAACCCGTGGCTCTTTGTGGGTCTGTATAGGATTACGATCGAGAGAGGTTGGTTCGAAAACCTTATCCCCTGTGAATGGAGTTTTGGTACTCAGTTACATTTCAAACCTCTTGTAGAGCCACCTAAGTGTCTCAGCCCAGTGGGGAGTAATTGGTCCTACGCCGAAAAGAGTCGAATGAATAGGAAAGTTTAACTTTCAAAGACAAAGCTAAGTGGTCTAGGTGATTCCCAAAAAGGAGAGAGTTAACTGGACCTTGAACTCTCTCACCACTCGGTCTTGCTAGATTTCGTTAGAAAGCGAGAAAATAGGGGGTGATTCCTCGAGACTTTCTTGCCGTAAAATGGAGTCTGGATTCATTCGGAACAGAAGAGTCTTGGTTAGAACAAATGGCAGGTTGACTGCCGGGACTTATGTCCTTTGTGGATGTAAGAGACCCTCTCGGTCATTAAAAGTCGCATGTTTTAAAATATGTGGACTTGACTAGAATATTGATAAGTCTTTTGTAGACTGGTATCAATATTGGTAAAATAGTAGTATTAGTGTTCATGAATGATAAAATGAAACAGATTGGAAACAACATGTGTGTGCTATCCAAGTCGGAAATCGACAGCTAAGATTCTCTGGATGAGAGAATTGGACTATATTCTAAGAATCGATTCGGTCAAATTCACGAGAATGAGTCATTGGCTATCCCACCTATCTTATTGAATAAGACGATCATGCATATACGTATGCAACATTCATCGAGTAGTCCTACCCTACCTCTCGTGAATGATTCTCCAAATCTTCGGATAAAGAGAAAATGGGATAGAGTCTCTCTTGGATAACGGCAAGTCAAGTTATAACAAGTCAATAGTAGTCAAATCTCGGATTCGAGCATTGAATAGCGGTTTAGTACGTCCTCAAGTATCTTTAGAGAATGAGGAATCATATGCTTGTATATTAAGGTGCAAACTTGAATATGGTTGACTACACTGATTCTGACTTATAGTCAGATTAAGGATGATCGTTGGGACGATCTCGGACTCAGTGTTTAATCATTGTGATGGAGCTATAGTCTGGAGAAATCCAGAATCGCCAATTCGATTTTAGTTAATCGGATACGTAGCAGCTTTCGGAGCAGCTAGAGTGGTGATATGGCTTAGGAATTTCCTTTCTGATCTGGGAGCAATTCCAGGTCTGATAAGCCGATATCACTTCGTTGTGTAAACAGTGAAGAGATAGCTTAGAATGATCTTCTCAGTCACAAGAAGTCAAAAGCATATTGAGAGATAGTCCCGCCTGATTGGAAGGACCGACATCGTTTCAATCCTAAAGATCGTCTCAGTCGACAACCTAACTAATCGATTGTACCAAGTCGAGTGCTTGGAGGGTACGGCATTGATGGACATGTCTCATCTCGCTTTTAGAGCAAGTGGGAGAGTGTTCGAATAAGATGAGAAAGGGTGTGCTCTAAAAACAATCGTTGCTTGTCATTTCGTTGCAAGTGGGAGATTGTTAGGTGTAGTGCCGAAAGACAATTTATGTAATTGTTTTTAATAATGAATGATGAGAACTTATCTCACCTTATTACTTGCTTTGTGCTTGTAAAGTAATACATCACTTTGCAAAACCCTAAGTATATCTCAGATGTAACCACTTAACTCAAGTGTATGGATTACACGTGAGGATTGAGTTAGTGGTGGTATACTTAAACTGTTAGTCCGTGGTGAACTTAATCAGAGTTTAGGGTCTCTTGATTAAAACACCAATAATGCGCCAAGAACACCTTAGGGTGTGATAGTCTTGTCCGGACTGTCGGTAGAGGGTACCTACGTGGGGCATTTATATATGATGGCATTCATATAGGACTGGACCGATTTAATCTGAATTTCTCGGTATAATTCCGTAATCGAGGAATCTTATTTAAATCATTAGATGATCATAAATGGGTCAACCTTAATCCTGAGGTGATCACAGGGTGCTGCTTGTCCCGGGGTAGTGTTTGATGTGTTGAGTTCACGGTTCACTTAAATAATGTGTTCCAAGCCACTTCTCATTGGCACTATCTCTGGATGAGTGAGTAGTTCGATTTTCATAGACATGGAATCCATTCCTTCCTGCGGGAAGTAGAGACAGATCCCCTTATTTGTTAGCCCTAAGAAAGTGATCGATCCGGGAGTTTCGCATTTGACTAATTAGCTACTAGTCGATATGCATACTAATTGATCATCGGGGTTAATGGTAAATAAGGATAAGATATTCTCGAGTCGGGTTCACGGAGACTTCCCACTCGTAATGGGCGATCTATGGAGGGTTAATCCGTATGTAGTGATTATATCAATGGACGCTTATTCACTCTATGTGTTGAGTATAAGTATACATCTATAATCGGTAGAGTTCGGTTGGGTTTATGGTGGCATAATCCCGGAATTAATAATTAATGTACTTATTACGCTCGATGAATAATTAATTATTGGAGCTACTCGGTTATAGGTCCATGGTCCCCGATGTGGCTTCGTAATTCGGACTAATAATCTTGTTACTTGGGCCTCAGTGATAATTAATTGGCTGGGCTGATTAATTGATATGCATGGATATTATTTAGTTGGGCTAAATAATATAATACACATAAAAGACATTTTATGTGGGCTAAAACCCTAGTTAGGTGGTGCCATTTCTCCTTGAATTATCACAAGAATTAATTTTTTGTGATGTGGAAAATAAAAGATATTCTTGTTACATGATTGGTTGGATGACTTGTTATTTGATTTCCTATTGGTCAATACATGTCACAATTACTCATTAAGGAAAATATCTTTTTATTTTGTTTAATTAATTATTTATTTAATTAATTAATACTTGGAGGCCAAGGATTTACTCTCCTATAAAAGGAGAGTTATTCCAAGGGAAATTTACATGGCAAATTTCGAAATTCACCACGAATAAAGGGAGAAAATTTGTTCTTTCTTGCCTAGGGTTTTTGGAAGAAGAAAAACTTTGAATTTTTCTTGGTGTTGCATATCAAGGAGGTTCGTGTATCAAGAAGGGTGTCCACCAACCGCCGTTTGGAGAACACATCGGAATATCAAGGTTTCTCTTCCCGTTATTGGTAACATGATCTTAAACCCCCTTGTAGTAGTTTAAGTCCTTTAATTATGTGTTTTGATATATAAATCGTGATCCATCCGCTGCGCATAGATCTAACTCGTTTAGATCTAAGAACCTGCATCCTTCAGAACTAGCCACATTCTTGCCCTTTTCAATAACACTATTCTTATCAGTAGATGTTGCAACATGGGCGTGCGAGCAAGATCGATAACATGAGCGATGACGATGTGAGGGCCTTATCATTGGCTCCTTCAGCATCTAAAATAATCACTTTCTTCTTTTTGGAGGCATTAGTTTTTGTAGCACCAGGTTGTTTAGACCTAGCAACATACAAAGCAGGAACATCAATCTTGGAAGCATCATATCCAGCAACATTATGCCCTAGTCTATTACACTTGGAACAAAACTTAGGCATTTCTTTTTTACAGAACAGGTTGCAAAAGAACCTTCCCATCATGCAACGTAATAGGAATCACAGAGGGCAGATCCAACTTGAGATCCACATCCACCAAGCACCTGGCAAAACTCAACAATTTCCTAGAAGCTGTCACTTTATCTCTGTACTGAGGACACCCCACAAAAGAACAGATCTTACTCAATGCCTTATCCTTCCAAAGCCTTAATGGAAGATTATGCAACTGAATCCACATTGGGACCACAGAACTAGCCTCCTTACTGAAATTAAACAACATTGGCATCTTCTTCAAAATCATAGGCTTCCCATAAGCATAAAAATGACATGCTTGCAAAACTTCATTGAGATCAGATTCATGCTCAAACAAGAACACTATCTAACCAGAATTGTGATAGTGATATCTACATTTCCTAGGCCAAGAGTTCACAATTTTTTGAACAGCATCCCTTCCAGGAAATTTGGCTGGAAATATTCCAATAAAGCTCAATTTCTCCAAAATATCATCATTCAGATCTTCCTCCTCTAACATCACAGTATCCTCACAAATAACTTGATCAGTCAAAGTAACCAATTCATCTGATTGTTCCCTATTATTCTTAACCAATTGTGCCCAAGAAGCCACCTCATCCACAACTTTAGCAGTATTAGGCCCCATAAAATCAGCAAATTGAGTATCAACATGTGCAGTCTCCACACCAACAACAGGAGTAGCAGTAAAGCCATTCAAAATGACTGGAGCATGACCACCAGTAGTAGGATATGCTGTTGAGGCGGCATCCAAATTGACAGTAGCATTCCCACTAGTATCAGTAGTAGAAACAATGGAAGCTGGAGGTGCTGCAACCTGCAGATCAACTGTACAACCATGTTCATCAGCAACCGGTGCATGAACAATGCCATCTTCATCTTTTTTCTTAGATTTTCGAGTCATGGATCAAATTAGGAAGAGTAAGTTCAGTATGATATAGAACATGTAAAAAGAGAGCTAAACAAGTAAGAAACAAGAACAAAAACACAGTGGAAGAGGGGATTTGGCATGCTCATTCGAAGAAGAAGAATGAGCAAGCTGAGAGAAACTTCTCTCTAAAATCTGAACTTACACTGAGTCGCTGTGGATTACTTTACCAAATGGATCGAGGCCAAAGCCTTGGTAAAAACCAAGTCTATAGATATAATCTATTTCTTGCTCGACCAAGTTTGGACCAGATTTGAAGTCCTAAGGGTAATAGTATCCGATCATTGGCGCAGTTCAGAGACGAGTTTGACGTATTCTGCAAAGACATAACGTGAAACATTGGAAATCATCAGTATGCTACCCCCAGGGAAATGGTCAGGCCAAGAACGCCAACAAACATGTATTGAGCGTATTAAAAAAGAGCCTGGACGATAAGTCAGGAAAATGGGTGGATCATTTACCAGCAGCCTTATGGGCCCTCAGAACATCAAGAAAAAAACCATTGGTGAAACCTCTTTTACCTTGACATACGGGTCGGAAGCTATGGCCCCAGTAGAGATGGTCCTACCCAGTTTAAGGGTCGCACACTTCCGCGAGGCTGAAAACCCACTGACAAGACATCTCGACCTCAATTTGTTAGAAGAAAAACGAATCAACTCATATAGCCGCTTACTCAATTGCAAACAAGCGGCCAAAAGGCATCACGACAAGCATATCCGTGACCGCCACTTCATAGTGGGAGACTATGTTTTGCGAAAAAGAAAGACCATTGGTCAGGCTGAGAAATGGAACCTGTCTGAAAATTGGGAAGGTCCACTTCAGATCGCGAGGATAGTGAAGAATGGCACTTATGTTCTGAAGGATAAAGAAGGCCGTGAGTACAACAGGCCTTGGCACGCTGACAACTTGAAAATATATTACATGTAAGATAAACCTCTTTATTTTACATCAAGAGCAAGCATATTTTGTAAAAGGGCCTCGGGCCCCGTCTTTTGGAAATCATTTTGAATGAAAAGCTCATTTCGACAACTATAAATTGATCTCGATAAAACATACTCCGCCGCTCTATTTTCGACAAGCTCACGGGCTAAACGCCCTAGGTTTATCCAAAACAAAGGACCCAAAAAAAATTCTAGCCAGCAAGATCACTAGGTTTTAGTGGTTGTTTTGACCTATCAATGAAGATCAAGTCAGCCCCGCTCAAAACAAGGGGGCCAATAGCAGAAATTTTCAAACATGATCGCGTAGACTCAGCATTTGTTTCAATAAGGTCGCCCTCAGTCTTGTTTAAAACAAGGGGGCCGCAGGTGGAAATTTTCAAAACGAGTTATTTCAAACGAGCCCACAGCGATCTCGCTTGAAACAAGGGGGCCGCACCTTGGAATTTTTGATTCAAAATTATAGGTCAAGTACAAGTCTGGTTTTATATCTTTATTTTAACGAGTTTCTGCGATTAATACTCTCAACCTTGCCAAAATAAAGGGGGCCACATACATAGAAGACAAAGTAAACAAGATAGCTGCTGGGGAGATTTTGCATCATTAAAACAAAAGAAAATTTATAACCCTAACCTATATGCAAAACTAACTCCTAACCGGCCGAATACCGGGTTGTTGATAGTAGAGCGAGATAAGTAAGGGGTCGATCCACAGGGAATTGGGATGTTGAATCTAATTTCATTAACTCTCTCAATTGTTACTCAAAGAATGAATAAACAAAAGAAACGAAAGAACAAAACATAAAAACAGAAAAACATAAACGAACAATCAAAATAAATCTAACCTAAGAAACATGGGAACAACCAAAGTACAAACCTAAGTGATTTCAATTCTAGTTAATCTCATGATTCTAATTCAGGTTTGTGGTTTCACCTTTTCACGAGACACAAATCCCTAATCTCTTAGTGAACTTATCTCTCAAGCTATGAAAGCCTACTTTAGTAGTGAATTCAATTATCTATCTCTCATCTTTCGAGTGTTGAGACCGATTTACCAAACAAAACTCGGGTGTAGATTCAATTAACTCGTTTTTAAGAGAACCTAACAACCTAGGAATCTAACTCATTAACTTGTCATCATTAATGGCTAAAACCCTATCTTTCTATGGTGATCTAGCGTTTACGCAACTTCCGTATTATAAACATCAATCGTGAACTAATCTTTCGATTCTAATTCACATGGCATACAAATCGCATAGAAAAATACAAACTAAATCAAACGTCATGAAGAAAAACTGGAATTAAATTAATCATAAGAGAACTCACATAGTCTTGGATACAATGGTTGAAACACCATGGAAACGAAAAGAAAAGCTACATAATCTACTCCTAATCTAACCTCGGTTCACCCGAGCACAAGGCTCGGGTGACCGGCCTTCAAACTCTCAAGATGCGGCTGCTGGCCTCTCTTTTGATGTGAAGAAATTTCTGAATGAATTAGGGTTGGGGCGACGGCTGTTTAAATAGAAGATTAAGTCGGTTTAGGCAAAGGCGGCGGCGGACGCTCGTTTGAATACATGGACGCCCGCCCATTTGCCTTGGACGGAGAGTCAACGCTGCTTCGACTTGCGCGTCTGGAGACTCAATGTAAAATCTCTTCTAGGGACGCTGTTCACTTCACCAAACGCCCGTCCACTATTGAACGCTGTCGCGCTTGGATGGACGCTCGTCCATATTGACTTGAAATCGAATTTCTTGATTTTTCCATCTTTATCTTGATTTATTTCTTTCCTTATCTCTTTTATTCTTCCATATCTTTAATTGATCCTCTTCCATCTCGAATTTAGCCTTTTAGGATCATCTTTTCCATCATTAATTGGGTATCTACAAATATCAAAACATACCAAAACGTAATAATTTCCAAAATAATATAAAACATCAAATAAACATAAAAATCGATACGTTTTCATATTTAATCATTAAAAACCTCATTTACTCAATATTTGACTATAAGGCCCGATATCTATGAAAATAATCCATATATGGGGAAATTGATTCATAAAATATATATGAAAATCACTATAATTTGACCCTAAACAACACCCCACACTTATCTTTTTGCTCGTCCCCGGCAAAACAAAACAAAACCAACTCGAGATAAATAAACATCTATGCAAATATGAAGCATATTTATTAACTTAGAAGTTCACAAGTGAGTGTGTGCATAGCCATAATAAACTTCCACTAAGTTCCACAATTTGAAAGTTATTCAAACCAAAACTAGCCCGGTTTCCCATCTAAGTTAGAAATATTCAAAAACTATAATGAGGCACTTTACAAGACATACATATTCCGAAAAGATTAATAGAGAGCATCTAAAATATTTCCGATGACTCAGAGAGATAATCCCTACAACATATCTTTCGGTTTATACTTTGGGGATAAGGTCGACGATAACTAAGTCGTTACTTATTCATAATAATATATTTCAATATTTTCACTTTTTCACACTTTTCTAACACACATCGAATAAGCTTTTGCCCTCATAGCGAGAATAGGACATTTCAAGATAATCCCTACCTTACTCCAATCATAAGGCAACTATATAAACCGGACTGGTCGTGAGCTTTGGTCATCATAGTGGAATAGGACATACGTGGTACACCCTACCTCACCCAAATCATAAACCACTTCCCGACACACAATTACAATTATGTTTACTTAGAGATTCTGGTGGCGTGGTGGAAAAGATTATTTTCTAGTAAGCACGACCACTTTGAGCATAACACCTCAAGGTAACAATTTATTACTATTGCAAAGACTTAATCACGTTTCACTTATCACATTCAAACTTACAGATATTCACAGATGTCGTACTTTAATCCTAGAATACAAACTACTAAACTTTTCAAGAATTGTACATAAGCAAAGAAACATGCTATAATCATCAAAAATCTCCAACTAAAATGGGGTAGGCTTTCAACATTTAGCTCATCATTTACTATGGCATGTGAAAAAGAGTGTCGGGTGAAACAACTAAAATTACTAAATATACAGAATATAGCAAAATGATATAAACTCAAGCAAAGATATGCCTTTGTCTATTCGGGATAAAACAAAAATTTTAAAATTAAGCACTTTTCATAGAAATACTAAAAATATGAGCAAACGAAAGTAGACACATAAATCATCTATCCCTTCCCCCACACTTAGATTGCAACTTGTCCTCAAGTTATACAGAAATAATAAATTAGAGAACTTAGCTGATTGGATGCTGGCAATTCTGGAGGAACCAACAAGAACCAGGATCGCTTGCATAGCTCAGTAGACTGTGGAGCATCACAGGACAACTGAATACATCGTGAAAGTGCACAATAGCTAGGAAGAAAGTATCCTGCAGACTTGATTAGTGCAAAAAGAGTCTACGGGGAAAAGATTAGACTTATACAAATAAAGCACATAAGGAAAAGAATTTATAGAGATATTCAAATTATGCTCAAATAAAGATGGAATACATATACATGAAAATATCACAAACTCATAGGCTAGGTGCAACTATATGAAAACAAAGTACAATGCAATCTATATGATATGCAATCCTAAAAATAAAAACGAGGTAGTATTACGGAAACCGACAGTTAACTACTCTCAAGAAAAATAAAAGAAAAATAGAAAAACAATGCAACTATATGACATGCAACTAAATGATATGCATCTAAATGATATGCAAAAATAAAAGAAAATAAAATAAAAGAAAGAAAACTAGCCCACTATATGCAACACGACATGTATATAATAAACGTCTACCAAATAATGACAGGTTACGATAAACGCAGCGATCTTTGTCCATTACATGCGATTATAAACGCGCTTTAAGACTTCGTTGAAAGTGATAGCATTATGGAAACCAACGATTAGCTATTCTAAATGTAGATATAACTCATAAGATGCAATGGTAGCATTACGAAAACCGGCGATAGCTACCCATATGAACTATAAAAACAAAGGAAGCACGTAAGTCTTAAAAGCTTAAAAGATTCATCGGAGCGGTATGTAGCATACGGGAACCGACATTAGCTACTAATTAACCATAAGAACGATTTATAGCTTACGAGAACCGCGGTCACTATAACATGCCTAGATGAATCATATATAAGGAATTGATCAATTATCTAACATGGATTCATAGATGGAAAGGTAAAAACATATAAGTGCGGGGCATCTATGTAAAAATCAATTAGCCACGAAGCTCGAATGAAAAATCCACATCAAATAAAAGCATTGAAAATAAAATCAAGAAATTTAGAACTGGATCAACCCCGGACGAACGTTCACTTAGCGTTGAGGCGGGCGGGCGTTCCACCTTGCGGGCGCTGCCTCGCTTTGAAAACGACCGGACGGGCGTTCGTAAAAGTATAGACGCTCGTCTGGTCCTCTAAATCGAGCAGATTGAAGATATTTGAACGGACGAGCGTCCAATACTTCCTAACGCTTCGTTCACTGCAGATGAAGAATCGGGCGGGCGTCCAGCAAGCGACGCCTTCGTCCATACAACAAGAATGCACGCAGGCAGCGGGAAAAACACAGCAAAACCCTAAATACTTATGAACACAACACAAAGAACACGAGATCACAGCCTGCAAAGCCTTATCAAATTAAGCACAGGGGTTAGACTAGGTAACACATAAACATATAAACTTCACGTAAAACAAGTTGAGTAAAAACTTTTGCACATTCTTAACCTAACGGTCATCGAAACACGGCAAAATAAAAACTCTCAACTTGGTATACGCTACTTTTATTAAAAACAAAAATAAAACGTAACAAAATCGAGAACTAACAAAACTAGATTCAACATGACACCTATTCCCGGCAACGGCGCCACTTTTGTTGGGAGATTTTGCATCATTAAAACAAAAGAAAATTTATAACCACAACCTATATGCAAAACTAACTCCTAACCGGCCGAATACCGGGTTGTTGATAGTAGAGCGAGATAAGTAAGGGGGCTCGATCCACGAGGAATTGGGATGTTGAATCTAATTTCATTAACTCTCTCAATTGTTACTCAAAGAATGAATAAACAAAAGAAACGAAAGAACAAAACATAAAAACAGAAAAACATAAACGAACAATCAAAATAAATCTAACCTAAGAAACATGGGAACAACCAAAGTACAAACCTAAGTGATTTCAATTCTAGTTAATCTCATGATTCTAATTCAGTTTGTGGTTTCACCCTTTCATGAGACACAAATCCCTAATCTCTTAGTGAACTTATCTCTCAAGCTATGAAAGCCTACTTTGAGTAGTGAATTCAATTATCTATCTCTCATCTTTCGAGTGTTGAGGCCGATTTACCAAACAAAACTCGGGTGTAGATTCAATTAACTCTTGTTTTTAAAGAACCTAACAACCTAGGAATCTAACTCATTAACTTGTCATCATTAATGGCTAAAAACCCTATCTTTCTATGGTGATCTAGCGTTTACGCAACTTCCGTATTATAAACATCAATCGTGAACTAATCTTTCGATTCTAATTCACATGGCATACAAATCGCATAGAAAAATACAAACTAAATCAAACGTCATGAAGAAAAACTGGAATTAAATTAATCATAAGAGAACTCACATAGTCTTGGATACAATGGTTGAAACACCATGGAAACGAAAAGAAAAGCTACATAATCTACTCTAATCTAACCTCGGTTCACCCGAGCACAAGGCTCGGGTGACCGGCCTTCAAACTCTCAAGATGCGGCTGCTGGCCTCTCTTTTGATGTGAAGAAATTTCTGAATGAATTAGGGTTGGGGCGACGGCTGTTTAAATAGAAGATTAAGTCGGTTTAGGCAAAGGCGGCGGCGGACGCCATTTGAATACATGGACGCCCGTCCATTTGCCTTGGACGGAGAGTCAACGCTCGTTCAACTTGCGTCTGGAGACTCGAATGTAAAATCTCTTCTAGGGCGCTGCTTCACTTCACCAAACGCCCGTCCACTATTGAGCGCTGCGTCGCTTGGATGGGCGCTTTCGTCCATATTGAATTGAAATCGAATTTCTTGATTTTTCCATCTTTATCTTGATTTATTTCTTTCCTTATCTCTTTTATTCTTCCATATCTTTAATTGATCCTCTTCCATCTCGAATTTAGCCTTTTAGGATCATCTTTTCCATCATTAATTGGGTATCTACAAATATCAAAAACATACCAAAACGTAATAATTTCCAAAATAATATAAAAACATCAAATAAACATAAAAATCGATCGTTTTCATATTTAATCATTAAAAACCTCATTTACTCAATATTTGACTATAAGGCCCGATATCTATGAAAATAATCCATATATGGGGGAAATTGATTCATAAAATATATATGAAAATCACTATAATTTGGCCCTAAACAATAGCAAATAAAGAGGAAAAAATGCATAAATCAAAAAGGCCAAAAGCGGCCACATGTCAGAAATAAATTACACAACAGCAATTGGAAATGTTGAAAGTGTTTATATGGCAGAGACAAAGTTGAATTGTTACAAAACATAAAATATTACAACCAAAAGACTTCACTTCTGACCAGGAGGGGTTAGAGTATGATCGCCGGTCAAGTTGGAAACTCATCGCCGGCTTGAAAATCTTCAACAACAGGATCTTCTTTAGCCAAAATAGTTCAGTTCACTGCGTTGCGAGGTGGAGGCTCCCAAACTGCTTCACCTTTACTCATTTGGTCAGTAGTGATGTCAACTATATGATCATCAATGAAAGGGATGTCCGGATGAAGGGCCAACAGTTCTAGTTTCCATTGGGACAAGCCAATCCACTTGGCCAACTCCTCAAGGCTAACAGACTCTCTACCACGATTTGACCAGAAGCAGCGAGCAAGGTGATAAAAACCTTGTTCAAAGATCGACTCCTGAGTATACAAAAAATCATCCGAAAGGTTGTACGCAGCAATAGCCGTAGGACCAGCCTCCCTGGAAGCTTTATTAGCAGCCTCCCCGGTAGCTTAACATTCAGCTCTTTGCACTCCTTGCTGACCTCCCTCAAGCGGCCATTCTCTCTCAGGGTGTTCGCATGCTTGGCCTTGAGATCAACCCTTGCTTTTTAAGAAATAGCAAGAACATCAGTAGCTTTCCTAAGCTCGGCCTTACGCTTAGTGGCGGCCTCAATGGCCTTATAGATAAGAGTTCCGAGCTGAAATAAGAAAAAGGGTAAGCTGACATAAATAATATAAGAAAAACACAAGACATGAATAAAGTTTACCATGGCAGAAGCGAGCCCAAATTGCCCGGTGAGGTCATCAAGCTCGTCAGCATCATCTCCAGCAGGAATCTTGTCTTGAACCACAACACAAGTAGTGATCCATCTGCCCATCTCCATCTGAACCCCCGGCGGCGAGTCCCAAGTGAGGCGGTTGAGGGGAATGACATCAGCAATTGCTTCCCTCAATAGGCTCGCTTTATTCATGTCAATAGGACCTTGAGTAAACTCTAAATCCAACCAAAGAGCCTTTTTACCTTGGTAGCCGCACGGTAAAGGCTCACGTAGAGGTGCCCTGGTCTCACCTGTGACCCGTTCACTTTCCACTTCATGTCGCCCAACAACTTTCTCTGCATGCCGCCCCTTTGAGAGATTGGTGCCCTTGTCAGTTTCAGAAGCAGCAACGGCCTTGGATTTCTCAGTAGTCTTGGATCGCTTAGGAGCATGAGACTCCTTCATGGACACATCCGCCTGAGATATTTTCTGAGCCTCGCCAGCTTGACTTGATCCAGCGCCTACACTGGCCGCGGGTTGACTTTGCTGAATAGGAACAAAGGATTCATCAACAAAGGAGGCGTCCACAGTACGTGGCACCCTCCTAGGAGCTTGGTTCAACAACTCTCTTCTGGCCTTAACAGCGACCTCAGAAAGTCTCTTTTTCTCAGCACAACGCTCGTTAGCATCAACCATTATGACTGCGAAAACGAGTTTATCAATATTGAGCAAAATAATAAAATGCAAAGAGAAAGAAAGGAAAAAGCAGCAAAATAATATTACGGCGAGGTCTCCGGTTGGGTTAGCCTAAGCAGATAGCACACTCAGAGTGGAAACATTTGCCTAAATGGCACTCTGCTACCCAATCCGAGTCGGGTTCTTCAGGCTCTTTGGTAACAAAAGATTTAGATATTGGCGGACCTACTCGGATATGACTCTGCCACGTCGATAAGTGATTATAAGCGTCATGAGCCTTTTAACAAATCGAAGGTTGAAAACACAAAGTGGCGCGACTAGGCAAGGTGGCGGCCTCCCCTTTCGAGAAGCGGCGTTTGGAAAAGGCCAACCGACCTTTGATTCGACCTTAAGAACACGGTCACCCCAATGATGTACTTTGTTCGGAAGATGGAAAAACAGATGGGGAGTCTTGGTCCTCACAGATATCTGCCCGGAATAGGAGTCCCACAGACGGTATAGAATTGATTGAAAAGAGAGAGGGTGGGTTCTTTCTTCATTGTCCGACATAGCACAATGAAAGACATGATCTGGATGGCCGTCCCCACAGCAAAGTCGCTTGGCAATGCATGCAGGTATTGAAGTATCTCCACCATGAACGGAACGAAAGGAGGTATGTGTTGGTCCCTTGAAAAGGCTTTGGTTAAGTTTAGAGGGGGGGTGAATAAACTTAACACTTAAAACTTTGGAGTTAACAAATTACGCAACTTCAATCTGCGATACTTGATGAGTCTGCTGATACCTCGATAACTTTCACGATAAAATGATGAGTCTCATGATAGTTGAGTTTGCTGAATTTGTGCAGCGGAATTATATCAAAATTAAGCCTTAATACATGTTGTTAAATATGATACTAAGTTTTAGATACTCAGTAGTGTATGTGTGTGATTTCAGTTGCTAGATTCAGCTGATTGATGTATAAAACAAACTAAGTGCAGAATGTAAATGCTGAAAGTAAGTAGGCAGATTTTATAGTGGTTCCAGGTGGTGTAATCCTGTCAGTCCACTCTTCTCCTATGATGTTGGAGGTAATTCACTAGAGATCTTTGATGTCGCAGTTACAAAGATTCCTAAGGTTTCTTGTCCTTCACCAATAACTATGGCTTCACAAACTGAAAACTAGGAACAGGTAGGATTGCTGCTCATGAGTCTTCCACTGGTCCTTGAAGGGTAGGATTGCCTCTTCACCAGCTCCACCACAAACAACAGTCTTTTACACAACTGTGCTTCACTGTCTTCAGCAGGTTCTTTATAAAATAAAGATTGAATCAAATAAATTATTCAGTTGCAGCAGCTTGATTAGGATGAAATAATCAGCAGCCTGCAGTCTTCAAGTGTGTATACTTGATGTAGCTAGAATATAGAATACACTTGAAGAATCTTTCTGGATCAGTAGCTTTAAGTTCAGTGACTTCAGCAGGGTGTTTTTCAGCTCAGAATTATCTCTTGTATTTTTCTCTTATTATGCATCAATCATCACTCTTTCTGAGTTTGAAGTCCTCTATTTATAGGTAGGAAGGCATGTGACTTGTATTTGAAATTCAAATATGACCGTTCCTTGTTTTGTCCCATTTGACTTGCTTTCTGTCACTATTCATGGGATCGACACAAATCAAAATTCCTTTTGATCAAATCAAATGTCCAACCTTTGACTTATAACCATTGGATTATAATCTGAATCACCCCAACGTCCTTTTAATCTCAGCCCTTGATTTGTTTGATAAATCAGAGGTAGTTAGCTGTCATTTTCCATGTAATCTTCCAATGTAATCTTGAACTAATAGAGGTATAATATCAAGAGTTCATTAGTCTCACGAGATACTGTCGATCTATTTGAACGACAATTTCTTTGTGTATAAAATAAAATGCAGCTGATTTCTTTTATCTAACTTTTAGTTGTGATGTTAGATTACACCTTTTTAAGTATAACCAAGTTCCAAACATCATCCAACTTATGGAACTTAGACCTTCTACACAAGGTATATGCAATCAGTTTGGTCATCACAGATTTGCCTAAGTACTGATTCCATATCCTTGACTTTAATTACTAAGTTTGATCTCTTAGCCTTCATTAACTGAGTTTGACCCCTCAGCCTTCAGTCTTCAGCAGGTTCCAGAAAAGTCTCATCGACCTATCTACCTCTTGAGCTAGACCGATCTGTGTGACATAAATCACCGACCTTTACAAAGGATCTTGTTTGATCAAACCTATTCATAAATCAAACTCTAATAAACCTATACATTTGATCTAGACATCTTTTTGCCTTTGCACTATAACAGCTAGTCTGGCACTCATCATCAAAACATAGAAATAAGTCCAACAATTTCCCCCCTTTTTGGTGATGATGCCACTACCCTCCTCACCTATGAGAATGCAAAAGATAAAAACAAAAACAGAACAAATTTCAGTCAATTCTCATTATAATCATTTGTTCACAGTTATTACAGTTTAGATGCAGCAAAGATAAAATATGATAAGTATGCTGATCTACTGTCTTCTTTCTCTTTCTTGTCTAGCCTTCTCCACTTTTTCTTGATAGGCTCTGATTTCTTCTATCATATCCCTCATCCATTCATTTTCAATCAACGTAAAATCAATGTAGGGATTGACCTCTTTCCACCACTTCCATGCTTCAGGTAGGAGAAGATTGATTTTATTCACTCTGAATCCCATTCTCATGTAAAGTTCCTTGAATTCATCAAGTGAATCCTTTGCTTTTGTGATAGGCAAAGTCCTATCACCTCTGCCACTTCTTCCACCTCTTCCACCTCTGTAGGATGTCCTTAAGGCTATGACTCTTGCTTCCCAAAATTTCAATCCCAAGAAAGATTCTAAACCTTCATGATATCCCTTGTCTTGATAAGGTTTCCTTCGGTTATAGTATTCTTGTATTGTCTCAGGAGATCATCAGTGAGTTGAACTCTGCCAGGTGCAGGTTGCCTAAAAGCATTAGTCTCATCCTCCCATCTTTTCTTAGCAAAAAGTCTGGCAGCCTCTTTTGCTACTGCTGTTTGGCCCTATTCCCCCTTAGCGACATTGATCGGGGTCGATCAGGTTATAATGAAATACTCGACCACCATAAACCAATACTAGCAAGAGGACTAGGCCCATCGTAGTATAGCTATAGTGAATCAAGGTCGATCCCACAGGGAACCAATTGTGGATCATCTTATATACAAACAATTAATTAAACATGTCAAGGACATAGAGGCGGTCTACGACCAACATAAGACAAGAAAGGTAAAGACACGACTCGACACAACGTAATTAACCTCCCCAATTATAGTTTTTATCGTTTGGACCTAGATAATTTATATAATAAAATGAACTTATTAATCATCCAATCCGTTTGTATCTATCTTAGATTGGCTACGGAGTCATCCTCTTTAACTTGACTTAGCACCGGTAGGTCACTAGATCAACGTGGGTATTGTTACGTGACTTCGCTTTTGGTGCCTCCATCTCATATAACTCACACGCTTACGACTCTAAGGATGCCGATATTAACCGTGACACCTCGTCCAGGCAAAATTCCGATGGTTAGGCGTATTTCCTAAACAATCACTCAAACTCTCGTCCAACTAACAATTACCAAGTTATAGTCTCATGCTAGTTTACGATCTACGATATAACAAGGTGCGGCGCAATTCCACTAATATAAACCTACCTGATAACGCTTTGAACGTCCGAAGATCAATTCATGAGCCTACCTAAGAGTTTTATATCGGTATTTCCTTCTTACACGTTTTAATTAAATTAAGCGAGTGGCGTAGCCATAGCCATACCTACTTGAGATAATAAATTCTATTAAGTTAACCTAACCATAAAGACATGGCTATTTAACGGATGAACAGGGGGCTCGGTCGACCGAATACAGACACTCGGTCGACCGAATGGTCCTTTCCCCCAGATTGCATCCCTAAATATATCTCTCAGCGTTTCATCATACATAACGGATTAAACAGTAATTCGTAAAGCATTCATATAAACTAACTTAGATACACATTAATTAAACAATGCAGATTCATGGATATAAACTAAGTAGATGACGTAGGTTATGGGATCCTCATAGACAAGGTATCGCCACCTCCCTAACGTCATAGCCTAGATCTACATCATCTAGCTATGAATAATCAACTCAAACGATAAAGCATAATTGGGGAATTAATTACTGAAAAGAAAGAAACAGAAAATGAAGGCTTACATATTGCAGCCCTTAAATTGCTGGAAACCCTCAAATTATTCTACATTGTATCAAAGTTATATTATGAATTGTAAGATTGAAGAAAGAATGAAGGGATGTATTGGTGTGTTTTTACAAATTTCGTAGCTGCTTCTTATATAGAGGTTGTAACCGACCTAGGGAGGATCTAGAAGATATACACGCAAAAATCCCATAAGTGACCGAACCGACACACTCGGTCGACCGAATGATAGGGCTCGGTTGACCGAGCCCTTTTTCTGCACGTGTTAAACGTTTCTCTCGTCTATCTTGTTCCCCACTGCACGCTTGCGTGTTGATCTGATTAATCTTTCATTTAATGCTCCGATTTTCTTCCTCTATTATCATGAGACCATTGATTGAATGACATTAATCCTCTCGATTTGTCGTGATCTACAAAATCAACATTTATCGCACAATAAATAGATCTTTTAATAATAAAAACAGCTAAATACCAAATATCATATTAATAATCACTTAACATTAAATAATAAATATACATGAGTGATTTAATATGAAATATACATTATTAATCTCGATTTAAGGATAATGTTGATGACATTTACGGGTATAATTTGACCGTCATCAACTACCCCCCACTTAGACTTTGATCGTCCCGAACAAAGCATTAATAAGTCATTCCCCAAGACAACATTTTCTATGGTCAAATCATACTTACAAAAGAAACTCAAGTCAACTCATACTAGTCATGCTCATAAGATATCCATTATTCACTACTTACTATGAATCGAAGTGATGTGTGCATGTGCATTTAGTTTTACATATTCGTGGCAAGATTAGAGTTTATGCTAACTTCGCAATCTCAACCTACCAACCTCTGCATTCATACTTCTTATGCCTCACAATGGTTAGAGCACTAGATCAATAAGCAAGAGCGTATCTATAGGGATTTTGGACTTGGAGACCGAGTACTACTCAAAGTCTCTTAAAAAGTTGAATTTCTTCAATTCTTTTCATATTTTTCAAATACTACTAATCTCAAGGAAGAAAACTTTTTAGAGTATCCCCCTATCTTAGATCATGAATAGCATCGAATATTACCACAAGCGCGGGGCTACTTTGGTAATGTTACTACAAGCCCAGTGTCTAACATTTTGCTAAAACACAGGTACGTCTCAAGCTTATTACTCCACTTTTGTTGGTAAGAAGATAAGAATACATCAGCCAATAAGTATCGACACTAATCTACATAACCAATCATCTATGCAATGTACACATAATTTCTTCAGTTATTATGATTTGCGCGGTAAAACTCGATTCACAGATTGAGTAATCGAATAATAAATAACTACTTGCAAAAACGGGCATGAATATCCTTAAATTTACTTAACATAAGTATAAAATGATCACGTACTCATGAAACTTGGTTCCTTTCCTATCAATTCTTAGCTAGGAACTCACAATTCTAAGGGTACGAGATACATAATATGGCATTTATTCAATTTTTTCAATCATGTGCCGTTTCATTCAATTTTCAATTATAACATAACATGGCTAAGTCTCCTACCCCCCACTTAAACATGGGATTGTCCTCAATGACAAAAATAAATGAGAAGTTAAGAAAAAGACTTAGCTCTGGAAACGGCTCTCAAGTAAAGGAAAAAGATCGGAGTAAATTTCAAAGACGCTGTGGAGAAGCAAGTGAAAACTCAGATAAGCGCACAAACTCCACGAAACCGTTAATAACACCATGTCTATAGAAGTTATAAAATAATGTAAGCGATAATGAGGTATAAATACCTAAAAACAGTTTTAAGCCACTTTATTTTATACAACCAATGACAAGGGAAACCAAAATGAAAAATACTAAATAGAAAGAAAAAATAAACAAGCAACTAAAGATGGTAGTCTTCATCTACAACCTCCACCGCCTAAATATTCTTAAAACCGGGTGGAGAAGACAAAGATAAAAAAGAAGTACCCCATGTGGGAAAACACGAGGTTGACTGGAACAAAAAGGTATTCAATCCAGCATAAAAGAGAAACTTGGTAAGGTATAACAGATTGAATGCGACCTATTGGCTAAAGATAAAATCAAATACTTAGCGCAGAAACTTCTCGCTTGCATTGGATATCAACAACTTAGGGAGATGTAGCTACTCCTCGAAATTACTAATAACCCAATGTATCACGTAAAAGTCATAACCGTCATCAACAAGGTCAGAACAAAACTTATCATCTAGAAATGCTGGAATAGTCGGAAAAGTGTGAAATTTAAAACTTCCGTTAGAAAGATAGGTTGTATTTTGATCGAACCAAAAACCTTTAAAATCTAGCTAGGGTCAGAGCTACACTTCCCCCAACTTGGATCATGAAAATCAAAATGATAAAAGATAATCATTAAAGCTTAGCAATATTTCAAATTCCGCAACACATAGGTATTTTGTGAACAAAATGGAGGTTGATACTATGCTGGGTTTAGAAAAAGATACACATAAGGATGGAAAGAAAAGATAAAGGGTGGGTAAGAAATTGTGTTTTTGGGATTGAGAATTGTTTAAAGGAATGGGATTGAGTGGGAGAATGAAACGGATGGAAAGAAAGAGAGGCGATGAAAGAATGGTTAGAAATGTGAACTGTTGGGGCAGATTGGTGAGAGGATCGAAAAGTTTGAAGGTGAAAAAGTGTAAAAGGAAAGATAAGGATAGTTGCATAATGAATTGCACACCACTTTGTATTTTCACTTAGATCACCATTCTAAAAGGTTTTGGAAGTTGACCAAAATTGTTCTTGTTCGCACCAATCATTCTCTGTTACATTTTCAATAATTCTCAAGCTCTCTTAATGCTTCCATCTTAAGATTGATTGCTAAATTTCCTTTTCTTTAGCAATTTCTCGACTCTCCTAAGAAACTCTAATTCACGTGGCCTATATTGTGTAAAAAAGTTTTGCACATCCTTAGCCCGATGGCCATCAGAACACGGCAAAATAAAAAACCTCAACATATTTCACGTTACTCTTATTTGACTCAAATAAAACAAAACCTATAATCCTAAAAAAAAATCCTAAGGGTTTTAAAGAAGTAGTTCTGAGTTTAAAGTCCTCAGCTCGACTTTCCAAAAAGTATCCTTGTCAGTTATCATTCTTGGATCGCCAGACTTTGACCCTTCGCGCACTATAAGAGGTGGGCTTGTTGCTTTTGCGGATTAATACCCTTCCCTTGGTTGTGAGACCTAGGAAACGACATTTATCCATACCATTTATCCAAAGCTCTTACCTCGGCTCTCGTTTTAGGAATTAGTGAATTTGGTTAAAATTACGGTTTTGGCCTTGACAATAAGAAACAATGAATCAAAGTACTCTGAATAAGGTCGGTTATGTAGGCAAGCCTACGCCGTCTTATTCGTTGGAACATATGTGA
The DNA here is from genome assembly GCA_026214975.1 of Gentiana macrophylla. Lineage (NCBI taxonomy): Eukaryota > Viridiplantae > Streptophyta > Magnoliopsida > Gentianales > Gentianaceae > Gentiana > Gentiana macrophylla. The sequence continues at coordinate 77,481,731 of CM047809.1, read as the reverse complement.
CAGTTCAGGCCAATCCGTCAAGATTAAGCCCGCTTTAGCCCGAAGGCTTATCGGCTATGCTAAGTCTTGTGGAATCTAACTGTCAGAACGCACATCACACGGGATGGGAGTCGATTGAGCCGAGGCTCGGTTAAACTCGCCACCATGGTTAGACCATTTCCGAACCAATGTACTAAGAGTCTCCGATTTCTAAATTGTCACCCAAAGCGTAATCTCGTTTCGCTTTAGGTGGGTTCACCGAGAAGCCATCACCATAAAACTCAACGAAAGCGAAGATGGTGTTCTCTCAAAACTCAACGTCTTCTTTAGATTGTGAATGCTTAAAGTACACAATTTGTTGCTCCCCTGGCTAGTAGAAGCAATCTCATGCATAGGACAAAGAGATTTTAACAGAACTACGAGGAACTCTTTATTCACTGCTTCCTTTCAACGACTACATGTTTCCTTACACCCTCTAGATGAGACAAATATGGGGCAGAACCTTCCACACTAATAGAATTAATCTTACAAACCACTCCGGGCCAAGATTCATACTAAGGTTCATGTATAGGCTAACTTATGCTCAAAAAACCAAAAGGTAGTAAAACATAAGCAAAAAAAAGGTAGTACCTTGCCTTCAACAGTGTACCACGAAGAATTTAAGCCTTTAAGATTTTTTCAGAGCCATCTCGGTGCTTTAAAGGTATTGCTTCCATCGCTTTTCCCATCTTAGATTCGTAGCTCCACATGTTTGCTGGGTTATTTTCTCAGCGCCCGTGAAAAATTATTGACTTGGATTATTGTTTCCCTGGTTTCTGCAAACAGAAGAAAAACAAAATAGACAGACCGTAGACTGATTTTAACATGGTTTCCCATGCTGCTATCAGACCTACGTATTAAACATACGAGGATAAACAAACACGCCAAATTCCGGACTAAAAACACAAATCGAAAAACCGTAAATGAGCAGGACACAAGAACAAAACAAAAATGTTATAAGTTCTCGGTCGACCGAATGAGGTCTCTCGGTCGACCGAATAATTTTTATTTAAATTTTTTTTTTTTTTAATTTTAAGCTGGAATTTTCAGACAAAGCAGACAACCAGAGGGACTCAAAACGTAAAAACAGACTCTAAAACAGAAAACTCGACATGAATAAAAAATTATTTATACATAAAATTGACCGTTGGTTCCCCGGCAACGGCGCCAAAAACTTGATCGGGGTCGATCAGGTTATAATAAAATACTCGACCACCATAAACCAATACTAGCAAGAGGACTAGGCCCATCGTAGTATAGCTATAGTGAATCAAGGTCGATCCCACAGGGAACCAATTGTGGATCATCTTATATACAAACAATTAATTAAACATGTCAAGGACATAGAGGCGGTCTACGACCAACATAAGACAAGAAAGGTAAAGACACGACTCGACACAACGTAATTAACCTCCCCAATTATAGTCTTTATCGTTTGGACCTAGATAATTTATATAATAAATCGAACTTATTAACTCGTCAATCCGCTTGTATCTATCTTAGATTGGCTACGGGAGTCATCCTCTTTAACTTGACTTAGCACCGGTAGTCACTAGATCACTGTGGTATTGTTACGTGACTTCGCCTTTTGGTGCCTCCATCTCATATAACTCACACGCTTACGACTCTACGGATGCCGATATTAACCGTACACCTCGTCCAGGCAACATTCCTATGGTTAGGCGTACTTCCTAAACGATCACTCAAACTCTCGTCCAACTAACAATTACCAAGTTATAGTCTCATGCTAGTTTACGATCTACGTATAACAAGGTGCACGCAATTCCCTAATATAAAGCTACCTAGATAACGCTGAACGTCCGAAGATCAATTCATGAGCCTACCTAAGAGTTTTATATCGGTATTTCCTTCTTACACGTTTTAATTAAATTAAGCGAGTGACGTAGCCATATCCATACCTACTGAGATAATAAATTCTATTAAGTTAACCTAACCATAAAGACATGGCTATTTAACGGATGAACAGGGGGCTCGGTCGACCGAATACAGACACTCGGTCGACCGAATGGTCCTTTACCCCAGATTGCATCCCTGAATATATCTCTCAGCGTTTCATCATACACAACGGATTAAAAGCAATAATTAAGTAAAGCATTCATATAAACTAACTTAGATACACATTAATTAAACAATGCAGATTCATGGATAGAAACTAAGTAGATGACGTAGGTTGTGGGATCCTCATAGACAAGGTATCGCCACCTCCCTAACGTCATAGCCTAGATCTACATCATCTATGTGGAAATATTACAGCATTACTTCAGCAGATTGATAAGTCTGCTTTGAAGTTCAAGAGGTGCTCAATGACCTCGTAAATTGTCTGAGATATTTTGTACACTTTATTTAATTATAAAAGACATATTAATTGTGATACATATAAACAATTAATATGTCAAACTCTAGTTTACTTTATGTCATAGACACAATTAATATGTCATAGACATAGCTTTTACTTTTACTTTTGCATGCTTGCCGCCCACATCTACATACTCAAGTGGCCGCCCAAGCTAGTGCTAGTCTCTCTCAATTGTATCTATTTATACACCTTTCATATCAATGAATAAACCAAGTTGAAGTTTACTCTTGTGTTAACACATTCTCAAACTCTCTTCATGGTAGCAGAGCCTACTGAGTTCTAATTTTTCCGCTGCAAAACTCAGTATCGTTTTTATCAAGAATGTCTTCATCCAAGCATCCTACTTATTAAGTAAATCTCAGCAGATCGAGGTTACTTGACTCCACTCCATATACAAATCACGAGACTTGATTACAACAATAATCTTGGGTCGTCAAGATCTATGAAAAAGTATAACTCAGGACAAAGCAAGATGGAAGACTTGTCTGAGTCCAAACACTCTCAGCAGACTGGAATCACTGGTGATATTGTGGATTCTCGCTAGCTCTCTTCAAAGAGTTTCTCAAATGGCGGAAGACCGATAACTCTCTCACAGGCATTGCCACTCATACCAAGACAGTATATCTTATTCCCAACTCAAGAATGGCACTGGATAGTTGATTACGGGCCTCATCTCATATGACAGAAATAAAGACTGTTATATAACCTCAAACCCCGCCGCAGACTCATAAAATTAAAAGCTATTGATGGATCTTTTCATATGCTCAAGGTTTTGGAATTGTCAAACTTCTTGATAAAATCTATCTCGAATGATGTCCTGTTTGTTCCAAAGCTAGATCAGTAATCTCATATCGATCAAGAAACTCACTAAGGACCTAAATTGACAAATCACTTTTAAAGACAATCGGTGTATTTTCCAAGATACTTATTCACAAGAAGTAATGGAAAGAGCCAAAACTTGCTCAGATCATTTATTGTTCACCTGTGAAAGAGAAACTCAAGACCGATTCTCTCCAAAGACCTACTCTCAAATCTGTAGACAAAATTATGTTATGGCATTATAGATTAGGACATCCTAGTTTTGGTTATTTAAAGACTTTAACTCTGAATTATTTAAAGGATGCAATCTTAATGATCTTCAATGTGATATATGTCGGTTTGCCAAACTCACCAAATCTGTGTATGCTAAATTACCTCACTTACCCTCCTCACCTTTCACCCTAATTCACAAAGTGATGTATGGGGACCTCAAGAGTAAAAAGCATAACAGAAAGAGGTGGTTTGTTACCTTCATAGATGACCACACCGAACCACTTGGTTATTTTTAATGAAGGATAAGTCCGAAGTTGGACCCATCTTTCAAGAATTTTACAACATGGTCTCCACTCAATTTGACACTAAGATCAAAATCTTGAAGACCGACAATGCTCTTGAATATTATGAGTCTCATCTCAAGAATTTCTTGATGGATAAAGGGATTGTCCATATCAAGAGTTGTGTTGAAACCCCTCAAAAATGGGGTTCTTTGAGAGAAAGAAACAGGCATCTGCTTGAAATGGCTAGGTCTATTATGTTTACCACAAATGTTCCAAAATATATGTGGGGTGAAGCTATATTGACTTCCACATACTTAATCAACAGACTTCCCAGCAGAGTGTTAGGTTTCAAAACTCCACTCCAAACCCTACTGACCACACACTCCTGCCATCATCTTGTTTCCCAGTTGCCTCCAAAGATCTTTGGTTGTACTGTGTTTGTGTATATCCATGCCCAACACAGAAGCAAACTTGATCCCAAAGCTCACAAGTGCATATTCCTAGGATATGCAAAGGACAGGAAAGGTTACAAGTGCTACTCTCCTTCTGAAAAAAGATTTTACAATTCTATGGATGTAAAATTTTTTGAAAGGACTCCCTACTACAGCAAGTCCACTGAGGCAGTCACTGATGGAAACTGATAGAAATTGACCTAAACCCTTCATTCAGCAAACTCTTAACCCTCAAAGCAACCTCCTCGATCCTCGGGAGGTGAACTTCAGATACCTACTTGACTCTCTACACCTAATACTTCTCGAACCTCCTGAACAAGAGTCTCATCGACCCAGAGCCTGCTTGAACGAGAACCTCAGCGACTTGCGAACTGCAGTCCACTGGACCTCGGCTTATTGACTCTCGGCATCCTCTGTTGAAGTGGATGATGAGACCTATTGCTCTAAGGAAAGGGAAAAGATCATGCACCGATCATTCTATTCATTCTTATTTATCTTATGATCGATTGTCTCCTGTCTTTGCCATGTTTACACAGGGACTGGACTCTCACTCTATCCCTAGAAATATTCGGAGGCCCTTCAAAATGATAAGTGGAAGGTCTGCTTTGTTAAAACAGAGATGACGCCTCCTGGATAATCATACTTGGGATCTCACAACTCTTCCAAAAGGCAAGAAGACAAATACCGCAAATGGTTATTCACTATCAAATACACTCAGCGATGGTACTATTGACAAGTACAAAGCCGATTGGTAGCCGAGGATTCACTCAAACTTATGGCGTTGACTATAAAGAAACTTTTGCACCAAAGGGCAAAGCTCAACACTTTGTCGGTACTAATTTCTCTAGTTTGTCCAACTTGACTGGCCTCTTCATCAATTGGACATCAAAAATGCTTTTCTAAATGGGGACCTTCTTGAGGAGGTTTATATGACTATACCTCCTGGTTTTATCAATCCTCATACTCAAGGCAAGGTGTGCAAACCGAGGAAATCTCTATATGGCTCAAGCAATCACCAAGGGCATGGTTTGGAAAATTAACAACTGCGTGGTCAAAGTCTGCTGGATATCACCAATGCAATTGATCACACTATGTTCATCAAGACAACCAACCGTAAGAGGTCTATTCTTATTGTCTATGTGGATGATATCATCCTTCTTCGGAGATGACCTCTTTGAGATCCAACACTTGAAAGAATTGCTGGCAAAGGTATTTCAGGTTAAAGACTTGGGTTTACTTAAGTATTTTCTTGGCATGGAAGTAGCTAGAAACATCAAAGGAATCTCAGTCTCCCAAAGGAAATATGTAATGGACTCTTTGAAAAAAAGCGGCATGTTTGGGGTGCAAACCTCCTGTATCCCCAGTAGACCCCCACCATACCTCGCTACATGGTGACATTGCTGTAAGAAAGGAACAATATCAAAGACTTGTAGGGAAACTCATCTACCTATCCCATACAAGACCGGATATTGCATATGGTGTCAGTCTGGTTAGCCAGTTCATGCATTGCCCTACTGAGCAACATTGGGATGCAAATGAATAGAATATCATGCGTATTTGAAGTCCACTCCGCCAAGGGTTACACTTCACCAAGTCTGGCGATAGATCCATCAAGGTCTATATGATCTTGATTGGGCTGGATGCCACATAGATAGAAGGTCTACCACAGGCTATTGTTCCTATGTATGGGGAACTGGTTACTTGGAGAAGCAAGAAACAACCCATCAGTCAAGAAGCGATCTTGAAGCTGAACTTAGGGCACTTGTACTGGCATTTGTGAAGCTCTATGGCTAAAAAGTGGTACCGATCGAACTTCAAAGAACCTCCTCAAAGAACCTATCACACTATCTTTGTGATAATAATTCACTTTATGCATGGTCAAGATCCCGCCCATCATGATAAAACCAAGCATGTGGATATTGACGACACTTTCTACGAAGGAAAAGATTGATGCCAGGATTATTCAACTCCAAATGTTCCTCAAGCAGATCGTAACGTCGATATTCTTACCAAGGCTATTCCCTCTTATGTTCAAATAGACTTAGTAGCAAACTTGGTCGCATCAACATATACAAACTAGTTTGAGGGGTGTGGAAATATTACAAATTACTTCAAGAGATTGATAAGTCTCACGAAGTTCAAGCAGGTGCTCAGCACCTCTCGTAAATTGCATGACAGATATTTTGTACACTTTATTTAATTATAAAAGACATATTAATTGTGATACATATAAACAATTAATATGTCAAACTCTAGTTTACTTTATGTCATAGACACAATTAATATGTCATAGACATAGCTTTTACTTTTACTTTTGCATGCTTGCACCCACATCTACATACTCAAGTGGCCGCCAAGCTAGTGCTAGTCTCTCTCAATTGTATCTATTTATACACCTTTCATATCAATGAATAAACCAAGTTGAAGTTTACTCTTGTGTTAACACATTCTCAAACTCTCTTCAATCTAGCTATGAATAATCAACTCAAATGATAAAGCATAATTGGGGAATTAATTACTGAAAAGAAAGAAACAGAAAATAAAGGCTTACATATTGCAGCCCTTAAATTGCTAGAAACCCTTAAATTATTCTACATTGTATCAAAGTTATATTATGAATTGTAAGATTGAAGAAAGAATGAAGGGATGTATTGGTGTGTTTTTACAAATTTTGTAGCTGCTGCTTATATAGAGGTTGTAACCGACCTAGGGAGGATCTAGAAGATATACACGCAAAAATCCCATAAGTGACCGAACCGACACACTCGGTCGACCGAATGATAGGGCTCGGTTGACCGAGCCCTTTTTCTGCACGTGTTAAATGTTTCTCTCGTCTATCTTGTTCCCCACTGCACGCTTGCGTGTTGATCTGATTAATCTTTCATTTAATGCTCCGATTTTCTTCCTCTATTATCTTGAGACCATTGATTGAATGACATTAATCCTCTCGATTTGTCGTGATCTACAAAATCAGCATTTATCGCACAATAAATCGATCTTTTAATAATAAAAACAGCTAAATACCAAATATCATATTAATAATCACTTAACATTAAATAATAAATATAAATGAGTGATTTAATATGAAATATACATTATTAATCTCGATTTAAGGATAATGTTGATGACATTTACGGGTATAATTTGACCGTCATCAGACATCATCAACAAACCGGGACAGCAGGCCATGAACACTCTCCTGTGTGATTACCAGATTATTCAGTTGACCTTCCATAATTTCAGTTCTTGTGTCAACTGCAGTAATCCTTGATTGAAAAGTGTGCTCCAGTAGATTGATCCTCTTAGTAACTTTAGGATCCAATCCAGCAGGGTGAGATGTTCCAACAGCCTCAAGAGCTTAGTGCTTCAAAGCAGCTTGTCAAGTTTCTGATGGATGGATATAAGTTGGTCTTTCGTAAAATTCTCTTTTCTTTGTGTTTCCTACCTTGATTCCCCTCACATCTAGTATCATATCATTCACAGCATTTTGAGTAGATGTGAAGTTTGAAGCAACTGTATCAGCAGATTGTCTGTTTTCATTCACCAGTGTCATCAGTTCTTCAAATCTCTGTTCTTGTCTATCCAGATGAGTTCTTAACTGTTGCATATCATGCCTCGCAAATCCTTAACTCATTCAATACTTCTCTTGGTACTTCACCAGTCATTCTTCCACCAGAGCCCTCATCAAGAGCTCCTCAACATTGTAATGTGGCCTCTCGATTGCTCACGACCACCGCCCCAACTCTATATAATCCAAAGAGGTTAGGTCCTTGATATTCTTCTAAGATAGGATTAATGGTCGGGTTCTTCAAAAATAGGTACAAATGCCTGGGGGATCAACATCAACATTTTCTTCTTCAGCATTTGGAACTCCTCATCACTAAAAAGTCATAGTCCAAAGAAATGCTTCTTCCTCATTAAAAGCAACTGCGACCATCTTTCCCTTTAGTGGTCTTGACTCCGATGAGGCTCCACTACTGCAGCCTCTTGAACAACAACAGGGGTTTCCTCCAAACCCAAAATCCGGTTCCAACTCGTGTCCAAGTCTTGCTTTGTAACTCAAAGACACTGCACCTCTGCTCCAACCTTTGTGCGCAGTGCTATTTGTAGCCCAAAGATGAGAGACAAATTAATGATCATTATTACGACATTTTACCCCAATATTGATACCACTTTGAGCATTATTGTACCAATTTAAGTCAATAATTACTTAATTTTATCCAAATATATAAATAGTGGTTATTATATAAATTATCGTATTTTTATAACTTTTATAAGTTTTGTACCGTTTAGTAACCGGAGTGTCGTGTCGGATTTACGTTTGGTATTTTGGTGGTTTATTGCGAATTATAGGTTGACCAAAATCCCGAGTAATGACACATTTTGAGGCCTAAAAGAGGTATTTTTAGGGATATAAGAGTGTGCCACTAACTTAAGTGGTCAAGTGGCTCGATGGTTAGTGGTACCACTAACGAATTATATCTTCGACGAACAAATGGCTCATTAAAACGGCATTTTCTGAAGAAGTGTCCTTAATGAAAGTTGTAGATCTTTGAAAGAACTTTCCAACGCATTTTGAATCACATTAATCGGACTTCTACAACTCAAGTATCATTAAGTCAAGTGGTCAAGTGGCTAATCGATTCGATTTAGTGGAAATCGAGAAATATCTTCGACAAACGAATGGCCCATCAAAAAGACATTTTCTGAAGAAGAGTCCTTCATTAAAGTTGTACATTTTTCAACGGGATTTCCAATGCCTCTTGAATCATGTCATTTGGAGATCTAGAACTCAAGATATGAATTTTAGAAGTTTTATTCCAAAATATAAATTTTTATCCGGAAATTAGGGGATGAATGTAATGATTAGCCCGGACCGGTCCGGCCCTTACCCGGCCCAGTCCGGCCACCCCTTTTGTAGCCTATATATACACGCTAAATTACCCAAATAAATGGCCCCCTTCTTTCCCATTTCCCCTTTCTTTCCCCCCTTCTTTCTTCTCGTCCCCTTTCTTCTTCTTTTTATTTTTTCTATAGATCACATATATAGATATTGTTAGGTGTAGTGCCCGAAAGACAATTTGTGTAATTGTTTTTAACAATGGATGACAGATTTTATCTCACCTTATTACTTGCTTTGTGCTTGTAAATAATACATCAACATGACCCTAAGTATATCGAGATGTAACCGCTTAACTCGATTAATGGCATGCATGCGTGAGGATTGAGTTAGTGGTGATATACTTAAACTGTTAGTCCATGGTGAACTTAATCGAGTTTAGGGTCTCTTGATTAAAAGACCAATAATGCACCTAACACCTTAGGGTGTGATAGTCTTATCCGGATCTGTCGGTAGAGGGTACTTTCGTGGGGCATTTATATATGATGGCATTCATATAGGGTTTGGACCGATTTAATCAGTATTTCTCGGTATAATTCCGTGAATCGAGGAATCTTATTAAATCATTAGATGATCATATATGGATCAACCTTAATCCCGAGGTGATCACGGGATGCTTTGCTTGTCCCGGGGTAGTGTTTGATGTGTTAGTTACGGTTCACTTAAATATGTGTTCCAAGCCACTTCTCATTGGCACTATCTCCGGATGAGTGAGTAGTTCTGATCTTCACGCAGACATGGAATCCATTCCTTCTGCGGGAAGTAGAGAGACAGTCCCTTTATTTGTTAGCCCTAAGAAAGTGATCGATCCCGGAGTTCACATTTGACTAATTAGCTACTAGTCGGATATGTGTGCTAATTGATCATCGTGGGGTTAATGGTAAATAAGGATAAGATATTCTCGAGTCGGGTTCACGGAGACTTCCCACTCGAGAATGGACAATCTATGGAGGTTAATCCGTATGTAATGATTATATCAATGGACGCTTATTCACTCTATGGGTTGAGTATAAGTATACATCTATAATCGGTAGAGTTCGATTCGGGTTTATGGTGGCGTAATCCCGAATTAATAATTAATGTACTTATTCTACTTCGATGAATAATTAATTATTGAGCTACCGGTTATAGTCCATGGTCCCCGATGTGGCTTCGTAATTCGGACTAATAATCTTGTTATTTGGGCCTCATTGATAATTAATTGGTGGGCTAATTAATTGATATGCATGAATATTATTTAGTTGGGCTAAATAATATAATACACATAAAAGACATTTTATGTGGGCTTTTAAACCCTAGGGTGGCGCCATACTTCATTAAATGCAAGATTTGATTTTCTTGTGTGATTAATGATTAATAAAAGATGATTTATTTGTAATTGATTGATTGATTAATCACAATCTTTTATAAATGGAATTATCCTTTATTGTGATTTCTTTTTAATTATTTATTTAATTAATTAGAAACATGGAGGCCAAGGATTTACTCTCCTATATAAAGAGAGTTCTTCCAAGACATAAACAATGAGAAAAATTTCGCCCCATATCAAATAAAAAGAGAGAAAAATTAGTTTTTTCTTGTCTTGGGTTTTTAGTAAAAGAAAAACTTTGAGTTTTTCTTGGTGTTGCATATCAAGGAGGCTCGTGTATCAAGAAGGGTGTCCACCAACCAACCGCTTGGAGAACACACATCGGAAGATCTTGGCATCTCTTCCTACAATTGGTAACTTGATCTTAACCCCTTGTAGTAGTTTAAGTCCTTTAATTATGTATTGTGTCATATAAATCGTGATCCATCCGCTACGCATAGATCTAACTCGTTTAGATCTAAGAACCTGCATCCTTCAGATATATCTATATATATACACACACACTTCCCAAAATATATATATACATCCATATATATATATTTCATCTATCTTCTTTTATTTTTATTTTTGGGGCCCTTATATATACACATGTCTATGTATGTATATATATGTTTTTATATATATAAATGAAGTAGTTATAGTACCGTTGTAATGTCGGAATAATTATCGAAGATTGTTAAAATCGAAGCTTTGTTATACTACATCCGGTGGAAACAACCCCGATTCAACAGTTGTAACCGGTAATATATTCTAATATTATTATGTTTACTATTTCTATTTCTATTTATATATTACTTATAATATTTATGTTAAGCTAAAAATATATCTAGCCAAGATGTGAATCTGAATTAGTTAATCTTTTTGGTAAAATGGATGATCGACTCTGATAATAATGATTAAAACCGATTATAATGAATCTCTTTCTATTTACACTTAAATGTACGGATAGAAAGACCGGAGGGTAAAATTGGCCGAGTGAAAATGTGACAACGGAATCCGATTTCCTACCCGGGGGCAGATTTGTCTTAGAAAAACAAATCTTATTAAAATTTGTGCTCGAGATCTAATTACATCAATTTATCTATTTTTATGAAGATTTTGAAATATTGACCGCATGACAAAACGGTAGTGACCCGATCTTTTGGATGACGTAGGATAGTTAAATGAGACATATGACAATTTCATACGCTCGTGTGAGGAGGAGTTGTCTAGCTTAGGAGTACACCGGTTCATACATAATTGACCTCCTTGCATCAAGGAAAAGATCTGTCTCATTCAATTTCACTACAAAAAGATATTGATTCAGTAAAGTATTCTTGGCTAGATCCAAAAATATATATATTATCTATTTTTATATTTATATATTTATTTACTGTTTTACTAACATCTAACTAATCTAACGATCTAACCCGATAAAACTGATAAAACTGTGACTTATATCGAGTTAATAATAGATTCTTGGTGTTTAACCACACTTTGAATTAGATCTTCATTTCCCTGAGGATACGACCTGACTCACCAGACTAGCACTACAATTTGACCCGGTACACTGCCGGTAAGGATTGATAGCCTAGAAAACGTCCGTCAGCTTTCTGGCGCCGTTGCCGGGGAAACGACGCTAATTCATTGTGTCTATGGTTACTACTAGTATTAACTCAAAATTCTCGAGGATAAGTCAACACTCTTCTTATCACATTTCTATTTTTATTTTCCATTGGTATCTACCTTCTTTTAGTTACCAATTTTCTTCTTCTACCAATTTCGAGTTATTTTCTATTTTCGATAGTAGAAAGTAAACGCGGTTCGTTTATTTTTGTTGGTACCTACCTATTGGTAAGATACCAATTTCGAAAAATAAAAAAATAAAAAAAAAATAAAAAATTTTACACTCGGTAAATACCGAGTGGAGTCGGTAATTACCGAGAGGAAAAAAAAAGAAAAAATGTGGTTTTTTTTATCGATTTCGTGTTATTTTCTATTCGATATTTTCTATTCCACAAGAATTGTCAAATCGAGTTACGAAAATGGTCGAAACCGTTGGTGAAACACCTGAACAAGGGATTGATCATGCTCAAGGGCATGGCCAAAACCTTAATCGAAATTTTACATCAACCTAATAACTGAATCGAGAATAATAGAAATAATCGAATCGAATAAGCATACTCGTTAAACCAAATTTAACCCGAGACCTATATGTGATCGGACCGTAAAAGGTACCAGATTAATAATCCAATTCGCTTACCCAATAAAGGAGCAAATAATTTCAAATAAAATCTCATCTTTTGGTTTAATAGACACAAGAGCCCAATTTCTAGGAGAAGATGATGATGATCCACATCATCATCTCTATCTTTTCGAAGAATTGTGTAAAACAGCCAAAAGTCATGGTGCTCATCGGGAATTAACGAGGATGTCTATGTTTCCTTTTTCTTTAAAAGGAAGAGCACGAGATTGATTTCTGTCACTTCCACATCATTCATTGACAAGTTGGGAGGATATTCAAACCATGTTCTTAAAGCAGTATTTTACTCCTGGTAGAAAATTGGAATTAATAGTCAAGATTGCTAATTTTAGACAAGGATCTGAAGAAACGTTTGGGAATGCGTGAGAAAGATTTAAAAAGCTATTAAGAGCTTGTCCCGATCATGGTTATTCCTTAGAAATGCAAATCCAACTTTTCTGTCGTAAATTAAGGAAAGACTCACGTGCAGATGTAGATCATGCATGTGGTGGTTCGTTAATGATGAGTGAAGCTCGGATAGTTTACGATGCTATTGAAAAGATTTCCAAAAATAACAGAATGTGGGAAACCGGTTCTGGCACAAGAAAAGTAGCATTTGCAGGAGAAAGTACATCGAATACAGAAGTCCTAGCACACTTGGAGAATTTGAGTAGGAAATTTGACGGCTTATTAGCCAGTAAAAATGTAAACTCAGAAAATATCATATCGAATGACTACTCAAATCATGATAATGTGTCATTAGGGATGGAAGAACCAAAAGGATATTCAAGGGAAAAGGTGAGTTTTTTGCAACAGCATAGGAATTTGAACGATGCATATTCAAACTCGTTTAATGCTATTAGAAGAGATCACCCTACTTTTCGTTGGTCTGAAACCCCTAGTAAGCAAGGACAACCACCGTATCCAGTTCAATATAAGAATTCATATAATAATCCAGTTTATCAAGGAGATACCTCGAATCAGAACCTACAATCATTACCTAGACCTTATCCACAACATACCACTCAAAGCATACCAGTCACCCAAAGTTCAACTCAACCTGAAGGAGTTGATAAATGGGAGAAATTAATCGAAAATCTGATGGGTATGATGTCAACTCAAGCTCAAAATATGGAAACTATGATGACTTCTATAGTGTGCAAATACTAAGGATATGAGTACGTTGAAAACATCTATAAGTGGACATGATACCAGAATGAGAATTGTAGAAGCTTCATTACGGAATTTGGAATATCATTTGAGTAGAGAGCGAGAACGTAAAAACAGTAGACCCCCAGGAGGACTACCAAGTAATACTGAAAGAAACCCGAAAGAGGTAACTGCTGTTATTACTAGAAGTGGAGGAATCTGTGGAAGTAATGGATTAGAAAACTTCGGAAATAATGAAGTAGATGATGATTTAGATGGTAAATTTGAAAAGAATGTGGAATCTAAATTCACCAAAGAGGAAGAGGACATTATTGAAGATTTCCTAAGACAGAACAGATATATTGAACCTGGAAGTAAGGATGAGGAATGGTTCAAGGTTCCTAGAATATTGAAAAATCCAAGAATGAGTAGGACCTTGACCAATGATCAAGTTGAGAATGAATCAAGTTTGGAAAGGCCAATTCAAACCGAACCTTATCCGGCTCAACCCAAATTCACCTCGATTCAATCTGATAGGGCAGCACCATATCCAGTGCATATTTTGAAGAAAAAGGTACAGAATGATAACACACATTGTCTTCAAAAGGCACAATCATTCCAGGAAGCTTTACCATCTTCGTTTAACGACAAGGGTAAGGGAGGTATACATTCTAACCCTACTTTAATTGATGTTGAATTACTCCCCCATTCCCCGAAAAAGGAAATCAAAGAGATGAAGTTGGATAAGAAGTATGCACATTTTCTTGACACTTTTCGGCACTTAACAATTAATAGCCCTTTCATCGATGTTTATAAGGGAGAGCTTAGTTTGGGAATTAATGATGAGCGCGTTGTCTTTAACATTTACAATTCATTGAAATATCCATGCACTACACTAGAATCTTGTTCTTGTATGGACACTTTGTGTTCCCTTGTTGTGGATCGTACTAACACACAGGTAATTGAAGAAGATGACTTCAAAATAATGTAAAAGCTCACAAACCGAAGGCTCAAAATCAAAGGAAAAGGTCAAGAATCGTTTGGATTGGTGGAAATTGTCTAACCTCTGTTGGAGACCGGTATTGAAGGAGGATGTGGTGTGTGAGGATGACCCACCACCAGTGCATTTGAAAACCGGAGCAGAAAGTCTAGCTATAGACTATAAAACGGGTACTATCCTTCCTATTTACTCCTTAAGCATTTTTTTTAGTTAGTTCACGAAATTAATTATTACATGCTTTTGTGAGTAAATGTTAGAAGTATCCTATTTTATTTTAGTATATTAGTTAATAATCATCATTTTGGTTGTTTAAGTTTGTCGAGCAAACGACGTTAACCAAAAGCGCTACCGGGAGGCAGCCCGCAAAAATGTTAAATATAATAATTACTCATACTTTGGATGATAATTTGCGAATACTTCGGATTGATTTTCATTTTGTTTCACCAAGTCTCAGGATGAATGTTTGAATGTCATTAAAAAAGGGAATGATTAGGTGGCTATCCGAAAATCCCGAAGGAGAAAAAAATAGAAAAATTCAAATGCGTCATTTCTTGGACTTAGGTTGTTCGAACGATTTGAAATAACCCTTGAGGATCTGGTATAAAAGACTCAGAGTTAATACTTTGCCATACGTTACATTTCATGATCGAGTCTGTTTTAAATTTCAAATAATGTGTGACATGTATTAGTTCAAATACTATGGAATTGAGGAGGTCATAACTTTAACCCACCCACCCACCCTTTAATATCATCCGAGTATTTGTTTTGACTTGTTTTAGTGCACCATTGCTTTCCCAACAACTTATTTACACTCACTTTACATTGAGGACAATGTAAGTTCGTAAGTGGGGAGTGGAGTCGTTGGTCTAGCAATGGAATTAATGTTTATTTTGTATCAATAAATCCCTTAGTTTTCGATTTTTTTTTCCGAGCATTATTTAGTTGATTAAAATAAATTGTATAAGGTATATATTTCATGGATTTGAAGATATAATGATCAATTTGGATGTGTATAACCAACGTGAACCGTAAGTGCATTGTAATTCCAAATATATTTGTGTAACATGAATTCCTTCACGTAAAGCCTTTGATATTGATGCGAAAATTTTAAATCAGATTCATTCAAAGATCCTAGTGGTTATTCTATAGATAATTGCAAAGAACTTAGTACCTAATTTTGGAACGTGTACTGTGAATATCTGAAGGTTTGAATGTGATAGAAAGGATATAAGTTAAGTGGAATAAAAAGAAAAATACCAAATTAAGATGAACTATATATATGTCGGTTGTAGCTACCAATGATTTGAGTGCGGTAGGGCGTTATCACGAAACGTCCTATTTCACTATGAGGTTTAAAAGCTCCCGACTGCCTGATGATAGTAGTCCAGCTAGGGTGTTATCACGAAACATCCTATTGCTGGGAATGAAGGCATATGCTACACATATGAAAAAAAAAAGAAGAAGAAAAAGAGTTAGATAGGTATTAATGTATTTGATCTCACCTCATGACGCTTGCAAGATAGTCGATTTTGGCAATGAGTTCGGATATGTTAGTATTCTATGAAAAAAAATTTTTAATTTGACAATGGTTGAAAACTTAGTTATCTTCTGACTAT
Organism: Gentiana macrophylla; assembly: GCA_026214975.1. Taxonomy (NCBI): domain Eukaryota; kingdom Viridiplantae; phylum Streptophyta; class Magnoliopsida; order Gentianales; family Gentianaceae; genus Gentiana; species Gentiana macrophylla. The sequence goes on along the minus strand of CM047809.1, from coordinate 77,465,313 downwards.
CCCCAGTATAAACTGAATGATATGCTTTAGGGATTATCCTAATAAGTACACGTATGGACTTTGTGTGGAATCATTCTCGCTATACCTAGGAAAGTCATTAGGACTGTCTCGAATGGATATTTGTGCGCTTGCTTGAATTATTCAAGAGAGGATAGTGGAAATTGAAAAGGCTTGTCTCACACACACACACTCATATACATTTATATTGAGGTTAACGCCTGGTTGTAATTCTAATGGTTGCAGATCTCAGTTGTCCCTTATATCTTATATCTTCATGAATTTATCTCTCATTCATTTTGTTTTATCGCTTGTTTTGCTCGAGGACGACCAAAAGCTAAGTGGGGAGTTGTGATGAGAGACAAATTAATGATCATTATTATGACATTTTACCCCAATATTGATACCACTTTGAGCATTATTGTACCAATTTAAGTCAATAATTACTTAATTTTATCCAAATATATAAATAGTGGTTATTATATAAATTATCGTATTTTTATAAGTTTTTATAAGTTTTGTACCGGTTTAGTAACCGGAGTGTCGTGTCGGATTTACGTTTGGTATTTTGGTGGTTTATTGCAGAATTATAGGTTGACCAAAATCCCGAGTAATGACACATTTTGAGGCCTAAAAGAGGTATTTTTAGGGATATAAGAGTGTGCCACTAACTTAAGTGGTCAAGTGGCTCAGTGGTTAGTGGTACCACTAACGAATTATATCTTCGACAAACAAATGGCTCATTAAAACGGCATTTTCTGAAGAAGTGTCCTTAATGAAAGTTGTAGATCTTTGAAATAACTTTCCAACGCATTTTGAATCACATCAATCGGACTTCTACAACTCAAGTATCATTAAGTCAAGTGGTCAAGTGGCTAATCGATTCGATTTAGTGGAAATCGAGAAATATCTTCGACAAACGAATGGCCCATCAAAAAGACATTTTCTGAAGAAGAGTCCTTCATGAAAGTTGTAGATTTTTCAACGGGATTTCCAATGCCTCTTGAATCATGTCATTTGGAGATCTAGAACTCAAGATATGAATTTTAGAAGTTTTATTCCAAAATATAAATTTTTATCCGGAAATTAGGGGATGAATGTAATGATTAGCCCGGACCGGTCCGGCCCTTACCCGGCCCAGTCCGGCCACCCCTTTTGTAGCCTATATATACACGCTAAATTACCCAAATAAATGGCCCCTTCTTTCCCATTTCCTTTCTTTCCCCTCTTCTTTCTTCTCGCCCCTTTCTTCTTCTTTTTTTTTTTTTACAGAGATCACATATATAGATATTGTTAGGTGTAGTGCCCGAAAGACAATTTGTGTAATTGTTTTTAACAATGGATGACAGATTTTATCTCACCTTATTACTTGCTTTGTGCTTGTAAATAATACACTGCTGCAAACCCTAAGTATATCAGTATGTAACCGCTTAACTCAGTGTATGGCATGCACGTGAGGATTGAGTTAGTGGTGATATACTTAAATCGTTAGTCCGTGGTGAACTTAATCGAGTTTAGGGTCTCTTGATTAAAACACCAATAATGCGCCTGAACACCTTAGGGTGTGATAGTCTTATCCGGACTTGCCGGTAGAGGTACCTACGCGGGGCATTTATATAGGGTTTGGACCGATTTAATCAGTATTTCTCGGTATAATTCCGTAATCGAGGAATCTTATTTAATCATTAGATGATCATATATGGATCAACCTTAATCCCGAGGTGATCACAGATGCCGCTTGTCCCGGGTAGTGTTTGATGTGTTAGTTACGGTTCACTTAAATATGTGTTCCAAGCCACTTCTCAATTGCACTATCTCCGATGAATGAGTAGTTCTGATCTTCACAGACATGGAATCCATTCCTTCCTGCGGGAAGTAGAGAGACAGTCCCCTTATTTGTTAGCCCTAAGAAAGTGATCGATCCCGGGAGTTCACATTTGACTAATTAGCTACTAGTCGGATATGTGTGCTAATTGATCATCGAGGGTTAATGGTAAATAAGGATAAGATATTCTCGAGTCGGGTTCACGGAGACTTCCCACTCGAATGGACGATCTATGGAGGGTTAATCCGTATGTAATGATTATATCAATGGACGCTTTATTCACTCTATGGGTTGAGTATAAGTATACATCTATAATCGGTAGAGTTCGATTTCGGGTTTATGGTGGCGTAATCCCGAATTAATAATTAATGTACTTATTCTGCTCGATGAATAATTAATTATTGGAGCTACACGGTTATAGTCCATGGTCCCCGATGTGGCTTTTGTAATTCGGACTAATAATCTTGTTATTTGGGCCTCAAGTGATAATTAATTGGTCAATAATTAATTGATATGCATGAATATTATTTAGTTGGGCTAAATAATATAATACACATAAAAGACATTTTATGTGGGCTTTTAAACCCTGTGGGGTGGCGCCATACTTCATTAAATGCAAGATTTGATTTTCTTGTGTGATTAATGATTAATAAAAGATGATTTATTTGTAATTGATTGATTGATTAATCACAATCTTTTATAAATGGAATTATCCTTTATTGTGATTTCTTTTTAATTATTTATTTAATTAATTAGAAACATGGAGGCCAAGGATTTACTCTCCTATATAAAGAGAGTTCTTCCAAGACATAAACAATGAGAAAAATTTCACCCCATATCAAATAAAAAGAGAGAAAAATTAGTTTTTTCTTGTCTTGGGTTTTTAGTAAAAGAAAAACTTTGAGTTTTTCTTGGTGTTGCATATCAAGGAGGCTCGTGTATCAAGAAGGGTGTCCACCAACCGCCGTTTGGAGAACACATCGGAAGATCTTGGCATCTCTTCCTACTATTGGTAACTTGATCTTAACCCCCTTGTAGTAGTTTAAGTCCTTTAATTATGTATTGTGTCATATAAATCGTGATCCATCCGCTGCGCATAGATCTAACTCGTTTAGATCTAAGAACCTGCATCCTTCAGATATATCTATATATATACACACACACTTCCCAAAATATATATATACATCCATATATATATATTTCATCTATCTTCTTTTATTTTTATTTTTGGGGCCCTTATATATACATATGTCTATGTATGTATATATATGTTTTTATATATATAAATAAAGTAGTTATAGTACCGTTGTAATGCCGGAATAATTATCGAAGATTGTTAAAATCGAAGCTTTGTTATACTACATCCGGTGGAAACAACCCCGATTCAACAGTTGTAACCGGTAATATATTCTAATATTATTATGTTTACTATTTCTATTTCTATTTATATATTACTTATTATAATTATGTTAAGCTAAAAATATATCTAGCCAAGATGTGAATCTGAATTAGTTAATCTTTTTGGTAAAATGGATGATCGACTCTGATAATAATGATTAAAACCGATTATAATGAATCTCTTTCTATTTACACTTAAATGTACGGATAGAAAGACCGGAGGGTAAAATTGGCCGAGTGAAAACGTGACAACGGAATCCGATTTCCTACCCGGGGGCAGATTTGTCCTAGAAAGACAAATCTTATTAAAATTTGTGCTCGAGATCTAATTACATCAATTTATCTATTTTTATGAAGATTTTAAAATATTGACCGCATGACAAAACGGTAGTGACCCGATCTTTTGGATGACGTAGGATAGTTAAATGAGACATATGACAATTTCATACGCTCGTGTGAGGAGGAGTTGTCTAGCTTAGGAGTACACCGGTTCATACATAATTGACCTCCTTGCATCAAGGAAAAGATCTGCCTCATTCAATTTCACTACAAAAGATATTGATTCAAGAAAGTATTCTTGGCTAGATCCAAAAATATATATATTATCTATTTTTATATTTATATATTTATTTACTGTTTTACTAACATCTAACTAATCTAACGATCTAACCCGATAAAACTGATAAAACTGCGACTTATATCGAGTTAATAATAGCTTCTTGGTGTTTAACCACACTTTGAATTAGATCTTCATTTCCCTGAGGATACGACCTGACTCACCAGACTAGCACTACAATTTGACCCGGTACACTGCCGGTAAGGATTGATAGCCTAGAAAACGTCCGTCACCCAGCAACCTGTACCTCCTCTTCAGCTCTTGGATCAGGTGCAATGAATGCCACAATCACTTGATCTAGGAATATGTCCATATTTTCTTGTGAAATTCTCCCATATCAGTGATTCTTCTCAGCAAGTTTGCAGATTTAGTTAAGACAGCCTCAGTGTCAATCCAGTCTTGATATTGAATAGATTCCTCTGAACTGGCACTGGGTTCACTAATATCTATAACTCTTTCATCACTTGAATCCACAGTCTGCTGGTCATCAACATGCTCAGCAGGTTTTTCAACAAACAAGGATCTATCTCACCAACCAATCTGTTTGCATCACCATCTATTCCTTCATTGATTTCTGCCTCAATATCATCAATGGTTAGATTCTCCATCACTACATCCACTTGTCTTTCAAGAGATCGCCCAGCATGAAGCGATCGCCTTACATGTGGATCAACAAACATTGCAGTCCTACTGGTCTCTCCTGGACCAGAGGGATGATTATCATTAGAATCAGATGATGAAGAGTCATCATCATCACCTCTTGGATCCCTGAACTTGATACCCTCCTCTTTTTGTTGTTCATCAAACAAGTCCATCAGCCTTGATTGTAATAAAGAGGTATCAATCATATCCAGCAAGCTCTCCACTCCCAATTTTTCAAAAACCCATTCTTCAAAGTCTGTCATAGGTTCTGCAACAGGTTTTTGTTTCTTATAAAATCCAAACTTCCATTGGAAGTAATCAGCCACCAGAAGGAGTTTTGGATCAACATACCCCTCTTTCCTCTTCTTTTCATGTTTTTCATAGGGCAGGAATGATCCTCTGGGAGCTGTTGCCTTACCTTGCTGACCTCTAAAGGTCTCAACAAGTAAGTTCAAAGTTTCTTCCACAGATGCCTCAAGGCTAGTAGGTTGCTCAGTTTGTATATTGCTTCACATTACCTCCATCTGTATCACACTTGGTTCCTCCTGACTTATATGCTCATCAGCAGGGTTAACAGCAGAGTGTTCTTCCCCCTGAACTATTACAGGAATTGCAGGGTCTTCAACCAATGTGTCACATACCACAGCAGGTGCAGACTCAGTAGTCTGCTGTGGTTCTTCACCAAGTTGCTCAACAACAACTTGTGCGGATTCAATAGTTTCAAAGAGAGATTCTACAAAGAGGTCTCGTGATCAGACTGCTGTGTTTCTTCCACAGATTGCTCAACAACAACATGTTCACTTTCAATAGGCTCAGCAGACCTTTTAGTTGGGGATTCAACAACATCAACAAAGAAGTTCAATCTCGAGTCTCTGGATCGCTCAAAGAAAGTTGCTCAAGAACAACCTCTGCTTCCTCATTAGGCTTGATAATAGTCAAGGGCTCAGCTTCAATAGCACCTTCTTCTTCTATTACTTCATCTTCCTTTTCTTGTGCCTTTAGAGCCTCTAAGTTTTTCAATTCTTTCCCCTATCCATGTTTCTTCTTGTGAATAATCTCTTTCCTTCTCTTGGAAAGTGGCTCATCTTCCCCAATTTCAATCACAGTAGATTTTCTCTTCCTACTGGCTTCTTTCTGTTGTTCCCTCAATATCTCAACAACAGTTTTTCTTGCAAACAACAATGCGAGGTCGAGATCGAAACTTCACTGGACCTTCAAAGCAGACTCAAGCGATCTGTGTTGTTTGCTTTTTGTTTTCTTAGGCTTTAAGATCTCGCATCTTCTTTTTGTATCTCAGACCTTTATTTTCTCAAGAGCTTTCTTTGGTGCAACAGGTTTAATAGATTTCTTCACAGTTTGCTTGACCTGCTCACCATCAGCATCACCATCATCTCCATTATCATCATCATTATCAGCCTCTACAACACCTTCATCATCATCATCAAGACCAGGAATAACTTGATCAATCTCTTTCTTGTATCTAGATTGATTTATCTTCTCAGGTGCTACATCCGGAATCTCCAAATGATTCAAATAGGTTTGAACCATTAAACCTAAGGTAAGGCCTTTGATTTCCTTTTCCTTCTCTTTCCTCCTTGGCTACTTTCTTCATGTAATGAATGAAGTATCCAACCCAATCAAACTTCATGCTTCGCAAATGATCATCATCGCCTCTATCTTGGGTCCAGATAGAGTGTCCATACTTCCAACCACCCAAGTATGTTCTTTGCAATGAGTTTGCTCAAAGCAGATCGCACTCATTCCCAATATGTCTCGCAATTGATGCCTGAATGGATTTGGTAGCTACATTTGTTTTGATTTTATCAACAAAATCCATCTTGGATAGTCCCATTGCTTCGAGATTTTTGGACCATCCACTACTTCTTCAAAACCAAAAACTTCCTCAAAGAGACTTGAGGAAATTTCTATTTCTTGTGCATTCACAACTGCTTTGAATGCTTGATTTCCTTCCTTTATTTGAATGTTCCTCCAAAAGCGACAACGTTTGTATATGAAATTGTTTCCATCTTATGTTCAAAGACATTTTCCGGATCAAAGATATCTCCTTATTCTTCGACCAATGTTGATTTCTAGTTCACCTGGTTAGCATCAACAACAAAACCTCTAACACTTTGGCTTTATTCAATCTGAACATCAACCTTTTCCGCCATTGTTATGAGAAAAATAAGATGAAGAAGATAGATTGTAAATCTATGTTCACACAGTTTAAAAATAGAGATATAGCAGATTTTGCAAGTAGAGAGAATCTGCTATATGTAGGTCTGTATATATAGACAGTGGGTAGTTGTAATCACAAGGATGCACGTACATCCATGTCAACCACGATTAATCTGAGTGAATTCTGTCTTGACACGTGTTCCATAACTCATCCATAACGTTTTGTAACCGTTAGATCGTGTTAACTATGGTAATAAAAGATAGAGTAAATATCCCGCCAATTGCTCTTTGACTTTAATAAAGTTTGACTGTAACGCTCCATTCAAAGAGGTTGTCCTCGGCGGGAGTAGGCTCGGCCTCTGGCGATAAAGGTGCTTCAAAGAAACACGGTGACAAAGTGACTCTGCTGATCCTTGATTTCTTCTTGTTTTGTTCAATTGATAATACAAGATGAAGTTTAATGCCAATGACTGATCTGTCAAGTGAGCTCACCCAACATGACAAAGACCAATCCCCTTGGCAACCTCATTTGCTCAATTGTCCAAACATAAGTACATGGAATTGTTGATACCAATGACTAATCTGCTAAGTGAGCTCACCCAACACAAAGAAAGACTAATCCCTTGGTGAATTCCAAAGTACATTGTTTGATAATCACCAACTTTTATAATTCCAAGTTCACCCTTAATTTGGCAAATCTTTCACTATCAAGTGGTTTAGTGAAAATATCAGCAAGTTGATCTTCAGTAGGGATATACAGAACCACCACATCTTTCTTTTCAACATGATCTCTTATAAAGTGATGTCTTACATCAATATGCTTGGTTCTTGAGTGCAAAACAGGGTTTTCAGTGATTGCAATTGCACTTGTGTTGTCACACATGATTGGAATTTCCTTTTCTTCAATTCCATAATCCCTTAACTGTTGTCTTAACCACAATACTTGTGCACAACAACTTCCAAAGAAGAATGTATTCAAATTTTCAAAGATGAAGTTGAAATAGAATTCTGCTTTCTTGCTAAACCAGAAACCACTATTTCCCATTAACCGATGTGTTCCCCGAGGTGCTTTTATATCAATCTTGCATCCAGCATAATCAGAATCTGAGTAGGATATTACTTTGAAGCTTCCATCCTTGGAATACCATATCCCTACTCCCAAAGTCTCCTTTAGGTACTTGAGAACTCTCTTGACTGCACCTAAATGACTTTCTTTAGGTTTAGATTGAAATCTTGCACAAACACCTACAACAAAGGATATATCAGGTCTGCTGGCAGTGAGATACAGTAGTCTGCCTATCATCCTCCGGTATAAGGTCTGATCAACATCTTTGCCTTCTTTATCTTCATCCAATCTGACATTTGTACTCATAGGAGTTGAACTTTTAGTGCTATTTTCCATACCAAACTTCTTCAGCAACTCCTTGGTATACTTGTTTTGATGAATGAAGATTCCATCATTCATTTGTTCGACTTGCAATCCCAAAAAGTAGTTCATTTCTCCCATCATACTCATTTGGAACTTGCTCTTCATTAGATTTGCAAACTTCTCACATAACAATTCATTTTCAGAACCAAAGATTATGTCATCAACATAAATCTGTACCAGCAGGGTGCTGTCCTTCTCATTGATTCTGAAAAGAGTCTTATCAATGGTGCTTAGTAAAACCATTGTCCACCAAGAATTGAGATAAAGTCTCATACCATGCTCTTGGTGCTTGTTTCAATCCATAAAGTGCTTTGTTGAGTCTATACACTTTATCTTCTTGTCTTTAACTTCAAATCCAGGAGGTTCCTGAACATACACTTCCTTCTCTAGAATGCCATTCAAAATGCACTTTTGATATCCATTTGATATACCTTGAAGTTCTTATATGCAGCATGTGCCAAGAATAATCTGATAGCTTCCAATCTTGCAACAGGTGCATATGTTTCATCAAAATCTATTCCTTCTGCTTGAGAATAGCCTTTTGCAACTAGTCTGGCCTTATTCCTCACAATGGTACCAGATTCATCAAGTTTATTTCTATATACCCATTTAGTACCAATGATATTTGCATGACTTGGCCTTTCAACTAGTGTCCAAACTTGATTTCTTTCAAATTCATTTAACTCTTCTTGCATAGCAATTATCCAATCTGGATCTGAAATTGCTTCTTCAACAACTTTAGGTTCCATCTGAGATAGAAAACAAGTAAACATAGCTTCTAGTTGTCTTCTAGTCCTTACACCTTGCTGTACATTGCCAATAACTTGTTCAGCAGGGTGATTCCTTAGCCATTGTGGATTACGGTTAGTTTGATTATCGTGAACCTCATCTTGATAGGTCTCATCTGCTAGCTTCTTCAACAACAGGGGGTTCAAAGAGATCCTTGAATTGCTTCAGTTGTTGCATCAGGAATATCACCAGCAGGGTGTTCAGCAGGGGCGGTATCAGAAACTTTTAAGTCATTGAATCTTTCCGAAACTTCAACACAATCTGGATCAGTGACTTGTTGATTCTCAGCAGGTTCACAATCTTCACCTTCCATACCAGTGAACTTAGGTTCATCAAACACAACATGGATTGTTTCTTCATGTTTTAGTGACCTCTTGTTCAGTACCCTGAATGCCTTGCTGACTGAAGAATATCCCAAGAAAATTCCTTCATCTGATTTTGGTTGGAATGTCTTCAAATGTACCTTGTGATTTAGGATAAAACACTTGCTTTCAAATGGATGGAAATATGATATATTTGGTTTCCTTCCATTCCAAATCTCATAAGGTGTCTTCAGCAGCTTCTTGTTCACTGAAGTTATGTTTTGTGTATAACATGCTGTATTAACTGCTTCAGCCCAATATCTTTCAGGTAGCAATGCTTCACAAATCATTGTTCTCCCTGCTTCCTTTAAAGTCCTATTTCTTCTTTCAGCAACCCCATTTTGTTGAGGTGTACCAAAGAAGCAGACAAGTTGATGTAGTACACCATTCTGCATTCACAGATTCTCTTATAACTTTGTTGAGAAATTCAGTACCCTGATCTGATCTTATTTTTACTACTGTTAAACTTTTCTCATTTTGTAATCTCTTTAAAAGATTAGGCATGCTTTTCTTGTTCATAAATATCACACAAGTGTACCTTGAATAATCATCCACAACCACTAAGGTGTATTTCTTTCCTGTTACACTTGTTGGAGTTATTGGTCCAAATAGATCCATATGCATCAGCTCCAACACTCTATTAGTTGATTGTTTAGTTTTTGACTTGAAGCTTGACTTTATCTGTTTACCTTGCTGACAAGCATCACATATAGCATCCTTTTTGAATGTGATCTCAGGTAAACCAATCACCAGCTTCTTATTCACCAACTGATTGATATCATCAAAATTTAAATGATTCAACTTCTTGTGCCATAACCAATTGAGTTCTGACCTGGTATGCACAATCAAGCGAGTTTTTGAACCTCATGATGACCCAATCCACAACATACATGTTTTGTTGTCTTCTACCAAACCCAGATACAACTTGATCACCTCTTTCACTAATGATAATATAGTTGTTTTTGTCAAAAGTGACCTTGTATCCCATGTCACGAAATTGTCCAAAGCTCTCGGCAAGTTGTAGTCCAGTCCTTCCACATATGCAACATTCTTGATTGTCACCCCATTTTTCACAAGTGTGCCATATCCTCTTGTATATCCAGGTGTATTCTTGTTGCCAAAATTCACCCTTGGACCATCATTTGCCACAAAGTTTGACAAACAGTGCTTATTCTTTGTCATATGTCTGGAACATCCACTGTCAAAGTACCAGACACCCTACAAAACAAAGTTAATACATTTTAGGTACACAAACCTGTTTGGGTCCATAATGGTCAGTTGTAAGCATGACCCTTGGTAGGTTACCATAAGGTCTTCTCCTGAAAGTGTCATACTTTGGTTCATACATGTATTCCACACATCCATAAATTCTAACAGTAGGTTGTGTAGGATTCACATATGTTTTCTGGCCTTTTGGTTTATAATGCTGTTTGAAGTGACTTTTGGTGTTGGAAGCATTAGTATAACCATTTGTTTGCTGCCTGTAGGAACAGCCCTGTAGTATGGAGTCTGCTGAGGTCCCTGTTGAGGCCTTTTATAAGTCCTCTGCTGAGTCCTTTGCTGATTCCATTGCTTAGGTTTTACCCTAGTAGCATGGTTATACTGGTTGTTTCTATCAGCAGGTACAGGAATATGTCAATCATCATCAGTAGGGAACAGTCTACCTTTCCCCCTGAGATAAGTATCCCTTAAATGATTAACATTTTTGGGTTTAGGATTCTTATCCTTGGAATATTTCTGTTTCTTATCCTTCTGTGGTTCAGCAGACTTGGTAGCAGGTCTGCTATCAGCAGGTTTAGAAGGCACATCAGTCCTATTATTGGATTTATTCTTTTTATTAGGAGCTGTTGACTTCTTTGACTTCTGATTTTGCTTCCTTGAAGCATTCTCGATGGGTTTCTTCGCTTTCAACAACCTTACCAGGAGTTGGATCTAGTGCAGGTACGAACTTAGGACCAATTCTGGTACTAGGTTCAGTGACCATGCTGGATCCACTCTTGTTAGATTGTTGAGTTCCAAATCCGAGCCCTGTTCTATCACCATAAGGCTTTCCAGATTTGTATGCAGTAGAGGAGCAAGATGGTTCAAATAGATTCGAGAGGTCTTTGGATGATCGTGAGGCTTACACTGATTCTCTCCAACAACTTTTTCCTTACCTTTGAGAACTCTTAATTCGGCTTTCAATCTTCCAAATTCTAATTCAAGAGCTTCTTTTTCAGCCTTCACAATCACATAACCAGATTGTATTATCCTCAGTTGATTAAGGATGGAATCCAAAGTCTCATTATTGTAAGAATTTCTAGGATTTGAACCACAAGTTGATTCACAATCACTTCCAGCAGGAGTATTGATAGATACATTATTGTATACCTCCTCTGCTTCATCCATATTAGCCATCAAAGCATAATATTCCATATCAAAGAACTTGATCTTTGTGTCATCCGATTCATTTCCTTTTTTATTCCACTTCATACCCTGATTCATCTTCGAAGAACCATAGCCTTCTTGCCATGTCTTCTTTGTTGACTCTTGGTCTTCGATGAGGTATGGACAATCAGTCTAAAGTGTCCAGGCTTCTTGCGATTGAAGCAAAGATAATCGAGCTCCTTACATTGTTTTAACTCGGGATACGGAGTTTGAAGTGTCACGGTTTCTTGCAATGAAAGCACAGATAGTCATTATCTTTCTTTGATTCTTCTTTCTTCCTTTCAAGAGGCCTTTTGTGAAATTTCTTGAAGGGCCTTTCCGGTCTTCATCATCCCGATTTTCTTGCTCGGTTAGGCAATCATTTCTCAGATCTCATCCAAAGATCATCATGTCCTCCCGATGTTTCTTCTTGATGTGAAGCAACCAATGCAAATGGTCTTTGGTTCTTCTTTTTCGATCTCGGTACAAGCTTTTGCTAAATTCATAAGCCTTAAGATCTGAAAATAACTTGAATGTGTCTTCTTCATGCAAATTTCTCATTTCTTCTATTGCAATCACCTTCATTTTCCAAACATCTTTTGCGAGTAATGCTTCCAAGATTTTTGTGTTTATTTCCTCTTTGAATAACTTACACTCAAGCGAGGTAAGTTCATCCAGATTGCATTAAATCTTGATTCCATTTGCTCAATGGTTTCATTTGGTAGCATCTTGAACTTTTGAAACCTCTTTTGACCACACCGATTTTATTCTTCTTTATTGCATCGATGCCTTCACGGATCAATCAGATCTTGTCCCAAAGTTCCTTTGCGCTTTACAATCTTTAACCTTCATGTACATATTACTATCCAAGGTTCTATAAATGATATCAATAGCAATATTGTTGAGGTTTGCTCTTTTCTATCTTCTCGCATTCTATTCTCTTTTAGGTTTAGGAATGTACTCTGTAGTATCTCCCACTCGCACTTGCCTTGGTAATCTCCAAGTGGTCCATCTCGTTAGTACATCCATCATCTCATCATGAGTTGCGGCAAGGTAAGCCTTGCATTCGACGCTTATATTCATCAAATCTATCTGAGAACACATCGAAGATAGTTCTAGCATACTTGGTGTTATCCATGATGCAAGTTTTTGAAAATCAAGAATTTGAAAAGATTTCAAAGTATTTTCACAAGCACAACAAGTAGGATTTCTTCGCAATGTAAGCAATTGCTCTCGATACCAATTGTTGGTCCCTTGAAAAGGCTTTGGTTAAGTTTAGAGGGGGTGAATAAACTTAACACTTAAAACTTTGGAGTTAACAAATTCTCGCAACTTCAAAGATCTCACGATACTTCCATGTCTGGCGATACCTCAATAGCTTTCTTTGATAAACATGAGTCTCTCGATAGTTGAGTTTGCTAAATTTGTCCAGCGGAATTATATCAAAATTAAGCCTTAATACTTGTTGTTAAATATGATACTAAGTATTAGATACTCAGTAGTGTATGTGTGTGATTTCAGTTTCTAGATTCAGCTGATTGATGTATAAAACAAACTAAGTGCGAATGTAAATCTTTGAAAGTAAGTAGGCGATTTTATAGTGGTTCCAGATGGTGTAATCTCGCCGACCCACTCTTCTCCTGTGATGTTGGAGGTAATTCACTAGAGATCTTTGATGTTGCGATTACAAAGATTCCTAATGTTGCTTGTCCTTCACCAATAATCGTGGCTTCACAAATCGAAAATCGGGAACAGTAGGATTGTCGCTCCCGAGTCTTCCACTGGTCCTTGAAGGGTAGGATTGCCTCTTCACCACTCCACCACAAACAACGATCTTTCACACAACGTGCTTCACTGCCTTCAGGAGTTCTTTATAAAATAAAGATTGAATCAAATAAATGATTCAGATTCTGGGCAATTGATTAGGATGAAATAATCAGCAGACTTGCGCCTCTTCAAGTGTGTATACTTGATGTAGCTTGAATATAGAATACACTTGAAGAATCTTTCTCGGATCAGTAGCTTTAGGTTCAAAGTGACTTGATAGGGTGTTTTTCAGCTCAAAATTATCTCTTGTATTTTTCTCTTATTATGCATCAATCATCACTCTTTCTGAGTTTGAAGTCCTCTATTTATAGGTAGGAAGGCATGTGACTTGTATTTGAAATTCAAATATGACCGTTCCTTGTTTTGTCCCATTTGACTTGCTTTCATCACTATTCATGGGATCGACAACGCCGAATTCCTTTTGACAAATCGATCATCCAACCTTTGACTTATAACCATTGGATTATAATGTGAATCACCCAACATCCTTTTAATCTCACTTTTGATTTGTTTGATAAGTCGAGGTAGTTAGTCATGTCATTTTCCATGTAATCTTCCAATGTAATCTTGAATTAATCGAGGTATAATATCGCAAGTTCATCGATCTGTTGAGATACTGTCGATCTATTTGAAAAGAATTTGTTGTGTATAAAATAAAATGCAGCTGATTTCTTTTACCTAACTTTTAGTTGTGAAGTTAGATTACACCTTTTTAAGTATAACCAAGTTCAAAACATCATCCAACTTATAGAACTTAGACCTTCTACACAAGGTATATGCAATCAGTTAGGTCATCACAGATTTGCCTAAGTACTGATTCCATATCCTTGACTTTAATTACTAAGTTTGATCCTTTAGCCTTCATTAACTGAGTTTGACCCCTCAGCCTTCGCCTTCTTGGCAGAGGTTCCAAAAGTCTCATCGACCTATCTACCCTCATCGAGCTAGACCCGATCTGTGACATAAATCAGCTGACCTTTACAGTGCTTGTTTGATCAAACCTATTCATAAATCAAACTCTAATAAACCTATACATTTGATCTAGACATCTTTTTGCCTTTGCACTATAACAGCTAGTCTGGCACTCATCATCAAAACATATAAATAAGTCCAACAGTATGGAACCAGCATAGAAATGATCAAAATGAAGGACTAAGGAATCTCCTGGGCGACAAGAGCCGATGCGATCCTCGCGCACGTCCGGTTTAAACCTGTCCTCCTCCTTCCCAAAATCAAATAGGAAAAATCTATATAGATCAGGGTCGATGTTGAATCAACGTTGGAGGGTTCTGGTAATGTTTTTGCTGCTCTGAAGCCGCACCCACTCTCTCTAAACCTTTCTCGTATTCAACTAAACGAGAAAACTCTTGCAGGGCATCGGGATTGTTAGGTTTTGGTGGTTTCCCTTTTGCTGCCTCGCCGGCAGTAGCAGCCGCATCAACAATCCTTTTCTTTTCGGCCTCTTAGGAAGCTCCCAAGGAAGTTGGTGAGGAAGCGGTAGGCTCTCATCCTCACTTACCCCCATAATCTTGATATAAGTGGCGTACTCAGCAATAAAGGTATCCTTATCGTCCATGGCGCTGCTCGTACCAACTTCCTCAACCTCAGTCTCAGCGGCCCTCTTGCGAATTTTTTCCGTCTCGGCGCCAATTGAGGCAAGTTTCTGGCTAAGTCGAAGGGATCATCTTGTGATCGCAGAGCGGCCTCCCTTTCGGCCAGCTCGTCAAGTAAGTCATCCCTGCGGGCTCATCAGAGCTGAAGGATTCCTCTTGCCCTTCATCAAGTGCATAGTCATACACTTCTTGGTCTTCGTCGGAATCCCTTCTCGGGGCGTATTCATCGTCGGACATCCTGAAAAAACAAGAGGGAAAGGCGGAGTTTTAGTCACCTTGGATAATGAAGATTAAACCAGAGAAAAGAAAGTGCAATCGCAAAAGGAAAGGTAAAATGTATGTCACCAAGCCAAATACTCATGTTAACCTACCCGAAAATCCTATCTTTAACCCCAAAAACGCAATCAATCGAACCAACATTGCAGAAAAAGTAAACTAGACATGAAAATTACTCAGAAAACAAGAAGAAAGTGAGGAAAGAGAGGCAGAAAAAGGATGATTTACCTGTTTCGGAGATAAGTGAGAAGCCGGAAACTGGAAAATGAAACCAGAACCTTCAAACTACAGCCGGAATCCTCAAACTCCTACTGGAATCTTCAAATTCCTACCGGAAAACTCAAACCTTCACCGAGAAACTCAAAGGTTCGCTGGAAACACGCTCAGAAAGTAAGAAAAAAGAAAGCAGAGAAATATGAGAAGCGAAAGTGTTATGGAGTTGGGGGAGGGGAGCTTTATATTGGAAAGGCTAACGCTGATCGTACGGTGAAGAATCAATGCATCCTACGGTCCGGATTAGCGCGGTCATTTCGAATTTTGAATTTCAAAAACCGTCATCATTAAGGGGAGGCAATCAATGCCCACGTAACTATGTGGGTGGTTATCGAGAAAACTGATGATAGCTAGGCCATTGGCAATGATCTGACCTTTCAACTGCCCCACTAACCACTTCTGACAACTCGCCCCGCATAAGATCACGAATGCCACAAAGGTATACCGCCTAAATGAGTCCATCCGCTTAATAGCATGGCACTCATGATCGTCCGCTTAATAACGCGATCCTAAATGAGTTCATCCGTTTAATAGCATGGCACTCATGATCGTCCGCTTAATAGCGCAGTCGTAAAAGAGTCCATCCGCTTAATAGCGTGGCACTCATGATCGTCCTCTTAATAGCACAATCCTAAATGAGTCCATCCGCTTGATAGCGTAGTCCTAAATGAGTTCATCAGCTTAATAGCGTGGCACTCATGATCGTCCGCTTAATAGCGCGATCCTAAATGAATCCATCCGCTTAATAGGGTGGCATTCATGATCGTCCACTTAATAGTGCGATCCCATAAGTCCATCAGCTTAATAGCGTGGCGCCAGTGGCCGTCAGCTTGATAGCGCGACCCTAAATAATAAGTCGCAAAAAATGACAAGGCCTTTGAAGACCAAAACTAATACGCTCAAACAGAGCTATAGGCAATACGTGAGCATACTTTACTCCATGCTTGGCATTTCATGAAAATACCTAAGACACGGAGTTGGGGGCCATTGATATGCCTAAATAGTGCCACCACTTATGAGTCCCCAGATAAAGCCTATCTAGCCATCAGGTTGGAGAATAAGGCCCGCGGCCATAGCATCCGCGACGACATTCAAGTTGGGGTCGCCGAACCCAGGTCCCCACTAAGAGCCTTCAATCCTATAAGGCCATTAGAAGCTCAGAGGGCCGATCTGTGAGCCTTAAAGAGGTCCACCAGAGACCGCACGAGCCCTTAGGGGAATAAGAGAGGAGGCGGCCTAGAGACAGGATAGAGAGTATGCGACGCCATAGTTGGCGACCTTTTCGCCCACATAATTATGCGCTGCGATGATATGATATTAATTTTGTCTCTAGCTTAAACCCTAGTTCCCCCTCCATCCTATAAAAGGAGGCCTTGTGTAATAGAAAAGATATGAGCAAATAATAAAGAGAACCAAACTCTATCAAAATATCTACTCTCAACTATATATTATCGCCACCATTTCACCGCCGTCCACCACTGGCTATCATCACTTGAATTCATTACATAAGCCAGATATCCACCACATAAACCACCGCTAAACAATCGTGATAATTTCAACGTTATCAGGGGCCATGGCCCCCCCTCCCCTTCAATGCTGGGTCCGTCCCTGATCTAAAGTCATCATCCGTTTCATAGTACCACGGTTAACGTCACCAAGTCTAGCATGTCAAGTATCACAACAATCAACATTTGCAACAGACAAATCATATCTAGAAATTCCATTATTACAAGAAGGCAACATATTTAAACGAAACAATCCATCTAACATAAAGCCTTTACCCGACATTTGTCTGGGATCCCTTGCAAAAGCAAAAAAAAAGCCTTTAACAATAAATAAGCACTGATTATATTCTTCATTATAACTGGAATATGATAACAAAATCTAGTGACAAGACTTTTCCAGATGACAACATCAAATTTATTTTGTCTTCTCTTAGGACGTGTGTCATACTCTCATTCAGCTTGCTCACAGTTGTTGTGTTTGATACTTGATATGTGAAAACATGTTTTTATCAACGTGCGCGTGAACATTAGCCGTAGAGTCAATCCACCAATCATTAAAATTAAAAATATTTATTAACTCAGTGCTAATAACACAATGTCTGTTAGTTGAGGAATTGAAAGTGCCCCTTGCACTCATTACATTAGCTTGTGGTTTAGAGGACGATGAAAGTTTGGGCCCTTTTGAATAACATAAAAAAGGTCCTAACATATGCACTTAGGAAATTAAAAGAAGCATATATATATATATATATATATATATATATATATATATATATATATATATATATATATATATATATATATATATATTTTTTTTTTTTTTTTTTTTTTTCCTTTTGCCGACTATTTCTGCTCTATTTTTCTCTTTTATGTTGACCTGAACGATTCAGTTTTTTTCTTCCTGTTTTGAATTAGCCGGTGTTTTTTCATGTACAATACCATGCTATTTACAAAAACCAA
Source organism: Gentiana macrophylla (assembly GCA_026214975.1). Taxonomy (NCBI): domain Eukaryota; kingdom Viridiplantae; phylum Streptophyta; class Magnoliopsida; order Gentianales; family Gentianaceae; genus Gentiana; species Gentiana macrophylla. Next base: position 77,447,217 of record CM047809.1, on the reverse strand, counting down.
CCATTTTGTTTGGAGCGTACTCACCACCCCTATCGGAGAATTATATTTTTATTTACTTTTCTAGTTGACTTTCTACTTCAGCTTTATACTCCTTAAACTTATCAAACAAATTATTGTTGGCATTAATTAAATAGATTAGCAATATTTTGAAAAATCATCAATAAATGTAATAAAATAATGATTACCACAACGTGACAACACATTATTGCTATCACATACGTCGCTATGAATTAATTCAAGCAATTTAGTTTCTTTCAACATATATATGTGGTTTTCAAAGTTGTTCTGCTTGCACACAAATTTCATATTTTTCTTTATTAATAGGATTCTTTGGAATAAGGTCTAAAGTCATCATCATTTTCATAGTACCACGATTAACGTCACCAAGTCTAGCATGCCAAGTATCACAACAATCAACATTTGCAACAGACAAATCATAACTTGAAATTCCAATATTAGAAGGAGACAACAAACTTAAACGAAACAAGCCATCTAACATAAAGCCTTTACCCTACAATTGTCTGGGGATACCTTGCGAAATTAAAAAAAAAAGCCTTTACCAACAAATTGACCATGTATAGTAATTACAACTTTATTGGATTCTAAAACAACCTTATAACCATTTCTAACCAATAAAGAAGCACTAATTATATTCTTCTTAATATCTAGAATATGATAAACATTATCTAGTGACAAGATTTAAAACATCTTTTGATTCCTTCAACTATAACATAGAGCTTTAAAAGAAATTACTTCAAAAGCACAAAAGACACGATGAAATACTTTATGTAAAACCTTTTACTGCTTCGAAAGGAAGAACATCATCCACACACTGTTTGAAGTAGGAACCGCAAAATAACATATTTACCGAGCTTGAAAGATTTCATATCAACAGAAAGAAATGACACTTGATCTTGAATAAGGGGTAACACCGAATTAAACTTTTGATGAACGGGGCTTATGATAACTGAATTCTAAAAAGATTAACAACAAGGATTGTTTGGTCATAAGAATTAAAAGATGAAAATTTATGCACTAGTGAAGTAACATAACTAGGCGGTCTAAAAAGAGAGTATAGAACTTTTACAACAAACAATATGTCTGAGTTGACACGAAAAAAATGATAAATCAAGAGTAAGGTGCATGGCGCCATTGAACGCCAAACAGAAGGTTCCCAAAATAGGTAAAGTTTCCTTACTCTTGAAAAGAACATGTGATTGATTGGCACATCAACAAGAACTTGTTCAATTAGCACTCGGGAAGAGATGGGTTTCAAAGTTGATTCAAAATTGAAATATGGGGCATTGAATCACAATGCGAAAGATGAGTATCAAAATTTAGAAAACACCTTGAAGATGAGATTCTTTAAAAGAAGAGGCATCTTGTAAAACAAGGTGGTTTGCAAAGAACTCTCGTCGGTTTGAACGAAAACGTAAAGAACATTCACAAGAGTGTCAAGGGATTAAAACCAAAACAGGAGGTGTCAAACACCAAACTTAAGAACATCCAAAACTAAGAAAAGAACGTTTGGACTTAAAACAATTAGTTTGAAACTTTAGTTATTGACTAGATTGTCATAAGAGTTTCAATCCACAAGAATCCTGGAAAATATTTCTTAACAACAATGGTTGGAAAAGCAAGGTTGAGCATCCAAAAATGTAGAAACACTTGAGGAAAACAAAAGTAAAGGATAATAGTATTTACTAAGAAAATCCTCTTTGAATTAAAATCAAGAATACAATTAGTCTTAAGTGGTGCAAAAGAAATTACTGAAAACCTTCATGTGGATACAAATTCCCAAGAACTTGAGAGTGTCAATTTGATAGAAGTTGAGATTAACTGAAGCTATATAGAAAGCGACTCGGTAAACAACTATATTTTCTTGAAACAAAAATTACAAGTCCATACTAGACAGGCTGTGGATAAGCCCAAAAGAGATTATTATAAAAAGATTAGAGATTTGACTGAACACAGAGATACACACTTAAAAGAATGCATTATTGAGAATAGAAGAGTTAACCACCACAAAAAAAACATCTTTTAGAGAAGGTAGTTAAAGGTAAACACAAGTAAATAAAAAAAAGTTTTCTTCAGACTTGAAAGAAGTTGAAAATTTAACACACGATTACAAAACTATAAAGAAGCTTGTTTCTATGATTCAAAATAGTACAACAATGAGAACCACATTTTTTTTTAAAAGAAAGCATAATGAAAAATACTAATTGGACAAACAAGGCAAAGAGGAGGCAAAGGTTTAACTAGGGTGCGAAGGAAACTTGGTTGGTGAACGACAAGAGGAAAAAAACGTATGTGGTGTGCCGAAATGTAAATGTTGGTTCTTCTCACGATCGGAAAGCGTTAAAACGACCACCCACACAAACCTCCTACCGGACTACTAATCCTAGGAAGAACTTAAACTTAAAGAAACATTTTCTCAAAACTAATCCTCTTGGCGCAACCAAACCTATACCTCAACCCTACAACCATAAGATGAGAATTTTCAACTCAGGTTATGTAGTGGAGAAATTGAAATTATTCCGTGCAATATGATTGAAAATTAATGACATGTGTAACTCAAAAGAAAATGATATTGTGAATGAAGAAAGATGATAGTCTCATATTTTGGGGTATGCTAAGTCACAACCCAAAATCAAAATGTCAGTTAAAAACAACTATTCTTGTTCAAAAGAAATGTTCATCAAAATCTTTTTTCAAGTTAGTAAACACCAACTCAAGTTATAAATTGTGATCAAGCTAGAAAGAATTGTACGTGGATCCAAAAGGGGGAATGTAGATCATAGTGTTGGTCATAACATATTCAAGGATCAAATCATTGGACATGTATGAGTTATAAAAAAACGGATTAAGAAAAGATGATCAACATTATTTCTTGTTCAAACATAGCTCCCAAATATTGTTTTGAAATTCAAAATTGTAACCTTTTTTGAAAAGTTATGTAGATGTAAAAGAAGAACTTTTAGAAAAAGAAAATTTCTTGATGAGTAGAACAACCAAATTTTTATGAGGTAAGGAAAATAATTGTACACTGAAAACAAACATGCAAATTAAAACATGTGACCGTGATGCTCAGAGAAAAGTTACAAAAGATGAGGAAATTGTATGCTATAGGCAATGAAGCATGTAACAATGAATATTTGAATTTAAAATGTTGTACCATGATTGAAAAAGTTTGAAGGGTTAATGTGCAAATAACAATACAACAAAATTATCCCAAGGAAAAGTTGAATGAAAATTAATAAGCCAGAATCCTTGAAAAACGATGAATCAAATAAAAGAAAACATTGATGAGAAGAAGGATCCGTAAAGTTTAAAGAAAACCCAGAGGTTTCCTTAAAGGTATTTTAACGAAGCCCAACTTGAAGGTTCACCATCTTAGATGTAGGCCTGAAACTCCTACCTTAAGAAGGTTACTTAAAAAGACTCACACTTAGCTTAAGGTCACACTACCCAAGCTGGGGGATTCTAATCTTACGAGTTCTAACACTTAGGAGATCTAACTTAGGAGGTTAACACTTGCAAAGTCTAACCTCAAAATCTACAACTTAAAGGTCTAAACTTGATTAGACCACATCCTAAGACATCTAAACCTTTGCAGCGGTGTTACTTCATTCTCTGATACCAACTATGACGACCTTGATCCGGATACAGAGTCCTTAACCGGAAAAGGACGCCCGACACGTATATAATTAAAAATAAATCAATTATATACGTAAGCCTGACATCATCAATAACAAAGAACAAACGGAAACGAAAACAAGACTCGGGAAATACTTTAAAAGACACTACAACGATCGACAAGTAACACGGGGTTGCAACTAAAACCAAAATCCCAAAAATAATTACATAAGGCTGAATATCCATTCAACTATTACAACTCTCTATTACAAACCAAGGTACATTTATCTTATCTATTACAAAAGGAAAGAGAAGATTCTATGCCGTTACTACAACAACAAAAAGAAAGAAAGACTTCAACTGCTGGAATTTTGGGAATCACTCTTAAGCGATCGTGAACTCAACCTACAACAAAACCACCTTCTCGGGGTGGGGAAACCAACACACTAAAGGGTAAGTACAAACGTACTTAGTATAGGGTAGAAGCACCGAATCTACACCTATTATAACACAAGGATTAGCAATAATAACAATACTAATAATATCGCAGGGCAAGTAAAACAATCATGATTACACATATGTTCACTCGCTCACTACACTTTGCTAGTACTTGTTAGATTTTATGCCCGAAAGACAATTTGTAATTGTTTTATTTAAATAAATAACAGAATTTATTTCATCTTATTTATTCGCATTTATTGCCAATATTAATACACTGCAGAAAACCGTAAGTATATTGATTATGTAATCACATAACTCAGTGTATGGCTATACACACGAGGATTGAGTTTGTGAAATATACTTAAAATTAAGTTAGTCCATAGCGTTTATTAATCTGAGTACGGGTCTCTAGATTAATTTGCTAATAATATGCCCAGAACACCTTAGGTGTGACAGTCCTAGCCGGACTGTCGTAATAGGGTACCTAAAGGGGCATTTATATATGATGATAATCATATAGGGCTGGACCGATTTGATTTGAGTTCTCGATATAATTCCGTAATCGAGAAGTCTTATCGAATGACAAGATGATCATATATGGATTAATCTCAATCCTAAGCTGATCACAGACAACTGCTTAGACTAGGGTAGAGTTTGATGTGTTAGTAAGGATCACTTCTAAGTATGTGGTCCAACAGTTCTCGTTGGCTCTGTTCTAGGATGAGTGAGTAGTCTGTGCTATCACAGATATGGAATCCATTCCTTCCCTCGGGAAGTAGACAGACAGTTCCATTATTTGTTAACCCTAGAAATTGATTGATCGGCCGAGTTCATATTATATAAGTTATGAACTAATTGATCACTAGGGGGTCAATGGTAAATAATGATAAGATGTTTCAAGAAGGGTTTACGGAAATATCCCGAATCGAAACGAACAGTCTATGGAGGATTTATCCGTATGTAATGATTATATCAGTGGACGCTTTCGACTCATAAATTGAGTGTATGTTATCTATATTCGATAGAGTTCAGTTTCGGGTTTGTGGTGGTGTAATCCCGGAATTAATAGGTTGGATATAATTATTCTGTCTGATGAATAATTTTGTTCAATTTATTGTAGCTACTGAATATGGGTCCATGGTCCCCGACGTGGCTCCCAAAATAGCATAATTAGTTTTCTCGTCGTTTCACCTCGATTATAATTAAATAGTGGATTGGGCTATTTAATTTGATGTGTGGATTAATTGTTTAGTTGGACTAGTTAAATACACGGAAAAAGAATTTTTTTCGTGGACTCGGCCCAAGGTGTAGAAAAATGCGCATGGACCTTATTTAATTAAGGTTGGGGCGCATATTATATTAATTAGTTATCAAGGAATTAATTTTCTTGGATAATTATTTAATGTGTGATTTATCTTTTATTTGTTAATTGATAATTCATGGAATATTAGATAATAATATGATTTATCCTAATTTGTTTGGGATAATCATTTTATTTATCTTTTATTTTGGAATAAGGATTAATATAATAATTATCTCTTAATTATTAAATCCTTGGAGGACAAGGATTACTCTCCTATATAAAGAGAGTTCTCCCAAGCCTTTTGACATTACAAAAAACACGCCATATTGACTAGTGCTTAGGTTGATATTTCGACCAAGTACTTCGGGTTTTGAGTTGGGATAATCTTCGGGATTATTCCGGTAGCATATCAAGGAGGTCCGGCGGCGGGAAACACCATCCACCTGGTGCTGCTGGGAGACACACGTTGGAAGGTTGTGGCTTCTCAATACACGAGTTCTTGGAGATCTATCTCTCTTGGAGTTAAGCACCATAAAAAGGTTGGCTCCTAAACCCCCTTGTAGTTAGATCTTTAATTTATGTTCTTTGTTTTGTTTAAGAACTAGATCTGATGCCTTCCGCTGCGTAATTGGGTCAATCTATGATTGATCCGAAGATATTACATCTAACAAGTGGTAGCAGAGCCTTTGATCTAACGATCAAAGTATATGAATTTTAGATCTAAGGAGTGGAATAGCATGTGTAGATTGCTTTATTTCTTTTTTTATGAATCGAAATATTATCATGATGCATGCTTGTGAATGTTGTGGTTGAAGAGTTGGATTGGGGCTGGTATTGTTTACCCGTAGATCTATTTTGTAGCTCCTTTGTTTAGTAACAATTGAGCATAGGATTTGTATTTTTTTATGTCTTTTTTTCGAAAATTATGTGTAAAAGTAGCATCTTTTATTGTAATTTTGTTGATCCGGGCTCGAAAAGATGAAGATATTGAAGAATAGTTGAAGATCAAGGCGAAGCCCAATGTATGAATGAGGAGAAACGGCTAAAAACCTGTTTTTTAATTAAAATTCTGCGCTACAGGACTTTATGCGACGCTGAAAAGCGTCGCCATAAGTCTGTTTTTAATAAAACCAGCGGCTAGGGTTTTATGCGGCTGTATATGTATACTTTTTTTTATAATCTGTTTTTAGTAAACAGCCTTTCGGCTGTAATAATAAAAAATAAAATAAAATTTCTCGAATAAATTTTTTTTTATTCAGCGGTATAACAAAAAAATATATTAAAAAGGTTTTATTTAATTATAATAAATTGGTTTTATTTAATTAAAAAGCCTTTCTCCTCTCGGGTGTTCGTGGTTCGTGATCCGGCAGTTCGAGTTCAAGATTCGAAGATCAAGACTCGAAGACATAGATTAAGTTTTACTTTTCCTTAGAAAATAGTTAGTCGGGGGTACCAACGATTCATCTCGGTGTTTACTTTTCGGTATAATTTTGTGTTTGATCAAGATTACGTGCTTAAAACCGGAAAATTGCCATGACTTGCATCTTCATGATTCCACTCCAATGCATACACGTAGTTTTTTTTTAATTTCGAATTAAAATAGACGTGTATAACTCGAATAATTAGTATGAATGCTTATTAATTTAATATGTGGTAGTTAAATAATAAGTAGCTAATTATAAAAACCGAGGACCCGGTTTTGTCAATCGTTACGATTTTAGTGATGGATTCTCGTGAATCCCACTTGGATAAATCGTTGAGCTTTTCGGTGATGGCTTCTCGGTGAACCCACCTTAAATGTAAACGAGATTACGCTTTGGGTGACAATTTAGAAATCGGAGAATCTTAGTACATGGGTTCGGAAATGGTCTAACCATGGTTGGGCGAGTTCAACCGAGCTTCGGCTCAATCGACTCCCCTCCATATGTGATGTACGTTATAGTAGTTCGACAAGACTTAGCATAGCCGATAAGCCTTCGGGCTAAACGTGGCTTCTCTTGCCGGATTGGCCTGAACTGTCACATATGTTCTGTTAAGGCCATATTTATATGATTATTAAGGGTTATATTTCATTATTATTTCCCCACATTTGCATATTTACATGAGAATTAAGGGTTTAAGTGTAATTATTTAGTAAGGATGAAAATAATATGGTTATTTGCAAAATTGATTATTTTATGTGTTAAATTAATGGAATTATTATTATTTGAGTTTTATTACATTTTGCAATGTTTATTTATCCTTTAGAGGCTGAATTTCGAAAAGCAAAGAGGATAAATGAAGCTCAAGTCGAATTATTCAAGATAGAGTTGGAATTGGCTTGAAGAAAATGGATAAAGATGAAGAGATCCGATCCTAAGCATTGCAAACGAGCGTCGGCATCCCGTCCATTCCAGACGGGCGCCCATCGATCTTGACGAAGGCCCGTATGAATCAAGCGCCCATGCAAATGGCCCATAATCGTATTTTACATTCGTAGTCTTGAGATGTAAGCCAAACGCGACGCTCATGCTCCGCCCAGGCATTCTGGACGGGCGTCTGGTTGTTCAAACGAGCGTCCGGTGCCGACTTAAACCCTAACCGACTTAGCACTCTACAAATACAGCAGCAGCCCCAACCCTAATTTCATACTTTTTCATAGCCGCAATTTTCACAAAAAAGCTGCGCCCCAAAACCACTTTTACACAGAGATGCAAATCTCCAATCCAACAATCTTCTCCAATATGATTGTTGGCTACAAACCTTGCAGTGAGTCGACGGAGGAAGCTTATCAACAACAAAACCAACTAGAGGAGTTCGATACTTGATGTGTAGTGAGTTTATTTCATAGTTTTTCATTACTTTGGATCTGTTTTGTATTGTTTAAGTTTTGTTGAATTAAGATTTGATGAAACGATCTATGTTTAATTGATGCTTGAATCAATATATGAAAGTATGTTATTTAAGTTTGATTTCATTCAAAGTAATGCATCTAATCATGTTGTAAGAGATTAAGCATGTTTAGTTGAGTAAAAGCTTGAAACAATCTCGTGATTTCGCTTTTGATTGCATGTTTAGTTTGTTTGAAAAGATAAACGAAACCTTAGAAATTTGATTGAAGATGTTTGATCGAATTCGTGAAAAATCACTACTAAAAACTATGTCTTTAGATCACCATCTAGTTGGGGTTGTTTGTTGATGGGTGGATTCGCTGCCCTCATTGTGTTTTTCCTTTAATTGTTTGAATCAAATCGTTTAGATTAAGTTTAGTTTAAGTTCTAGTTTTATAAACCCTAATTTCTCGCTTTGTTTTCCTGCACTTTTCTCTTTGAATTATAGTCGACGCCGTCCATAATAGCGCACGCCCGTCCGTTAGATTAAGCTGCACGCTGCTCACTTTAGTGAACGCCGTCCGCCTTTCTGCTTTTCTTATTTTCTGCTTGTTTTTATTCCTGTTTTAGTTTTAATTCTTAGGTTTAGGTTTTAGTTAGTTTCAGCCTTAGTTTAGATAGATAATTGTGACATAGTCGATATAGGTTTATACCTGAATTCGATAAACATTCCATTCCCTTAGGACAACCCGTTAACATCCTATACTTCGAACCTTATACTTGGGGTGTTTCGGTTTATAAATTTTAGAACTAGTTTTTACCGAACAAGTTTTTGGCGCCGTTGCCGGGGAATCGGTAACGGTTGTCGGATTCTTTTAGGTATAAACTTTTATATCGATTCTAATTTTCATTCGTAGGTCTAAATTTTAGAATTACGTTTTCGTTTTACCTTGTTTTATTTAATTTTATTTTCCTTCAATTATTTTCTTTAATTTTTTATAGTTATATTAGTTTCTATAATTTTAGATTTGTTTTTTAGTAATTTTAGATTAGCCTTTATTCATTTCCGTACGTTCTTTTTAGTTTCCTTAATTATTTCTATTTCGTTTTTAAGTTTTAAGCCTTAGTTTTAGATTTTCAAGTCCGACGAGCGCTTTAATAACTTGAACGCCCGCCCACTTCAATCCTGTTCCCGAACGACCGCTCATAAATCAACGAAGCGTTCACTCACGAACGAACGCCCACTAACACCGACGCCGCCATTCATCTGCTCAATCATCACTTCTTTTCTATCTTCTCTTCTCTTCTCTTTTCTCCTCTAAACCATCAAACCTTTTCTAAACTCGTTCTAATCAACCCTAAGGTTGATTTTTTCCTTTTCTTTCTTCCGGTTTATGCAAACGAAGTAAGAAAGGACTTCGATCTTCGATCCTCGAACTCCGAACGATCTATCCTAAGAAGGAGACTTCTTCCCGATCTTGACGCCATGGCGAGATCAAGATCCAGCTTCAAAATCCTCCTAATCCAAATCCGCACCCTCAAGCTCAATTAGCTCTAATTCGCAACAAAAATGCAAGCTCTGCAGCAATAAAGCAGAATCAACAAGCCGGGCATAAATCAACAACTTCAACAATTTCGCGAACCACTTTAATCAATCGAACCAGACCCCTACACCCCATATCTAAATCAAGACTTTCTCGAGGGCATAGACCTATTCATCCTCCCCGACATGGGAGGAGTGAACTTTGATCTAAAGAACGGAGTAGTTGCTCTAGTTCGTAATAGCTCTTTCCATGGTAATCGCTCAGAAGATCCACACGACTTCTTGTCCACATTCGCATAAATCATGAAGCGAGTGCCATTATCCTGGTGTTGATTCCGAGATAGTCAAGTTAAAGCTATTTCCTTTTGCTTTGAAAGGTGAAGCAAGTCGGTGGTTTAAATCGCTTGGCACATCATTCTCTCCATACATGGAATGATGTCAAAAGAGCCTTCGCTCTTAAGTGGGTTTCACCAGTGCAAGATTATGGAGAAGAAACGGGAAATAGCTACGCTTGAGCAGCAATGGAGGATGAGACTGCTGGCAAAGCTTGGGAGAGATTGAATCTCTTGATGAGGAAATGCCCCAATCACGGATATGACAGTACATGAGTTGTCGGAATCTGTTCTATAGAGGTGTCTCTCAACCTAATAGAGACTATCTTGACTCACACACTCATGGATCCTTCTTAGGGAGGTGATGAGATCGCCACAGAGTGGCCGAGACCATCGCCAAGAACAATATGTGGTCGACTCCCAAGAAGACCAATGTTGTTAAGAAAGAAGGTACTACAAGCAGTCCTGATACAAAGCTGTTGGTTGCTCAGATGGAATTGATAAGCAAGCAGCTGGCCAATCTTCAGATGCAGCCTTCTGATCTTGGAATGCAGGTAGGGACGGAGATGACGGAAGAAATAAATCTAATGGATAATCAAAACCAACCCTTCCGAAACTTCAATCAAAGCCAGAACTACTCATGATTTCAACAACAAAACTTCAATCAAGCCAAGTTACCACCTGGCCCTTCAAATTTGAATTCTTTCAACTCAAACTATCAAAGGACAACTCCTAACTCCCAAAGGCCGCAGGGTGGATGGAACCAAACTCAAAATCATACCACCTCATGTGTCCCTCAACACAAATTCGATGAGCTGGTAGACATGGTGAAGACCTTGTCTACTAGCGTTAAAGCTATTGAGAGACAAGTTGGTCAGATGGCAGACCAGCAAGCAAGCAGACCTCACGGTAAACTTCCAAGTTATACCGAGAGAAACCCAAAAGCTGATGTGAATGTTTGCACTGCCATTACACCACAATGGGAGTATGGACAGGAAGAAGAGCTCAATGAAGTAACGTTGAGAAGTGGTAAAAGTCCGACCCGGCAAGATGTCGGAAGCGAGTAGCCCCTCCTGACGCCATGAGTTCAGGAGGGGGAAATCAGAAACCACATGGCGAAGAAAGCAACGATGAGGAGCTTAGTGACAATTCTTCGGAGGATGAAAGTAATTCTGATGATGAGGAAAGAAAGGAAAGTCAAGGGGCGGTACCCCTGACTAAGAAAAAGGAAGAAAAGTTCGTAAGATGGAAGGATAAGGAGGATGAGGCGATAAAGAATCAAGCTACAGGGAATGATAAAGCCCTTCCTTATCCACCAAAAGGAAAGAGAAAGCCCTCACTAATGACAAGCAAGATATCTTTGGAGTGAGGAGGATGCTTAGAGACACTCAAGTTAGTATGCCCTTAGCCGAGGTATTAACTGAAATGCCTAAATGCTCTAAGTATCTTAAAGAATTCTGTGGGAGTAAGAGAAAGCTTCAGGGGATGGCTGAAGAAGTGCTACGCGAAGATTGCGCGATGGTTTCACGTAAAAGTCGCCGTTAAGCGAGGTGACCTCGCGACCTTCAATCTCCGTGAGATCGAAGGCCATTTGTTTGAAAATGTCTTATACGACTCAGGGGCCTCTATTAATGTGATGCCATTAAACGTATGCAAAAAGCTCGGGTTAGATAAAAGGATACGGGAACGCACGATTTCTCTTCAGATGGTAGATGATCTAGCCGGTCTCATAAAATGTTGTGTAGCTAATGTTCTCCTTCAAGTTCAATATTTAGTCTTCCCTACCGACTGGGTTATTCTAGACTATCCACCTGATAAGGAGATGCCTCTAATTCTAGGCCGAACCTTTTTAGACACTTCTAACGCTCTCATCGACTTCTGTAAAGGACAGATTACTCTTAGAGTCGATGACACATCCGTCACCTTCACACGAGGGACAACTCCTGAAAGAACCATAACTGATGAAATATCGTTTGTTGAAGCAATTTACGAGGATGAAAAAGATGCCTACTCTGAAAAAGCAGAGGAGTTGACAGAGATAGGTGTTTTTGAAGTCATAGACATTGAAGATCAAGCTCGATCATGGACCATCTTCTAATTCATTTCAAGCCGTAGGCATTGACGAAGTCATCTTCACTCGCCACACCGAGCCTCATTAGTGAGTTAGGAGCATGGAAATGCCCAAAGAACAAACGATGATCTCAAAGAACTGAGTCGTAAAGACTTCATCCCCGGTGAAGAAGAAGCTCATGGGTAGTTGGGACGAGGTAGACTTTTGGAGAGAGGCTACTCATTGGGAAGTAGATGATTGGGAAGAGTCGCGTAAGAGCTTAAAGATGAAGAGTTAAGAAAAATGATCGATCACAAGAAAAAGGAAGCAAGTGTTGACCGGAGGATTCCGATGGATGATTTGATCCAATGACTTTCTCGGGGTTGAGCCTCGAGAAGATGAGTTATTCTTTAGTCAACCACTCCAAGCTCATAAAGAGAAAGGTGGCCCGTTAAAGTCTAGTATTGAGCAACCACCTCACGATTTAGAGCTCAAACCGCTTCCAAACACCTTAAGTATATCTTTCTTAAGGATGGAGATAAATTGCCTTTGATCATTTCTTCAAACTTGACTTCGATCAAGAAGCACACCGATAGAAGTGCTTAAAGAATATCCTCGCTCTCGATGGCAAGTGGGTGATATCCGAGGAATCACCTGTATGTATGCATGCATAAAATCCGAACGGAGGAGGGAGCTAAAAAGGTTAGACAACCTCAGAGAAGGTTGAATCCGCATATGCAGGAGGTTGTCAAGAAAGAAGTGATAAAGTGGCTTGACATGGGCATCATCTATGCAATCGCCGATAGCGAGTGGGTCAGCCCTACTCAAGTTGTGCCAAAGAAGGGCGGAATCACAGTTGAAAAGAATGAAAAAGGGGAGGAAGTTGCCTTACGACTCGTGATGTGCACTGAGTCTCAGATTGACTATCGTAGACTTAATGAGGTTACTGCCAAGGACCACTTTCCCCTACCCTTCATTGACCAGCTTATTGAACGACTGAGTGGTCATAAGTATTATTGTTTCCTTGATGGCTATTCTGGCTACTTCCAGATAGCCATTGATCCTAATGACCAAGAGAAGACAACTTTTACGTGTCCATCTGGTACTTTTGCTTTTCACTGCAATGCCATTCGGCCTATGCAATGCACCCGCGACTTTTCAACGGTGCATGTTAGCCATTTTTATGGACTTGTGGAGCAATGCATGGAGGTCTTCATGGATGACTTCTCGCCACGGCGATAACTTTGATGAAATCTTAAAGAATCTAGATATGGTACTCCAACGGTGTGTTGAGAAAATCGGTGCTTAATCGGGAAAAATGCCATTTTCTAGTAGATTTAAGGAATCGCTTTGGGACATAAGTTGTCCAATGTCGGTATTCATGTTGGCTTCTACAAAGCGTTTCATTAAAGATTTTTCTACCATCGCCAAGCCTTTATCAAATCTTTTGAAAGATGATGTAGATTTCTTGTTCGATGCGGCGTGCAAAGAAGCTTTCAATTGTCTCGAAAGACAAGCTTATCGCTGCCCCTATTTTAGTTGCACCTGACCGACCAAGCCTTTCGAGTTGATGTGCGATGCTCTAATTACGCCATAGGCGCAGCTTTTAGGTCAAAGAGTTGCTAAAGGTTCAGCCCATTTATTATGCGAGCCGCACCTTGAACCCGCTCAATGCAATTATACCACAACCGAGAAGGAATTCTTAGCCGTTGTTTTTGCCATTGACAAGTTTAGAAGTTATCTTCTAGGGTCTCAAGTTGTTGTATGGACCGATCATGCAGCCCTACGCTACCTTATGGACAAAGCAGATGCAAAACCAAGGTTACTTCGATGGATTCTGATTTTACAAGAGTTTGACCTTGTGATTAAAGATAAGAAAGGTAGTGAGAATAGTGTGGATGATCATTTATCTCGCTTAGTAAATGAGGGTGCAGAGAATCACAATGATATAGGCATTGATTTTCTGACTGAGCAATTGATGAAGCTTGAAACGTTTAGGCCGTGGTATGTCGACTACGCCAACTATTTAGCGAGTGGTCATTTAGAGGACATGACGATCGAGAGAAGAAAAGTTCTTTTCTGATCTTAAATATCTCGTATGGGAAGATCCTTATTTGTTCGTAGAGTCCAGAAAGACGGATTGCTTCAAGGTGTATTCGGAGCATGATCGATGGGATATCCTAGAACAATGCCATAAATGGTCCTACCGAGGTCATTATGGAACACCAAGACAGCTTGCAAAGATCCTTCAACTGGATTCTACCGGCCGACTCTGCTTTAAAGATGCGTAAGCCTTTTGTAAAGGTTGTGATAGGTGCCGCAGAACCGGACGGCAGAGTAGTAGGATGGAAATGCCACTTAAGCCCATTCTTGAATGCGAAGTTTTCGACGCTTGAGGCATAGATTTTATGGGACCCTTTCCATCTTCGTGCGGTAATAAATATATCCTCGCCTCAGGTCGACTATGTTTCCAAGTGGGTTGAAGCCATAGCTACCCAAACTAATGATCATAAAGTCGTGAAGAAATTCTTGCAAAAGAATATCTTTACCGATTCGGTCGTCCGAGAGCACTCATTAGTGATGAGGGTACCCACTTTTGCAATGCACCGCTTGATAAAATCCTTGAAAAATATGGTGTCAAACACAAAGTTGGTTCACCATATCATCCCCAAACCAAAGGCCAAGTCGAGGTAAGCAACCAGTGAGCTTGAAAAGAGTTTTAGAGAAGACCGTGAACAATAATCGATCTAATTGAGTCTTAAGTTGGATGACGCGTTGTGGGCTTATCGTGATCGCATTTAAAACCCCGATGGGCACGCTACCCTTCCAAATGGTTTATGGCAAATCTTGTCATTTACCTGTCGAACTTGAACACGAGCTTTCGGGCAATTAAATTCTTAAATTTCGATAGCCAACTCGTGGGGGAGAAACGGTTGTTACAATTGAACGAGCTCGACGAATTCGCACTCGGGCGTGATGAGAATGCTAAGCTTAGCAAGGAAAGAACGAAGATACTCCACGACGCTAAGATCAAGGACCGAGAATTCAAAGTTGGTGAAATGGGTTTACTCTATAATACTAGACTTCACCTGTTTCCGGGTAAACTCAAGTCTAGATGGTCTGGCCCCTTTGAGATTCTCGAGGTTAATCCAAGTGGAGTAATTACTTTGAACGGGTATGGTAATCAAGCTTTTAAAGTGAATGGTCATCGACTTAAGAAATATTTTGGGCAACCAAAGGAAAAGCCTGAGACTCTTTATTTCCAAAGAAGAGATGAGAGTACAGATGTCCTGATTTGTGAAGAGATTCCATCTTATTTCTTTGAGTCAGATGATGACATTCCTACCTCTACCTGTGAGGAACCTTCTCCTGAGACTCCTGAGCATGTTAGCACACCTACGCCTATCATCCGCAAGAACACGAAGAAGAGAGTCAGTGTAGTTTGGAGAGAAAAATTTAATGATCTTATAGCACACTTGACTTGTTGTTGTGGTGAAAATCATTTCCGCCCCAAGGCTCCCGATTCTTGATACTGAGGTGGCGGTAGTCAAACCAAAGTGGCCCGATCCGGGTTGATCTTTTGAAATCTGTGTCAAGCTATTGACATTAAAAGAGCGCTCCTGGTGAGGCAACCTAGTTATTTGTTTTTTTCTTAGGTTGTTTTATTGTTTTAAAGTAGTACTTTAGTTGATTATGTGTTGATGGTTATTCCTCCTACATTCATTGTAAGTGTTTTGTGTTATGTGTTGCTCATATACCCCGTGTACCCGAGATTATATGGTATGTCGAGTGTGGCGATACTTTTGAGCAGTGTTCGCAAGCTTTTATGTCCAAAGTTGTCTATTCGAGTTGTCGCGTACATTCATGCTCCGGCCTGACCTCTGCCAACTTTCATCCGACAACCACTGTTGAAACTAGCTAAGTTTTCTTTTTCTTTTATTCTGCACATTCTGAGGACATAATGTGATTTAAGTGTGGGGGGGTAAATTGGGTATGTTTTTATGCTATATCCTTTGAAATATGAGTGAATGTTAAATTTCCACGAAATTTAAAATTTTAAATTTTTGTTAGTCTCGAGCATGTGGTTGAAACTAAATGCTTGCCAGTTGTAGTTTTCTAACGATGATAGTATGTGACTTAGTGAGATAATTATAGCATGTCTTTACTTTCATGGAGCTAGTATTCATTTTTCACGTTCACGAGAGCCTTTGATATTGAAGCAAGATTTTTGAACTATATCCTTTCATTGTTTTAGTGATTTATCTTAGAAAGTCAGTATAGTAACACCTTAGTTAGCCCGTGTGCTGTGAATATCATAAATTTTGAATGTGATAAGTGAGATGTAACTTATGTCTTAAAAAATAATGAATAAGTAGTGAATTATTAATAAATACGTTTGTCGAAAGCTGGTTTATGATTTGGGTGAGGTAGGGTGTACCATGTATGTCCTATTCCACTATGATGACCAATAGCTCACGACATACGTGAAAAAGCTACCTTATGATTTGAGTAAGGTAGGGATTATCTTGAAATGTCCTATTCTACTATGATGGGTAAAAGCTCATTCGATATGTGAAATTTGAAAATTTTGAAAATGATGAGTAAAAATAAAGTGAAGTCTTTGTTATCATGGATCTTATACCCAGTAGAACCGCATGATATGCTGTAGGGATTATCCTACTGAGTGCGTGGGAAGGCTTTGAGTGGAGCTATTATTGCCTATATCTAGGATAGTCATTGGATTTTTGAGAGGATATTTCTTTGAAAGGCTTGTTAAATTTGAAAAGGGCTTGTCACACATACACTGAATCTATCTCTGTGATGGTATTGTTTGCTATAGTTGTTGTATCTTTTGTTACGTGAGTTAGAGATCTATGTGGATTGCATGAAGTTGAGCTATAGTTTTGATTGTTTTGTCCGAGGACGTACAAAAAGCTAAGTGTGGGGGTGTTGTTAAGGCCATTTTTATATGATTATTAAGGGTTATATTTCATTATTATTTCCCACATTTGCATATTTGCATGAGAATTAAGGGTTTAAGTGTAATTATTTAGTAAGGATGATTTTAATATGGTTATTTGCAAAATTGATTATTTTATGTGTTAAATTAATGGAATTATTATTATTTGAGTTTTATTACATTTTGCAATGTTTATTTATCCTTTAGAGGCTGAATTTCGAAAAGCAAAGAGGATAAATGAAGCTCAAGTCGAATTATTCAAGATAGAGTTGGAATTGGCTTGAAGAAAATGGATAAAGATGAAGAGATCCGATCCTAAGCATTGCAAACGAAGCGCCGCATCCCGTCCATTCCAGCACGGGCGCCCATCGATCTTGGACGAAGGCCCGTATGAATCAAGCGCCCATGCAAAGGCGTCCCGTAATCGTATTTTACATTCGTAGTCTTCGCATGTAAGCCAAACGCGACGCTCATGCTCCGTCCAGCATTCGACGGGCGCCTGGTTGTTCAAACGAGCGTCGGTGCCGACTTAAACCCTAACCGACTTAGCACTCTACAAATACAGCAGCAGCCCCAACCCTAATTTCATACTTTTTCATAGCCGCAATTTTCACAAAAAAAGCTGTGCCCCAAAACCACTTTTACACAGAGATGCAAATCTCCAATCCAACAATCTTCTCCAATATGATTGTTGGCTACAAACCTTGCAGTGAGTCGACGGAGGAAGCTTATCAACAACAAAACCAACTAGAGGAGTTCGATACTTGATGTGTAGTGAGTTTATTTCATAGTTTTTCATTACTTTGGATCTGTTTTGTATTGTTTAAGTTTTGTTGAATTAAGATTTGATGAAACGATCTATGTTTAATTGATGCTTGAATCAATATATGAAAGTATGTTATTTAAGTTTGATTTCATTCAAAGTAATGCATCTAATCATGTTGTAAGAGATTAAGCATGTTTAGTTGAGTAAAAAGCTTGGAAACAATCTCGTGATTTCGTTTTGATTGCATGTTTAGTTTGTTTGAAAAGATAAACCAAACCTTAGAAATTTGATTGAAGATGTTTGATCGAATTCGTGAAAAATCACTACTAAAAACTATGTCTTTAGATCACCATCTAGTTGGGGTTGTTTGTTGATGGGTGGATTCGCTGCCTCATTGTGTTTTCCTTTAATTGTTTGAATCAAATCGCTTAGATTAAGTTTAGTTTAAGTTCTAGTTTTATAAACCCTAATTTCCTATCTGCTTTCCTGCACTTTTTCGCTTCAATTATAGTCGACGCCGTCCGCAATAGCGCAGGCGCCCGTCCGTTAGATTAAGCTTTGACGCTGCTCACTATAGTGAACGCCGTCCGCTCTTCTGCTTTTCTTATTTTCTCGCTTGTTTTTATTCCTGCTTTAGTTTTAATTCTTAGGTTTAGGTTTTAGTTAGTTTCAGCCTTAGTTTAGATAGATAATTGTGACATAATCGATATAGGTTGATACCTGAATTCGATAAACATTCCATTCCCTTAGGACGACCCGTTAACATCCTATACTACGAACCTTATACTTGGGGTGTTTCGGTTTATAAATTTTAGAACTAGTTTTTACCGAACATGTTCCAACGAATAAGACGGCGTAGGCTTGCCTACATAACCGATCCTGTTCGGAGTACTTTGATTTATTGTTTCTTATTGTCAAGGCCAAACCCGTAATTAGTAAATCCACCACCTTTTCAAATTATTGAGTGGGAGCGGGGAAGGCGACAGCCAACCCCGCGGCCTCTACTATAGATGCAAGCACGTGAGATAATGGTGACACCTCGTGCCGCTTTGATTTCGGCCCCCTACGGATGGTGTTCACCCCTATCAAAATTCAAGGCTTGGTCTCCGAAAGGATAGGATTTTGGGTACTCGTTGAGTCACCGACCGACCCCTACGGCGGCATACTCGGGCGCACTTTGAGGTCCGATATAGTAGGTCACACTTTTATGGATATTTTCAAAATATCTAGGCTAGAAAACGAAGGTAATCATGATTAAGGTGCGGATGTCCGATTCCCGTGAGATGTTGGATTCTCGAAGCTTAATCATTGAGAGAGATTGTCTCAGTTTAACCATCACCTCTTTGACCTACCCTACGGCGGCACTGAGGTGTGAGGTTGAATCCTTGGAATGGTAGGATAGACTTTATACAAGTTTATTATTCTTAAAATATGAATTATAGTAGTGTATATTTGATTAAATTTCTGTCATTTTATTTACAGCAACATGTCTTTGCAAATTCAAACTTTACTGAATGATAAGCTAAATGGCGACAATTTTACTAAGTGGAAAAGTAACGTAAACTTGGTGCTCGTATTTGAGAATGCACAATTTGTTTTGACTGAGGAGTGCCCTGTCTTCCCCCTCAAAATCCGCCTAAACGTATTTGCGATCTACATAAAAAAATGGACAGAGGCGAATAATAAGGCATCTTCTTAGCCTCAGTGTCAGAGGTCATTCGGAGCAAGATTGAGCGTTTTAATACTGCACGAGAAATCATGCAACATTTGACCACTATGTTTGGAAAACCGTCTGATCAAGAAAGACACGAGGCCGTGAGGAAGGTTGTCAATGCCAAGATGAGGCAGGGTCAGTCGGTTACTGGTCATGTGATGAACATGATCAGTTACTTTACTGATGCAGCAACTCATGGTGCGACTATAAACGATGCTACCCAAGTGTCCGTGATTCTCGAATCTGTGACACCTGATTTCCTAACGTTCAGAACTAGCTACATCATGTCTAAGGCTCACCTTTCCATGACGGAGTTGATCAACGAACTTCATGTCTTTGAGGGTCTTTCTACGAAAGATAAATCCCAATAGCAGGAAAAGAAGGCTGAGGCCAATATGGTCGTAGCTAAGGCGTCTAAGTCTAACCAGCAGGGTAAGCCAAAGAATAAGAAACAAACTGCGCCGGCGCCTAAACCTATGAAGAAGAAGGCTAAGCCGAATACACCATCCAAGCCCAAAGGCAAGTGTCATTACTACAATGAGATAGGGCACTGGCGTCGTCACTGCCCCATATATCTCAAAGAAGTAAAGGATGGGAAGGTTAAGGCTAGCAATGGGAAAGATAAGAAAGGTAATCCTGAATTACTTGTCTTGGAATCTTTCAATGTAGCTAAAGATGTATCAATTTGGATATTGGATACTGGAGCTACTAACCATGTATGTTCTTCTTTGCGCATCCTTAGTTCGCTTCAGAGCTGTAGGAAGGAGCTCAGGTTATGAGAGTCGGCACCGGGCATTAGTTTCAAATGAAAGCAATGGGAGCTCGTTGAGTTATATTTTGGAAATAAAACTTTGAAGTTAGACAATGTTTATTTTATTCCAAATTTTAGAAGAAATTTAATTTCGTATTCTGCTTTGAAAGACCAGTTGTTCTCTATTTCTTTTATGAATGATGAGTTTACTATTTCAAAGAATGGTTTTACTTTGTGTACTACTGTATTAGAAAACGGATTATATTTCCTTAAACCAACACACACTCCCCTGCTAAATACTGAAATGTTTAAAGTAGCGCATCAAAAATCTGTTAAAAGGCAGAAAATTTCTCATAAAGAAGATAGTACATATCTTTGGCACCTTAGGCTAGGTCACATTTCCTTGGAAAGACTCAAACGATTGGCTAAGGGTGATACCTTAAAAGAGTTATCTATTGACTCGTTGCCTGTCTGCGAATCTTGCTTGGAGGGAAAAATGACTAAGCGTCCCTTCTCGTCAAAAAGGAATAGGGCCAAAGAACCTCTAGAGCTAGTACATTCAGACCTTTGTGGTCCGATGAATGTGCAAGCTAGAGGCGGATTTGAGTATTTTGTTACTTTCATCGACGACTACTCGAGGTTCGGATATGTTTATCTGCTGCATCGAAAATCCGAGACTTTTGGCAAGTTCAAGGATTTTCAAGCAGAAGCCGAAAGGCAGTTAGGCAAGTCTTTGAAAAGCCTTCGCTCTGATCGCGGAGGAGAGTACTTAGATACTGAGTTCACTGACTACCTACTTGAACATGGGATCTGTTCCCAACGTTTTGCGCCTAGGACACCTCAGCAAAACAGAGTTGCTGAAAGGAGAAATAGAACATTGATTGGCATGGTCATATCAATGATGAGCTATGCCTCGCTACCGATATCTTTTTGGGGTTATGCTTTAGAAGCAGCGGTATACATACTTAATGTAATACCGTCAAAGTCTGTCGATAAGACACCCTTGGAATTGTGGAATGGACATCGTGAAAGCATGCGTCACTTCCGAATTTGGGGTTGTCCTGCACATATACTGGTTGACAAGACTACGAAACTACAAAAGCGTATGAAAGTATGTCTATTTGTTGGTTACCCCAAGGGAACACGTGGAGGTCTGTTTTATGATCCGGAAGATAACAAGGTGATAGTTTCTACTAATGCCACATTCTTGGAGGATCAGTATATGACAAACTTCAAGCCTCGAAGTAAAGTCGTACTTGAGGAGTTACTTTCTGACGAGGTCAGACCACAAGTACCACCTAGTGTCACTATAGACAACACTACGAATGCAATAGTCACCCCTCCTCCTAATCCACCCAGACGTACTGAGAGAGTGGTTCGGCCACCAAATTGGTATGGACAATCAGAGGCGAACGTAACCGTCTCTGATGGTGTGGAAGATGATCCAGTGTCTTTTCGCAAGGCCATGGATGATCATGACAAAGAACAATGGGTTGACGCGATGAATCAAGAGATAGAGTCTATGTACTCTAACTCTGTCTGGAAACTTGTAGATTGCCTCGAAGGGGTAAAACCCATAGGGAGCATGTGGCTCTACAAGAGGAAGCGAGGAGTTGATAGTAAGGTGCAAACCTTTAAAGCACGGCTTGTAGCTAAGGGCTACACAGAGAGAGAGGGTATAGACTACGAAGAGACCTTCTCCCCTGTGGCCATGCTTAAATCCATCCGGATCCTCCTTTCTATTGCTGCATGCCTAGATTATGAAATCGGCAAATGGATGTCAAGACAAATGCTTTTAACGGCTTTCTTGAGGAAAAATCTATATGCAAAGAACCGTAAGGATACATCGAGGAAGGCCAAGAGCACCAAATGTGCAAGTTGCTGAGATCCATTTATGGGTTGAAGCAAGCATCTCGGTCTTGGAATCATTGATTTGATGACACCATTAAGTCATATGATTTCGAACAAAATCCTGAACCTTGTGTATACAAGAAAATCGTTAAGGATAAGGTTGCGTTTCTAGTGTTGTGCGTAGATGACATTCTTCTAATTGGAAACGATAAGGGGATGTTGTCAGACGTTAAAATTTGGTTGGCCAGCCAATTTCAAATGAAAGATTTGGGAGAGACGAATTATGTTCTCGGGATCCAATTAATACGGGATCGTTAGAACAAGATGTTAGCTCTTTCACAAGCCACTTACATTGATAAGGTGATGGCTAGATATAGCATGACGGAAGCAAAGAAGGGTTACATACGAACTCGTCACGGCGTCCATCTCTCTAAGACTCAGAGTCCTCAGACTCTTGAGGAAACAGAGGCTATGGAAAGAGTGCCTTATGCTTCGGCTGTAGGTAGTCTAATGTACGCTATGCTGTGCACTAGACCTGGCATCTGTTATGGCGTTGGACTCGTCAGTCGTTATCAGTCGAATCCAGACAATGAGCATTGGATTGCAGTAAAGAACCTCTTAAAGTATTTGAAGAGGACTGGGAATTATATGCTGGTATATTCGGGTGCAAACCTGGATGTACAGGGGTACACTGACTCTGACTTCCAGTCAGATCGAGATGATTTCAAATCTACCTCAGGCTCAATGTTTACCATTGGTGGCGGTGCAGTCATTTGGAGAAGGTTCAAGCAATCCAGCATGGATGATTCTACTATAGAAGCTGAATACATAGCGGCCTCTGAGGCAGCTAAGGAAGCAGTTTGGCTCAAAAATTTCCTGAGTGGTTTAGGGGTCTCTCCAAATCACAATGATCCGATCACTCTCTATTGTGACAACAATGGGGCTGTATCAAATTCGAAGGAACCCTATAGTCACCGCAAGTCGAAGCATATTGAGCAAATGTACCATTTAATCAGAGAGATTGTACAAAGAGGAGACATTTCCGTCAAGAAAATCGCCTTTGCTGACAACCCCACTGATCCTTTCACCAAGACATTGCCGTTAGAAGTCTTCAACCGGCACTTGGAGAATATTGGTATTAGGGACATGACTTATTTGCTTTAGAACAACTGGGAGTTGTATTGTTGTAATATAGATATAGGGTGTGCTCTAAAACAATTAATCCACTTGCCTTTCGTGCAAGTGGGAGATTGTTAGGTTTTATGCCCGAAAGATAATTTGTAATTGTTTTATTTAAATAAATGACAGAATTTATTTCATCTTATTTATTCGCATTTATTGCCAATATTAATACACTGTAGAAAACCGTAAGTATATTGATTATGTAATCACATAACTCAGTGTATGGCTATACACACGAGGATTGAGTTTGTGAAATATACTTAAAATTAAGTTAGTCCGTAGCGTTTATTAATCTGAGTACGGGTCTCTAGATTAATTTGCTAATAATGTGCCCAGAACACCTTAGGTGTGACAGTCTTATCCGGACTGTCGGTAATAGGGTACCTAAAGGGGCATTTATATATGATGATAATCATATAGGGCTGGACCAATTTGATTTGAGTTCTCGATATAATTCCGTAATCGAGAAGTCTTATCGAATCACAAGATGATCGTATATGGATTAATCTCAATCCTGAGGTGATCACGCATAAAGCGCTTAGACTAGGGTAGAGTTTGATGTGTTAGTAAGGATCACTTCTAAGTATGTGGTCCAACACTTCTCGTTGGCTCTATTCTAGGATGAGTGAGTAGTCTGTGCTATCACAGATATGGAATCCATTCCTTCCCTCGGGAAGTAGACAGACAGTTCCTTTATTTGTTAACCCTAGAAACTGATCGATCGGCCGAGTTCATATTATATAAGTTATAAACTAATTGATCACTAAGGGGTTAATGGTAAATAAGGATAAGATGTTTCGAGAAGGGTTTACGGAAATATCCCGAATCGAAACGAACAGTCTATGGAGGATTTATCTGTATGTAATGATTATATCAGTGGACGCTTTCGACTCATAAATTGAGTGTAAGTTATCTATATTCGATAGAGTTCAGTTTCGGGTTTATGGTGGTGTAATCCCGGAATTTATAGGTTTGATATAATTATTCTGTCTGATGAATAATTTTGTTCAATTTATTGTAGCTACTAAATATGGGTCCATGGTCCCCGACGTGGCTCCCAAAATAGCATAATTAGTTTTCTTGTCGTTTCACCTCGATTATAATTAAATAGTGGATTGGGCTATTTAATTTGATGTGTGGATTAATTGTTTAGTTGGACTAGATAATTAAATACACGGAAAAATAATTTTTTTCGTGGACTCGGCCCAAGGTGTAGAAAAATGCGCATGGACCTTATTTAATTAAGGTTGGGGCGCATATTATATTAATTAGTTATCAGGGAATTAGTTTTCTTGGATAATTATTTAATGTGTGATTTATCTTTTATTTGTTAATTGATAATTAATGGAATATTAGATAATAATATGATTTATCCTAATTTGTTTGGGATAATCATTTTATTTATCTTTTATTTTGGAATAAGGATTAATCTATTAATTATCTCTTAATTATTAAATCCTTGGAGGACAAGGATTACTCTCCTATATAAAGAGAGTTCTCCCAAGCCTTTTGACATTACAAAAAACACGCCATATTGACTGGTGCTTAAGTTGATATTTCGACCAAGTACTTCGGGTTTCGAGTTGGGATAATCTTCGGGATTATTCCGGTAGCATATCAAAGAGGTCTGGCGGCGGAAAACACCATCCACATGGTGTTGCTGGGAGACACACGTTGGAAGGCTGTGGCTTCTCAATACACGTGTTCTTGGAGATCTATCGTTCTTAGAGTTAAGCACCTTGAAAAGGTTGGCTCCTAAACCCCTCTTGTAGTTAAATCTTTAATTTATGTTCTCTGTTTCGTTTAAGATCTAGATCTGATGCCTTCCGTTGCGTAATCGGGTCAATCTATGATTGATCCGAGGAATTACATCTAACAGTACTCTCACTAGTTGACTCAACCACATAAGACATTTTTTACACGTTAATCCAAGGACATTTTACTGGGTGAGAATGCACCGAGACATATCCTCAACACCTCTATAGGACATGATTGCTCATGACGCAATTCATGTGGATCATTGTACGAGTCCGACACAAGTATCTAAAAGTGTGGAGGTGTAACAATACCGTGTAGCGTAGTATAACTGTGCCTCATCAAGGATTAACATGTTTTAGCTTTTAGACAAGTCAAGTACGTATTCAAGCGATTAATCTAACCACTTAAGTTCATTGCACATAAAAAGCTTCTTAAGGACCACTAAACCTTAGATGGACTTTACATTACACTACTTAGCATGTAGCGCAGAAATATTAGAATCTAATCCAATACCCATGTGGCTAAGAAATAAAGCTTCCGGTGATCCCGAGTATCTCCCCGCAGAGGGTCTCCACAAGGTGCTGAGCCGAATACACCAGAAAATGAACCCTTAACTTCGTCATGTTATAAGTAAGACATTGAACTCAAGTCAACATCACATAAGATCAAATGTATAGTGTTCCAATGCTCCCGTGAAACATGGTGTGGAGCCAAAGTCACTAGAACACGTACACTTGACTTTACAACATTCCACATAACCCATTTTTGACTAGAAAAACAGCCAACACTCTAGGATAGAAATCCATGTTTTCTTCAAAATTTTAAACACTAAATCTACTCCAAATCCATACGAAAATAATACAAAAATTATTCTACAACATGCTTGCAACATTATACTATATATAAATATTAATATCAATATTATAGTAGATCTAAACACCAATATAAATATGAAATTCAAGCCAAAGTGATATGAAATTACTCTAAAACAAGCTTGAACTGAAAAACTACAAACTTTGAATCCAAAACACTTCTAACACATTATAACAATCAAATCTAACATTTCTACAAGTCATGGGCAATATTTAAAGGCTACTAAAAACTAAAGATTCGGTTGAACACCCCTTACCTCAAATCTTTTGAAGAAAAGATGCATTCAAGCTTGAATCTTCAAAAGACACCATGAAGACTCCATGAATACCACTTGCATCTTCAACAACCTCTAGGTCCACAAACAACCCACTTCGAAATTAACACCAAAACGACATACTAAGATTACTAAAACCTTCAATACATAAAAAGCTAAGAAAAATTCAAGAACACAACTTAGATCTAGAAAATGGGTTTTTTTATTCTTACCCGGAGTGAAACTTGTATCAAAATTAAGCTCTCATTAAGAGTAGCATTTTGGTGTTATTGGTTTGTAATTTCGACGGTTGGATTACCCGGAAGGTGGAAATCTTTCATCATCTCTTCTCTTTTCTTCTTCCCCTCTTTTTCTTTTCCTTTTTCCTCTCTTTCTCTCATTTGCAGCGGCTGAAACTTAAGGGCACTCCCAGCAGAAGCCCTATATGGTGCCCTATCCCTAAAATAAAGATAAAAAATAGAGTTTACCCCAAAATAACTTCCACAAAAGAGTCTCTATCCCTATTTATTTTTAGGGGTATGAACAGTGCATCCCTACTTGTGGAGATGCACTATTCATGCCCTAAACATATTTAATTATTAAAAATTATAGGGATATGGATAGGGATGTTGCTGGAGTGAAATAATAACTATTTTATGTATATTAATACAGTTGTGAGATAGAATATGAATTATTTAATATTATTTGAAATATTATAGGGAGAAGGATATGGATGCTGTTGTGGAGGTTTTTGAATTGAGATGTTGTAAAATAGGGATATGTATTATTTTATATTATTTTAGGGATAAAATTTGGGGCCACTGCTGGGAGTGCCCTAAGGGATAAAATGAATAGGTTTTGGAGATTAAAATGGGTATATATAAAGGGTAGTACATTTACGTTTTTGCCCATACTAAAATTACACCATTAAAATACCGTAAATACATTTTAACATTTATTTTGACTACATTTATTTAAGGGGGATTGAGGGAAAATGACAAAAATATTTACAAAATGAATAAATAGGACACACTTCTTTTTTTAGTTGCAAAAAGAACAAAAAAAGTTTCAGACGGACAAAAATACCCCTTTTAATAAAAGAGACGCGCCGCACGCATATACAATGCTTCACATCGTCCGCTGCTTGACTGCTTCAGGTTGTTTTTTTTTTCAAACACTCGTAACTTTTGATTTATAACTCCGATCATCGAAATTTTTTCACCAAAATTCATTTTTTTTTGCTCTTTAATTTGAGCCCAAATACGATACCCTTCCGATGTATATTTTGAAAGCCAAAAAATATTTATATTAACCGGAGCGTGTTTTTCTTATAAACGAGCGTAACTTTTGATTTAGAACACCGATCATCAAAATTGTTTTACCAAAGTTCATTTTTTTTATCTTCATTTTGAGACCGCGTTTGATACCCTTTCGACGTAGTATTTGAAAGCCAAATTTTATCGAAGCGTTTACACCAACACAGTAACACATCAACAAAGTAACACACTATTCTATTTTTGTTATCAACAAAGTAACACACCAACCAAGTAACACACAAACAAAGTAACACACCAACAAAGTAACACACTAGTCTATTTTTTTTCTCAACAAAGTAACACACCAACAAAAAAACACACTAGTCTATTTTTGTTCTCAACAAAGTAACACACCAACAAATTAACACACCAACCAAGTAACACACCAACAAAGTAAGATACTAGTCTATTTTTGTTCTCAACAAAGTAACACACCAACAACGTAACACACTAGTCTATTTTTTTTCTCAACAAAGTGACACACCAACAAAGTAACACACTACACCAACACAGTAACACACCAACAAAGTAACACACCAGTCTATTTTTGTTCTCAACAAAGTAACCACCAACAAAGTAACACACCAACAAAGTAACACACTAGTCTATTTTTGTTCTCAACAAAGTAACACACCAATCAAGCAACACACAAACACAGTAACACACCAACAAAGTAACACACTAGTCTATTTTTGTTCTCAACAAAGTAACACACCAACAAAGTAACACACTACACCAACACAGTAACACAGTAACACACCAACAAAGTAACACACTGGTCTATTTTTGTTCTCAACAAAGTAACACACCAACAAAGTAACACACTAACCAAGTAACACACCAACAAAGTAACACACCAGTCTATTTTTGTTCTCAACAAAGTAACACACTAGTCTATTTTTATTCTCAACAAAGTAACACACCAACCAAGTAACACACAAACACAGTAACACACCAACAAAGTAACACACTAGTCTATTTTTGTTCTCAACAAAGTAACACACCAACAAAGTAACACACTAGTCTATTTTTGTTCTCAACAAAGTAACACACCAACAAAGTAACACTAGTCTATTAGAAAATTTAATGATATGAACCAAGTAAAAAACACAATCAATCTTCTTTAAAACATCATAGATGCATCCTTAAACGAAACCTTAAACTGTGGGATCACCAATATGATCAACCACAACAGACCTACCATTATTTTTGTTCTCAACAGAACGATTAAAACCAACACACACTAACAAAGTAACACACCAACAAAGTAACACACTAACAAAGTAACACTAGTCTATTAGAAAGCTTAATGATATGAACCAAGTAAAAAATACAATCAATCTTCTTTAAAACATCATATTTGTAATGCTACGCCATTATTCTGAAAAATTGAAGATCAGATTAAAGAACCCAATCTAACATTGGTAAGAAGAAAGGAGTAGTCGGGTGTGCGGTGATAGACAAGCTCAAACGGGGATTTGTTGTTTAGGACACGAGTGGGAAGACGATTTATGATGTAGGTGGCGGTGACAAAGGCATCTTCCTAGTAGGGCAAAGGAAGATTCGAATGAGCAAGAAGGGAGAGTCCAACTTCAGTGATTTGGCGATGCCGACGTTCGATGGCACCGGCTTGTTCGTGAGTATGAGGTGCGGAGCGATGATGCTGAATTCCCAAGTGGGTTAAGGTACGAGCAAAGTGACGGTATTCGCCGCCCCAATCGGTTTGAATGGCTTTGAGTTTGGAATTAAATTGTCGTTCTACAAGCGCTAGAAAGTTGGGAAAAATTATTTCGACATCAGATTTGCGTTTTAAAGGGTAAAACCATATGTACTTGGTAAAATCATCAAGAAAACTCACATAATAATAATTGCCATAAATGGAGGACTCAGTGGGTCCCCAAACATCTGAATAGATCAAATCCAAAGGTGAAGTAGAGGTAAAATCAGAAGTGTATAAAGTATGACGATGACTTTTTGAAAGTTGACACGGAGCACAAACCGCTTCCGGTGGTTTATTAGGAACAAAAATATTTAAACTATGGAGAGCTTGACGAAGAACTTGATGGGAACAATGACCAAGACGGTGGTGCCATGGAGGAGAAGAGTGTGCCGTTGAGTGATGAGCGTGGATAGGTCTTCGAGGAGGGTCGAGGAAGTGATAGAGCCCATCTTGGACAAAGCCTTTAAGAAGAGTGTTGCCCGAATGATCCTTCACAAGAAAGAAAGAGGCATGAAACTCAAAATAAACATTATTGTCGAGACAAAACGTTGGACCGATGTAAGATTTTTGGTTAACGCAGAGAAACAAGAACATTGGAGAGGTGGTACGTGTGTGGAGGTGAGTAAAACGCGTAGACGAGCGAGTAATGAGTGATAGGCAAACCTGAGCCATCGCCGACGTGAATTTGATCGGGACCATCATAAGATTCGTAATGAGATTAAGGTTACGGAAGTCGTTGGTAAGGTGATGGGTGGCACCGGTGTCGGGAAGCCATTCGAGGTCGGGTTGTAGTTCGGGTGGGCGGCGATAAGCCTGGGGTGGGCGTGGGGATGGTTGGTGTTAGTGGGTGGTGGGGTGGCGCGGGTCCGTAAATTCGCTATACCGTAATAACACGCACGGGCGTGATGCCCCTACTTTCGCACAAATTTGACAAACAATAGAAGGGTCATTACCAAAGTTGTTGGAGCGAGAATTTCCACGGCCTCGGCCACGACGACCGCCACGGCCTCGATAATTTGGTGAATGGCCTCACCACGGTTTGAATTGTTGTTGGAGCCGCTATTATTGCGATTATTAGTGTTCCCATAGTTGCCATAATTGGTCATATAATTACCATTAGGGCGGCCGTAATTAGCTGGGGTGAGGAACAACCGCGGAGGATGAGAGAAGTGGGTCGGCTATGCCGAATCCGAGACTCGGTGGTGAGAGAAGCGCGTAAAGCTCATCGGGGTGATCGACTCGCCAGTGGAGACCATGGAGACCAGAGAATCATAGTCAGGCCCAAGGCGGCGGCGAGTAGCAGTAATAAAGTCGTCGTTTGAGAGAGGATGACCACCATATGAAGTTCGTCCGATAAATTCTTGAGTTTGAAGTAGTACTCGAGGCGGATAACTCGTTCTTCCGGGTGGAGGCCAACTCAAGACGGTTGAACCAATTTTGCACGACTGAGAGGCAAAAGACGCTTGCAGAGCGGTCGGATGGCGGCGGAGGTGGTGGCAGTGTAAACTTGAAGTAGGACTTCATCGGACAAGGACGAGGTAATGGTGGAGAGGATCATCTAATCCGTTTTGGTCCAAGCGAAGAAGGTCGTCTTCATACTCGTGGTTGTCTTCAAGTTTGCCGGCAAAGATCAAGCCGTTTGGGTGATGGAGGCGATGGAGCCATCAATGAATCCAAACACACCCTGGCGCGTAGGTAGGAGGAGGCGTGCTTTCCGGGTTATAGTTCAAGCGCGTCAATTTGGTTATATGGAGCGAAGAGCGAGGGGTGAAGGTTGGGTACCGCTGAACGGCAACAATGGAGCTTTCGTCGTCCGACATGGTGTGCGATCGGAGAAGAAGGCTAGGGTTTTTTTGCTAGGTTTTTTTTTTTTTTTTTGCAGGGGGCTGCGCTGGTTTTTTTTTTTTTTGATGGATCAACCTGTCTCTGATACCATGTGGTAATTGGTATTTTGTATTAATGTGTTGTAAAGTGTTTACAATGTACAGTATATATATACTAGAATACAGAGGGTAAAATAGTAAGAACACATTAACTAATAGGTTTATCTAATATATCTTCAACACAGAGTAAAAGCAGCTGTACGTTTGTTCGAAGTATGAGGCCAGAGGTGGTGTTTGTGGTGGTGAGTTGTACGGAAGTTCCGTCGCCGGTCGTGAGCTTGGCTTCTCCGGTGAGTAACAGGTTGCTGTCGAAATTGGGAAGCAAGAGTGAGAAGAGGAGCGTGGGGAAGAAAGGAAGGTAGAGAATGAGGACTGTGAAGCTGAGAAGGTGAAATGTCGCCATTAATGGAAAGGATTTGGTTGTTTATAGAGCTCCGGTGAGTAACAGTTTGCATTTTTTTTTTGTTGAATAGAGGCTGCATCACTTTTCTGTAGCAACAGTTGAGGTTTATAAAAGGATTAAAAGAAAGGGCGAAATAGTTCGAAGGAAAATGGTTTGTCCTTAAATCAAAAAAAAAAATACAAACTGGATTAAAATTTCTATATATGGTGGAAAGTGGACTAAAACCTAATATTCTCTTTATTTAATTAAAACATAGCATATTAATATTACTGAGACACACATAAAATCGTAAAAAGACATTTATACTTTTTACGGAGATACTCAGGACTAATAACACAATGTCTGTTAGTTGAGAAATTGGAAGCGGCCTCGCACTCAGTGGACGACGAAGGTTTTGAGCCTTTTTGAATAACTTAAAAAAGTCCTAATGCGCTTAGGAAATTAAAAGAAGCAAATATAATTTTTTTCCTTTTGCCGAGTATCTCTGCTCGATTCTTTTTTTTATATTTTTTATGTTGACCTGAACGATTCTTTTCTTCCAGTTTTGAACAATTGTCCCATTTTGTTTTTTTTATGATCGACTGTTTTAATTTAGTATTTTTTCTGACGACTATTTTCTTTCTCTGTATTGAAGGAATTCCTTTTTTATTTTGATGATAAAACAGTGTTTAATACTTTTACTCTCTAGACTTAGAAAATAATTCAGTCAAATGCAACAGACAAACACATAACAAAAAAAATTAATAATAGCACGCTGTAGCGCTATTATTAATAAAAATAGTAATAATAGCACACTGTAATGCTATCTTTAGAGAGTAAAACGTCATCACGGCACTGATAAATAATTGATAATGAGTTGACCTCCCAATATTCGATAACCAGTTGGTATTTTCGTGTGCAACAAGAAGGACCTCGAACCACTATATTATTCCATGCTCAATAGTTGTAAGGAAGAAAATGTATATATGTTTTTAATTTCTATTGGTAATATTCTATGTGGAGAGTACTCTACTCCAAGGGCATAAGACTTTGACGACAAAAGAGGGAGTGGTAAAAGATTTTTGGTTTAATTGCTATTACAGATAAAGTGTACCGATGATTGATATACGTCTTCAACGTATAATGTTTATTATACAGGAAATGATATGGACTCAACCACTCCGTCGATTATTTGTAAACTGGAATTTTGTTTTTTTAGATTCAGAAAACAACTTTTATCTCATATTTCCAAATTTATAAAAGGTTATAATACAACATCTTGAAATGCTCATATTAAATTAATTTCTGTGACACCTTGTTCCAAGAATCGAACCATTTCCCGAAACGAATACCCGACACATGATAATTAATCAACTTCATAACAAACACGTGAGCCAACATACTATTATCAGAGGCTGGAGGAATAACCGGAGCAATACAGACAACAAACTGGCTCGAGAAATAATCACATGGAAAATGAAATTAAATAAACAACCACCGCTGCAAATCTAGAATCACCAATCAAATGTCAACATCCCAAAACATATAATAATCTAGTGAAGTCAAATCTAATGGAAAG
This sequence comes from Gentiana macrophylla, assembly GCA_026214975.1. Lineage (NCBI taxonomy): Eukaryota > Viridiplantae > Streptophyta > Magnoliopsida > Gentianales > Gentianaceae > Gentiana > Gentiana macrophylla. Next base: position 77,414,114 of record CM047809.1, on the reverse strand, counting down.
AACAACCCTATGGCATATGGCCATTTATTAACTGGGAATGACAAAACTAAACATAAAAATCCTCTTCAGTTCTCATTCTTGCACCTCAAAGTAATCCTTAGCACTTCCTTCCTCGTAACCCTCGATTTCCTGTAAATCTTCTTATTTCCATAAAATAAAACGGAGTGAGTTTGCAAGACTCAGTAAGAAGTAAGAAGTATTAATTAACACATGTGGGCATGTATATCCAACTGAGATGAGTATACACACCTACACTTAGCAGTAGGATAACTTAACACGGATAATATATTTAAAATAAAGCATTTATTAACATTACATAGCTACTTGAATATACATAACTATACATATTACTTATAAGGGGAAAAACTTTTTACAAGCGTTTGCACCCCTGTGGTTTAAAAATATACTCTTTACCTCCCTAGGGTTCTCCACAAACCGTCAAACAACAATTCCGGCAAATATTAGGGAATGTTCTGTCAGAATATTCTTAACTTTATTGTGTTTCCCGTTTTACCTCTCATCCCAAAAAAAAAGCTCGACAACTGGAAAAATAAAAGCAACTCCAATGATTGACTAAGGCAGCGAGAGGGCTGGTTTTGGCTGCGTTTTTTGGCGATTTTGGAGTTTCCGATCTCGATTCCGGCGATTTTGAAGTTTCAGCGACCGCCAAACATTTTTCATATGTTTTCTCCAATCAGCGCTTTTGGTATTCGAGAAAGAGATTGATCGGTTTGCAGTTCGAATTAAGAAAATGAGAGAGCAGGATCGAGAAAAATGAAGATTAGTAAAGACGGAAGAAGAAGCGGAGGAAGGCAGAGCTTGAAGCTTCTTCTTGTGTTTTTCACTGCTTTAGTTTATTTCTCTTCGGATTCTTCACCCCCATGCTCTCATCTATACAGGTCCTGATTTCTCTTGCGCGGTTTTTAGAATTGATTGATCCGATCGCTTTGCTTATCCATTGTTGTTTGAGGAATGTACATCATGATCAATTGACTTAAAATCCCCGAAGTAAGCCATAGGCGTTGAAGGCAACAATGGAATCTAAGGAGGAGGAGAGGAGGAGAGGAGAAAACATTTCGTCCATTGACACATGACGTTTCCGGCGAGGATATTTTCACTTTAGTTCATTTTCAGGTTAGATGATTTTCTTCCCAATTTGTCCATTGACACATGGCGGAATCGCCGGAATCAAGATCGAAAACTTCAAAATTTCCGGAATCGAGATCGGAAACTCCAAATCGCCGGAAAACGCAGCCAAAATCAGCTCCCTCGCTGCCCTAGTCAATCATCGGCGTTGCTTTTATTTTTCCAGTTGTTTTTTTATGATGAGAAATGAATTTGGATAATTGGAAAACAAGGGTAAAATAGGAAAACAATAAAGTTAAGAATATTCCGATGGAATATTCCTTAATACTTGCCGGAGTTGTTTGGCGGTTTGTGAAAAACCCTAGGGAGGTAAAGAGTATATTTTTAAACCACATGGGTGCTAACACTTCAATTGGCAAACCCCGAGGGGGTAAAATGTTTTTTCTCTACTTATAATGCATAAATCATTAAGGTTCTACTCTCGATGTTCAGTTCGTCATTAGCTTACCATTAATACTACATACTTACTTGCATACTTTTCGTACTGGTTTCCATACACACTGCTCCATCATACATTGGTCTATCGTACATAGGTCATCCCTGCATGCATCTACCATGCAAAGGCATCCATGTATGCATCTACCACACATGGGTCAGTCATCCCTGCATGCATCTACCATGCAGAGGCATCCATGCATGCATCTACCACACATGGGTCTTTCATACATTGGTCATCCATGCATGCATCTACCACACATGGATTCTCATAGGTCGTCCATGCATGCATCTACCACACATGGATTCCCATAGGTCGTCCAGGCATGCATCTACCACACTTGAATTTCCATATTCACAACTAGCCAAGAGTACCTCGCATAATGCTAGCCCATTATGAAGACTTATTCTGCGACCCGCAAAACGGTAGGGATTGACCCTTAGTCCCCATCTACGAGTGACGTTGCGATGTAAAACGGTACCTTACCAATGGTCTAGCTATGCGCCTTATAGGTCTACTACTTGTAATCAACTCAACTACATTATCCAAAACCATACTATTCATACATATAAAGACCAACTATAACCCCCTTACTGCTTCATCCTATCTCCAAACTACAATTATGCAGGATGCAGAAGGCCAAAATAATCGATAACATAATGCATAGCATAAATTTACCTTATAAGTGAAACCAAATAGGCCACAACTACATTATACGTGAAACCAAATAGGCCAGAACTACAGTATACGATGAAACCAAAAGGGCCTAACTACATAATCCCAATAATCCCATAACGTTACCTACATGCAACATTTTCCAAAAATACTTTTCAAAACATTACAAAAAATATAAATTAACACCATTTGAATAAAAACAACTGTATTAATTAATCGAAGGTTCTTGAGCCAAAATCTAGGTTCCAACGTCAAACTAGAAATTCACCTACAAAATACACAATTTGACATCCTTAATTAACCAAAACTACATATAATTACACAAGGTCATAATAACCTAAGCCTAGGCTTATTTGCATCGCTATATTCAAAAGGATGGTAAGAATTACCTACGAATCGATTAGATTTAGATCGAAGGATATTCCTCTTCAGCAGGATTGTATTGACTAAAACGGATAAAGCATTTATTTTCTCACTGATGTTGTTGGCGACGGAAACAAAAGAAATTAGTGAAGCGCCATAGCCGTAGCCGCTGCCGCTGCCGCTGCCTCAGCCTTTTTTTGGTTTGATCGCTGTCAGCGTACGTCCTTATATATATACTAGGTTAGCTTTTATTTTCTTTATTATCTTTTAGTTTTTCTTTTATTCAATATTTTATGTTCCTTTTAAATAAAAGGTTATTAAGAAAAACAATAATAAATATTATTTCCTTTTTATTTCGCTTTTATTTTAGTTGGAAAATTATTGATAAATAAAAGACCACCAAGTATGATTTTTGAAGGGACGAAAATGCCCTTATTAGAATTACAGGTTTTATACTCCCTCCTCCTTATAAAAGTTTCACCCTCAAAACTTAGAATACCTAGAAGGTCTGCGAACTCGGGGTACTTCTCAATGGGATCATCTTCTATCTCCCAAGTCACTTCTTTAATGCCATGATTGCTCCACTGGACTTGGACTATACAGACAACTTTCAAGTTTCTTTTTCATCTTCTGTTGCTTCCTGGCTAAGTCCGCACTGGTCTATCTTCATAAGCAAGATCATCATGAATCAATTCTGGATTAACATCCACCTCTACTGTAGGGTCTATCAAACATGTCCTTAGCATGGAGACATGGAAGACATTATGCACTCGCGATATCGAGGTTGGAAATTGAAGGAGACAGGCTAACGGTCCAATCCATTCGATGATTTCAAAGGGGCTAATGATATTGAACTCATTCTGTGTAAGGCGTGTAAGGGGCAATTCAATTTTTGAGAAGTCCTTCACAATTTGCCGGTAATAACCTGTTAAACCGGGAAAACTTCGGACTTCAGAAATTGTAGTCGGAATAGGCCAGCCTCAAACAACTTCTACTTTCATCGAGTCCACGGTGATTCCAAATGATGATACAACGTGCCAAAGAAACGCAACTCTGTTTAGCCAGAATTCGCACTTACTGAATTTGGCATAGAATTTCTTCTCTCTAAGTGGCTACAATACAATTCTAAGGTGTTCCTCGTGCTCCTTCTTATCCTTAGAATAAATAAGTATGTCATCCATGAATACAACGACAAATTTATCCAGGTAGGGCATGAAAACATTGTTCATCATACTCATGAAGACTACAAGGACATTAGTCAGTCCAAATGGATTAACCAAGAATTCCTAATGCCCATACCTTGTACTGAAGGCAGTCTTAGGCACATTAGAGGTCTTGATCTTTTATTGGTGGTGACCTGATTCAAATCTATTTTGGAGAAAACTTTCATTCCTTGCAATTGGTTGAACAAGTCATCAATCCTAGGCAGTGGATATTAATTCTTAATTGTCAAATTGTTCTACTCCCGATAATCCACACACATTCTCATTGTGCCATCTTTCTTTTGAACAAAAGGTCGGGGGCTCTCCAAGGTGATGCACTAGGTTGTATGATTTTACGCATGTCCTTTAGTTGCTCTTTGAGCTCCTTTCTCATCTGGAGCCATTTTGTAGGGGTTCTTGGCTACATGTTCCGCTCTTGGTATGAGATTTATTTCAAACTCAACAACTCTATCCGGTGTATCTCCCGGTAATTCGTTAGGAAAAACATATGGAAACTCTTTGACTATGGGTACCTCTTCTATTGGCTCACTCAACTTAATGGCCTTCTTAGTAGTTATGAAAGAGGGGGTTGCTCCAGTAGCAATCAAAGCTTTAACAGGTGGAGAATCAACGAGGATGGTACCTATCAAAATTTTGAATATGAATCATTTTGTAAGATGGACTATAACGAGTGGGGATATTAATGAATACCAGTAAAATTCTTAACCAACATGATACATACAAGTACTATTAATTTATAAGAAATAATTATTAATGAAAACTAAAATGTAAACAATATACATTGTACCTGTAATGACGGAATCGTCTGCCTCAGCTTCGACGACATCAAGGGCAAACGCACGAGCCGCACCTCCCGTACGCCATTGCTTGGGTGCAGCCAGTTTAGGGGTAGGGGTCAAGTTTTGAGTTCCACGTTGTGGGCATGCACTAGAAAAGTAGTCTGTCTTGACGCAAGTAAAGCAAGCACTTGAGCCCGAATGACACTCTCCGATGTGTCTCTTGCCACACTTAGGGCAGACTGGGAATAATGGTCTGGGTGCTATGTCGAAGGGCTTCTAATATCTCTGGTGTGGTGCAAGCACACTGTTCTGATCTTCCTCAAACTGCCTTTTGATTCCCATATTTTGGGCAAGAGCCTTATTGGTCGTCTCAATGAAGATGAATCAGTTTTGAATATCCCAGAATGTATTCGAACCACCTAATAACTTACCCCTGATGTTAGGGGATAGGCCTTCAATGTACCTGCTAATTTTTAGATTTTTGTTGGACATAACTTGAGGTACATAAGCTCCCAATTCAGTAAACTTTTGGGAGTACCCCATCACAGACGTGCCTCTCTGTTGGTGCTGGAAGAACTCGTCAACTCTCTATGCTTGGGCAGCTGGTGGAATGAATTGCTTATAAAACAACGCTCTGAAAGTAGCCCAATCTTGAATCGGTCCTCTGTTAACCTCTAAGATCCATACACTCTCGAGCACCATCAATAAGAAATGAAACTCCCATCCTGGCCTACTTGTTCTCTGGAAGTTCAATAGCCTGGAATGCTCTTACTATCTGCTTAATCCATCTTTCCGCCTTCCTGGGGTCAAGAGCGCCATCATAGGTCGGTGCCCTGTTCTTGGTCAGTTCAGTATATGGACTGTTGTTGTACCTGGGCGTTTCCTCTGGTGCAGGGGCTCATGGTGCCACATGTCATGTGCCACTTCCCCTACTTATACCTCTGAGTCCACTGAATGGGACTGGAGTAGTAAACCGGGATCCATGTGTGTCCATAGGAGGAACTGGGGGTTGATAGGAGTTCAAGAAGGGTGCCTGTGGGTGTAAGAAATGGTATGCACCCAGATAGAAACCATAAGGGTTTGGAGCCTGAAACTGTGTTTCCTGAGATCCTAGGTATGACCCTGAGGGTACTATTGGAACTGTGGTAAAAATGCAGGAATTGTAGTTGAGCTGGCTACGATGATACTGGAAGATTCTGCCGAGTACTGGTAAGAGGAAATGAACCTTCTTGGGTCTGCTCTATCGTCCGTTGAGGGGTGAAGTTTGCGTTAACCTGAGGAGGAATAGCAGCAGCCTCGAGCTGTTCAGAGATTGGTAGGACAGTTCCTTGAGAGCGAGTACGAGGCATTCTGAAATGAAAGCACATATCAGTGACAATCCAAGAAACTAAAAATCGATACTTAATTAATTAAACATCCTAAGCAGCAGTGATCTAACACGAGTATACTCAAAGGATCTAGGAATTCTTTGATACCAACTGTGACACCACGTTCCAAGTGTTGATTGAGCCCTTTCCCTGAACGAATGCCCGGCACAGGATAATTAATCAACTTCATTAACCACCACATGAGCCAACATACTATTATCAGAGGCTGAAGGAATAACATGAAGCAATACAGACAACAAACTGGCTCGAGAAATAATCACATGGAAAATGAAATAAAATAAACAACCACCACTGCAAATCTAGAATCACCAATCAAATGTCAACATCCCAAAACATATAATAATCTAGTGAAATCAAATCAAATGGAAAGAACAACCCTATGGCATATGGCCATTTATTAACTGGGAATGACAAAACTAAACATAGAAATCCTCTTCAGTTCTCATTCTTGCACCTCAAAGTAATCCTTAGCACTTCCTTCCTCGTAACCCTCAGTTTCCTGTAAATCTTCTTATTTCCATAAAATAAAACGGAGTGAGTTTGCAAGACTCAGTAATGAGTAAGAAGTATTAATTAACACATGTGGGCATGTATATCCAACTGAGATGAATATACACACTTACACTTGGCGGTAGGATAACTTAACACGGATAACATATTTAAAATAAAGCATTTATTAACATTACATAGCAACTTGAATATACATAACTATACATATTACTTATAATGCATAAATCATGAAGGCTCTACTCTCCATGTTCAGTTCGTCATTAGCTTACCATTAATGCTACATCTTTACTTGCATACTTTTCGTACTGGTTTCCATACACACTGGTCCATCAGACATTGATCTATCATACATAGGTCATCCCTACATGCATCTACCATGCAAGGGCTACTGGATATACAGGAACCCGAATCAGGATCCGAAACGCAGGAAAAACCGGATCCGGAAAATTTTCCGCCTCGCGCAACTGCGAGGGGTGTCCGCACAACTACCGGAGCATTTTTCTTGTTTTTTCTTTAGATCATCAGATCTGATTCACAGCACCAATCGAGACACTCGATCATGTACAGCGGAAGCAAGGAATTAAATCATTTACGATTTTACAACGATATGATTCGCATAATAAATTAATCTAACTACAAGAAAGTTGAAAATTTACCCAACTGAAGAGAAGCCTGTAGTCTTCCAGATTGTATCTCCAAGCGACGACTGGTGGACGTCGATCCTCATAGTAGAGCCTCCTCGAATGTGCTCAAGAAAACCCTAGGTTTTTCTTCTCCTGATGACTAGGACAAGAAACTAATTTTTCTCTCCTTTTTCTAAGTAAGTGGCGCAGACAGTTGTGTGTTTATAGTGTTGGGAGAAACTCTCTTTATATAGAAAAAAAACTAGACAAGAGAGAGTTTATCCCTATCTGTTGAACTTATTTTTAAGTTTTAGTGATGAATGCCAGACTAGCTGTTATAGAGCAAAGGCAAAAAGATGTCTAGATCAAATGTATAGGTTTATTAGAGTTTGATTTTGTATAGGTTTGATCAAACAAGCATTGTAAAAGGTCAGCTGACTTACATCAGCAGACTAGTCTAGATCAGTTGGGTAGCTGAGTCAGTGGACTTGTCAGGAACCTGCTGAAGACTGAAGGCTGAGGGCTCAAACTCAGTAATTGAAGGCTAAGGGATCAAACTTAGTAATTTAAGTTAAGGATATGGAATCAGAATTTAGGGAAGTCTATGATGACCTAAACTGATTACATATACCTTATGTACAAGGTCTAAGTTCCACAAGTTAAGTGGTGATTGGAACTTAGTTATATGCAAAAAGGTGTAATCTAACTTCATAAATAAAAGTTAGATAAAAGACAGTAAGCTGAAGTGTTTTTAAACACAACAAAATAAGGATAAACTTACTGATGTGTATATCAGCAGACTTGTTGGTCCCTTGGAAAGGCTAACACAAGTTTAGAGGGGGGGTGAATAAACTTGTCACCAAAAACTAATCTGAAATGGAAAAGCCCCATGAACGAGTTTCTCTAAAACTCAAAGCGATCTTCGATTCGATTTTGTTCCTGTCCACTTAACTTGTCAGTGGAGTTCGATTAGCTCAATCAATATAAGTCAATGCCGACTTATATTTAGTCTTGTTAATCGCAAATGGATAAAATATTAGCCTTTAACAACTAGTTAATTTAGTTTCAGATGTGAAAACCACGTAAATAAAGCTATAATGAAATAAATGAATGCATAAAGTAAATTGACAAGAATTATAGAGGTTCCAGGTGATGTAATCTTGTACGTCCGCTCTTCCCCTGTGATGTGGAGGAAAAATTCCACTAGAACTTCTTTGAGATGGCCCGGTTACAAAAAATTCTAAACTGATAGTCCTTGACTAATCCACAGCTTCACTATCTAAACACTTGTAGAAACAGTAGGATTGCCGCTTTCAAACTGCTTGAACCACTCGTCCTTGGAGGGTAGAATTGCCTCTTCACCACTCATCACAAACACAGTCTTCCCCGATCGCACTCAACCGCCCTTCACACCTTCTTGGTGTTTCACAGATCTAAACCTTTGATAAAATCAAAGTTGAGACTTTGAATCAATAACTATGATTCAATTGTGATTTGAGCTTTTCTTCTGGATGATTAATTTAAGCACGGCTCTGTATTTCTTCAAATGTTGGATCTTGAATCTGCTTGAATATGCTTGAACACTTTGAAGAAATTTCTTGATCTTGCAATTTAGTACTTAGCAGGTATTCTTTTGAATTTGGCTTTCCCCCTCAATTTGATCTTTCTTGACTAGATAGATTCCTTTTAATTTTCTTGCTTTATTATCATATACCTGCACTCTATTTTGATGTTGTAGAGGTAGTCTATTTATGTGGGTTTATTCAACGTTCATCCTGCTTGTAACGGCTATATTTTACGACCGTTCTCATTGTGTCGATTAGATTTCATCCAATGAAATTGCTTTCTTTACAACGTTCGACTGTACGATCAATTTGTTGGATGGTTGACTTATAAAACTGATTTTTTTCATTTGTCAGTTTCCTAACTGACTTGGAGCATTAACTGAGATTTTACTCTTCTTCAAATATCGAGACTCGCTTTTCATCGATTATAATTGACTTAATCGTAGTACACCATGACTCATTATCATCCGAGAATTCATTGTCCTTATGATTCTTAGGTCTTCATACAAGATCCATAAAGTCGATTCGAGTCACCACAATCTTGCACAAGTCTAACTTTCTGATCTCGACTTGTAATCTTCATAATCGAGTTTGAACCCTCGCTTCTTCATTCTTCAATAAGCGAGTCTGTGTCCTCGGTTCTTGATCTTCTAGATAAGCCAACCGAGTCTGTTTCCCTCAACTTAACTTATCTTCTTCAATCTTCTTGGTGTGCTATATTGTCGGTTTCTTGTAGAATCTCAAATAGATTAAATCTCGCTTTTCATTTCTCGGCCTCCACCTAGAACTATTATAGTGCTTATCTGATTTAACTTATACAAATATTAGACTCTAATAAATCCTATACATTGATATCTAGACTTCTTTTTGCTTTGCACTATAACAGCTAGTTATGACACTTCATCAATGGGGTTAAGAACAATTAACAAATAAGTGATTAATCATCATCAAAACATAAATTTTATTTCCAACAATTTCCCTTTTTGATGATGTCAATACCTCCTTAAAAGCAATGCAAAAGATAAAAAAAAAAAAAAAAAAAAAAAAAATAACACTATGAACTATGAGAAATCGAAACTTTATTTGATAACCGAGTTACAATGTTTGAATAATAAAATACAACATAAGTAAAAACAACTAAATTCGCTTTCCTTTTACTTGATATTAAATCGGTTGATTATCATAGTTTTCATAACAATTCTCATTTCATCATTCATGGCTGAATGTTCAATTCCATGAAAGCTTGCCCAAATGTTCCATGATTGAGATAAATTGTTTTTCTTGAAAATTTTGCTTTTGAATAGAACTGCAAATGTAAAGACTGATGACCTTAGTCTTTCATTGGTGGCTGTTCTCAGTAGAGTTTGAACAAATTCAGGTTCAGTCTTTTCAACTTTCTCTGAAGCTCTATCTAAGGTGCCATCTGCTTCCCATTTCCTTAGTTTATTCCAATAGTACAGGAGTATCTTCTGCATGTGTAGAAATGTTTCAAGAGATTCTTCTTTTGATACTCCTTCTCTCTCTGATAAGTTCTTGAATAGATTGTAGAGACGAGAATCCAGACCAACTCTTTTGTCAGTTGGTTCTGAGTATTTAACAATCAGTTTCATCTCATCATCAGTAAAATCTCCTCTTGCTTTCTTCAGTTCACTCAACTTATCATCAACATTTGTGAGGGCTTGTGGCATTTCAGCTGCATGGACTTTTAAGATATCCAAACTTTCCCCCTTATTTACATCTTCTTTATTAATCAGGCTTTTGATGTAAGCATTCAATGTTTGTTGAGTTGATGCCAATATGGTTTGAGCCACGACTGAGTCCTTTATGCCCTGTTCCATTAAAAACATTCTATCGACTAGATTACTAAGAATGCCTTCCCATCTGTCTTGAGTTTCATTTTTCTTTGTGACATGTTCAGTGGTTGTTTTCCGAATCTCAAGCAGAGTGGTTTGACAGTTGTCATTCACAGTGTCCATCTTCTTTTCAAGCTTGGTTCGTTCATCTTGACTGGCTTCTAAGGATTTTAAAACTTTTCCGAATAAGCTTTGTCATCCTTTTGAATTCTGAGTATCTCATTGTGATAATACCTAATGAGATCAACTTGAGTAGGAACATCTTGTGAATTTCCTCCTTGTTGTTTCTTTGCTTTGCTTGTCTCAGCCTCGGTTTAGCTTGCTTCAGTTTTTCTCTAAATTTAGCTGATTGTCTTTTCTCTTCAGACTGTTTCTCAGCTTCTTCCAATTTTGATGCATCAATAACTTTTGTGAGTGACAGATGTACTTCAAGTTCATCATCTGATTCTTCTCCAGGTAAGTTTGCCAAAGTTCTTGCTATTTCAAGTGTGGATTTATTAGTGGGAGATTGGTAGCCTCCTTCTGCTTCTTTGTCCAGCTGTGTTTCAGATAAGCTTTCAGAACTTGAACTTCCACTGCTTTCACCAGAACTACTAGAGTCTTCATCGCATTTAGTTACATTGCGGTTTCCTTTTCTTGTATAAAGGCAAGAATCCTTTTTTTGTAGGTCAGGATCTTCCTCAAAATCATCATCAACATTCTTCTTAGAACTTCCACTTTGCTATGGCTTTCCTCCAATAGCTATTTACGATCGCGCATATATCCTTGATCTAGAATTAAATCGGTATTGATTATCTCCATTAAACTTGTAATGTTGTAAAGATCGAATACCCATTTCTCAATAATCTCCATTTACGCACGACTTCTTTGATTATCTATAGAACTGAACTTCCAAGTTCTGTATCTTTGCAATCGATCATAATCAGCTATCATAAGTTCTGTATGATCAGATGGGGATTTGAATGGTGTGAGGGTGTCCTCTGATTCTCTTGTGATCTCATGATATTCTTCTTGAGTAGGAACTTCAATTTGCATGGGATCATCAGTTTGCATAAGATTGGTTCTGCTGGTTTCTCCCTCAGCAGTGTTTGGGACAACTGATGTTTCTTTTTCAATATCAGGAACTGAGATTGTTGGCTCAGTTTGCAAAACTTTTTCACTTGCATCTTCTTCAACGGCTTGTCTTTCACTTTGCTCAGGTTCCAATTCAACAACTGGAACTTCTTTCGTTGTGTGTTCAGTGGGTTCAACTTCATGAACTTGTTCATCCAACTGAATAATCTTGGTTGATTCTGTTTCTGCTTCAGCCTCCTTTTCTTCAGTTTGAGGAGCTGAAAATTCTTTAGCAGTTTCCTCTTGTTCCAAATCGATGCATTCTTGAGAGTAGACTTGGACTTTGAAAGCAACATAAGCATGTTCAATGTTGTTTCATCAATCAGTCTTTCATCATAATCGGATTCTTCATTATCAGGCTCGATTCTCGTCTGCTCCCGAGAGTTACTGACTTTCTTTCGCAAGTCAGTTTCAACAGTCTGTTCTCTGTTGACAACTTCAGTTTCTTTTATTATTTCCATTTCCTGTGAATGCATAGCTGCTTCTTGAGTTGGTAAAACCTCAGTTACCGAAACTGGAATAGATTCGGTGAGATTAACTTCAGTTTGCACTTCTGGTGTTGATCCGTCAGCAACTTTAGTTCTAGCTTCTTGAGTTGATGACATTTCTATTGGTTTCTCAGTAACTAGATCAGTTAAGCCTTTTTCTGTTTCTTCCAACTGTTTTCTTCTTTTCTTTAAGTCTTCAATTTGTGCCAACATTTCATCTCCAGTTGCAGGTTTTTCGATTTCCTGCTTTTCTTCTTTTTGGGTTCAGTCTCAGATTTCTCAGCTTTCCTTTTTCTTTCTTAATGGCAATCTTTCCGTCAGCAATTGGTGTTTCTTTTCTCTTAGCAACTCCAAAGTGATTGAGTATCATCTGGACTACTAACGCAAGAGTTTCTTGTGATAAAATCGTCTTTTCTTCACATCGGTCTTCTTTTTGGGTACATCAATTGACTGTGCTATCAATTGATCAAATAGATACATTGCCCAATTGAAATCTTTTTCAAACCAAATCACATATAGCAAATCTAGTTTTGCTCCAGATAGATTGTTTGAAGTTTCCAAAGATTCCCAGTTATGCAATTTGCCAAAGATCTTTGAGAAAATTAAATTCGGCTTGAGTCGGGCTTGTGCTCCCATGTCTCAGTAGGCAGATTCTCCATTAATTGCTATATCTTTCCATAACTTCTCCTTACGCTCCTTAGTCAACTTAATGGCTGCTGCTCCTCCGGATTATTCAAACCCAAAGATTTCTGCAATTAAATCTTCAGTGACTTTGATTTCCTTATCACTGACAGTGGTGAAATAGGTTTGTGTGTCTTCTCCTTCTACAGTTATTCTACCAAATTGATAGAAGTCTCCGATGCTTTCTAAACAAACACTTTTTAGATCGATGTTGAAGGCGACTTCCAACTTTAATTTTCCGGATTTTTGTTGCAATAGAATTGACTAGAGTTTGATCAACATACTTTGCAATATATTGATCAAGAGAAACGATCATTCCAGGTTCAACAAGAGTGAAGGTCATTTTTCGGATTTGATTGAAAATTTGAAAATTTGAAATTCGAGAGAGTAGATTCGAATTCAAGCGTAAAGAATTTATAAAAGAAAATTCTGGGTATTTATAATTTGGAGTGGGGGTAGTTAAGAATTGAGTGACTTAAAACGTCTTGTCATAAATATTTTGAGATTGCGAAAAGGTGGGTGAGTGGGAATTATGAACGGTTTAGATTGAGAAGGACCACGTCTTTTTTTGATAACCGTAGCTAGATAAAAGTGAATAAAGAAGGTACGGTGAATCAACAAATTTGATACGCCGCTTTTGTCCTTATCTTTGAATTCAAAACTCGATTTGTGAATACAACTCGCTTTTGTGAATTGCATTTCTCGATTCTCGGCTAGTGGTGTCTCCTCGCAAACAAAGTGAGAAATTTTTGGTACCCATATCTTTTGGGTCCTAACTCGATTAGCTCTTGATGGTACAACTTTATTTTTAACTTTATACCTCTCTTGACATTTTGATCGAGTGAAGTCGGGCCACGAACTTTTCCTGTTTTGTCATAACAGTTTTAAATTTGTTCGTTTGTGAAACTGATGTGATGTCTATTCCAATCTTCATCAGTGGGAAATAATCTTCCTTTCCCTCTGAGTCTATTATTCCATGAATGATCTTCATTCTTAGATGGATATGACTTGAAGATTTTTCTTCTTGATTTCGGATCGAGTTTCTTGTTTTCACTTTTCGAATCTTTCAGTAAATCTGTTGGCTTGGTGAATTTTACCACCGATTTTTCGATTTTATCGATTTGTGCATTTGGCTGTGCTTAGTATCTATCAGTTCTAATAACTTTATCAGTTTTCTGAGTTTTTTGACTGTTGAGCAATCACAAATTTTATTGCAACTGATCATGGTCTAAACTTAGAATTATACTGATTATCAAACCCTAAACCAGATCTATCTCCAAATGGTTTTCCTGGTTTGAATTGAACTTTGGAAATTGGATCAACTGATGATTCACTGATGTTTATAACTTTTGTTGGTTCATCAGTTGGTCAAATTACCTTGGTTCCATTATTAGTCTTGATTAGATTGATTTCAGCATTCAATCTCGAAATTTCAGTTTTCAATAACTTTTTCTCCTTTTTGACATTCTCATAATTCTTTTGAATAATCTCTAATTGCTTTATGAGTATGTCCAAGGTTTCATTGAAATCTTCATTTCTTTGATTGTTCAGGATAGTGTGAGATTTGGATGTAGATGCACTTACCTCATGATGTTTGATAGATAAACCTTCTTGTTGAGGAATCATCACTAATTAGAACTTGTTTTCCTTTATCAATAGCATTCACATGTGTAGCTCCTAGCAGTATGATTTCTTCATCACTTTCTCCTCCATGGCTTGTAGGTAGAGTCTCATCAATATCTGTGGCTTTTGCACTGGATGGATCTCTGGTTAGCTTTTCTTCTATAGAATCAGCTACTCGTAGTAACTCTCTTTCTGCTTCTTCTGAAAGATTACTTAAGGATGGAAATCTTGAGGATTCATCATCTACATTCGCATTGAACTCAATGTCTTCATCATAACCGAATTGAGGTTCTGGATTTGTGTGAGAGCTTGTAGTACTGAATCTTTCGAATACTTGATCGTGAAAATCATAGACAACATTCTGCAAATAGTCAGTCAGGGGGTTATTTAGCCAATTTCTAATTCTAGATGTATCCATTAAAAATACTTTTAAGACAGATCTGATAAAGGGTTTTCAGAATCGTTGCTCTGAACAAATAACGATATACTGATTACTCAAGCAAGCAAATAGATATTGGATCACCTTCAAAAGAAGATTCACTCTGATACCAATTGTTGGTATCGGAAATAACTGATGGACAGTTACTTCAAATAGACAAACTGATACTGGATCAGTAATGGATCTCTTCAAAACAGAAGCACTGCTCCGATACCAATTGGAAAAATCTTCAAGTCATATCCATCTAAGAATAAAGATCATTCATGGAATAATAGACTCAGAGGGAAAGGAAGATTATTTCCCACTGATGAAGATTGGAATAGACCATCACATCGGGCCACAAAATCGAACAAATTTAAAATCTGTCATGACAAAACAGAAAAGTTTGTGAAAACCGACTTCACTCGACCAAAATGTCAAGAGAGGTATAAAGTTAAAAATAAAGTTGTACCATCAAGAGCTAATCGATTAGAACCCAAAAGATATGGGTACCAAAAATTTCTCACTTTGTTTTGCAGGAGAAACACCACTAGTCGAGAATCGAGAAATGCAATTCACAAAACCGAGTTGTATTCACAAATCGAAGTTTTTGAATTCAAAGATAAGGACAAAATCGAAGCGTATATCAAATTGTTGATACACCGTACCTTCTTTATTCACTTTCATCTAGCTACGGTTATCAAGAAAAGACGTGGTCCTTCTCAATCTAAACCGTTCATAATTCCCACTCACCCACCTTTTCGCAATCTCAAAATATTTATGACAAGACGTTTTAAGTCACACTCAATTCTTAACTACCTCCACTCCAAATTATAAATACCCAGAATTTTCATTTATAAATTCTTTACGCTTGAATTCTTAATCTACTCTCTGAATTTCAAATTTTCAAATTTTCAATCAAATCCAGAAAAATGACCTTCACTGTTGTTGAACCTGGAATGATCGTTTCTCTTCATCAATACATTGCAAAGTATGTTGATCAAACTCTAGTCAATTTTATTGCAACAAAAATCTGGAAAATTAAAGGATTGGAAGATGCCTTCAACATCGATCTAAAAAGTGTTTGTTTAGAAAGCATCGGAGACTTCTATCAATTTGGTAGAACAACTGTAGAAGGAGAAGACACACAAACCTATTTCACCACTGTCAGTGATAAGGAAATCAAAGTCACTGAAGATTTAATTGCAGAAATCTTTGGGTTTGACAAATCCGGAGGAGCAGCAGCCATTAAGTTGACTAAGGAACAGAAGGAGAAGTTATGGAAAGATATAGCAATTAATGGAGAATCTGCTGTCTTACAGACAGGGAGCACAAGCCTGCTCAAGCCAGAATTTAATTTTCTCTCAAAGATGCTGGCAAATTGCATAATTGGGAATGCTGGAAACTTCAGCAATCTATCTGGAGCAAAACTAGATTTGCTATATGTGATTTGGTTTGAAAAAGATTTCAATTGGGCAAGGTATCTATTTGATCAATTGATAGCACAGTCAATTGATGTACCCAAAAAGAAGACCGATGTGAAGAAAGGACGATTTTATCACAAGAAGACTCTTGCGTTAGTAGTCCAGAGGATACTCAATCACTTTGGAGTTGCTAAGAGAAAAGAAACACCAATTGCTGACGGAAAGATTGCCATTAAGGAAGAAAAAGCAAGAAAAGGAAAGCCGAGAAATCGAGATCGAACCTAAGAAGAAGCGCGAAATCGAAAGAACTCAGAATCGAGATGAAGTGTTGGCACAAATTGAAGACTTAAAGAAAAGAAGAAAACAGTTGGAAGAAACAGAAAAAGGCTTAACTGATCTAGTTACTGAGAAACCAATAGAAATGTCATCAACTCAAGAAGCTAGAACTGAAGTTGCTGACGGATCAGCACTAGAAGTGCAAACTGAAGTTAATCTCACCGAATCTATTCCAGTTTCGGTAACTGAGGTTTTACCAACTCAAGAAGCAGCTATGCATTCATAGGAAATGAAAATAATAAAAGAAACTGAAGTTGTCAACAGAGAACAGACTGTTGAAACTGACTTGCAGAAAGAAGTTGTAACTCAGGGGGAACAGACCCTGAGAACTGAGCCTGATAAAGAAGAATCCGATTATGATGAAAGACTGATTGATGAAACAACATTGAACATGCTTATGTTGCTTTCAAAGTCCAAGTCTACTCCTCAAGAATCTGTACCAGATTTGGAACAAGAGGAAATCATAAAGAATTTTCACTCCTCAAATCAAGAAAAGGAGGTCAAGACGAAACATAATCAACCAAGATTATTCAGTTGGATGAACAAGTTCATGAAGTTGAATCCACTGAACACACAACGAAAGAAGTTCCAGTTGTTGAATTGGAACCAGAGCAAAGTGAAAGACAAGCCGTTGAAGAAGATGCAAGTGAAAAAGTTTTGCAAACTGAGCCAACAATCTCAGTTCCTGATATTGAAAAAGAAGCATCAGTTGTCCCAAACACTGGCGAGGAGAAACCAAAGAGAACCAATCTTATGCAAACTGATGATCCCATGAAAATTGAAGTTCCAACTCAAGAAGAAGATCATGAGATCACAAGAGAATCAGAGGACACCCTCACACCATTCAAATCCCCATCTGATCATACAGAACTTATGAAAGCTGATTATGATCGATTGCAAAGATACAGAACTTGGAAGTTCAGTTCTATAGATAATCAAAGAATTCAGCGTGCTGAAATGGAGATTATTGAGAAATGGGTATTCGATCTTTACAACATTACAAGTTTAATGGAGATAATCAATACCGACGAATTCCTAGATCAAGGATATGCGCTGATCAGAAATAGCTATTGGAGGAAAGCCATAGCCAGTGGAAGTTCTAAGAAGAATGTTGATGATGATTTTGAGGAAGATCCTGACCTACAAAAAGGGATTCTTGCCTTTATACAAGAAAAGGAAACTGCAACAGAACTAAATACTGATGAAGACTCTAGTAGTTCGTGAAAGCGAAGGAAGTTCAAGTTCAAAGCTTATCTCAAAACACAATTTGACAAAGAAGGTAAGAGGCTACCAATCTCCCACTGATAAATCCACACTTGAAATAGCAAGAACTTTGGCAGACATATACCTGGAGAAGAATCAGATGATGAACTTGAAGTACATCTGTCACTCATAAAAGTTATTGTTTCATCAAGATTGGAAGAAGCTGAGAAACAGTCTGAAGAGAAAAGACAATCAGCTGAATTTAGAGAAAAACTAAAGCAAGTTGTTCTCTCACCTCTAAAGCATTGGGGTAGAACAGGAGTATAACATTGACGATGTGCCAAGCAAAATCACAAAATAGAACATGAGTAAAACTGTGACGTTGATGTGTACTGTACAGAAGTGTTTTTGTTTCAATTTGTAGGGGTGTGTGTGTAAATGGTTGAAGGAATTTGCAGGATGAAAGTTGTCTAACGGTGCAAGACTTCCTTGTAAACGATATTTTGTGTTTCTGTCTGTGTGGACATGTTGCAGATGCTGTTGCTGATAAAAACTTTTACATGGGAGGAAGTACGTGCACGGGACAGGGCCACATACAGTTGGCCATGTGAAAAAACATGTTCCTTAAGATAGACGCCTACAAAATCCAGAGTTTGTCCTTGGGATTTGTTTATGGTCATTGCAAAACACAGGCGTACTGGAAATTGTGTTCTTTTGAAAGGAACAGGGCAAAATTCTCCTTTTGTTGGTTGTAAGGTTATCCTAGGTATGAAGACCTGCCTACCTGCGAAATCTCCAGTAACAATCTCGGCGTGCAGGATATTTTTGGAGAAATTTTTGCAAAGTAAGCGTGTGCCATTGCAAAGACCTTCACTCGGGTCTATATTTCTCAATAAAATAATCGGCACATTTTTTTTAGAATAAGTTTATGTGGGGGCAAGCCATTGGGAGACAGACTGTTTATCATGTCTTCGTACAAGCCTTGGTCAGATGGGTCCATGGTTTCATCAAAGCCAATGTACTCAATTTCCGGGCCTGGAAATTTCTGTACAATGATTTCATTGATTTCGTCAACAAATGAGTTTTTGGTTGTTAAGATTGCTCTGTTAAGGAACGGGGCATTAATGTCTGCTGTTTCTTGAAGATTGGGGTAGATAAGGGAAATGAAATCTTCCAAATTGGTGGATAGCAATGGTTGATTGTAGCAAATATGGTGAGGTAGTGTAGCAATGTCAATGTCCTTGGACTGATTGATACCATTTCCGATAGCTAGAACAAATTGAGTGAATTGTGGATCTAAGCACGCACGCATGTTTGTGGTAAGATGTAGTTGTGTAAGGCTTGGCCACAGCGGAGACTTAATCAATGATGCATTAATGGTTTCTGTTTTGCTTCCCTTAGTAATAACTGGTAAAGTTTGGCGAAAATCGCCGCCTAAGACAACAATCTTCCCGCCAAACATCAATTGAGATTCCATCAGGTCTTTGAGCAAATTATCTAGTGCTTCAATGGCAGTTCTTTTTGCCATTGGAGCTTCATCCCATAGGATTAACTTTGATTCTCTAATGAGTAGAGCCAAAGAGGACTGTTTACTAATTCTGCACGATGCAGAGTCTTCAAGGTCAATGGTATTTTAAATCTGGAATGAGCAGTCCGGCCGCCGGGTAGGAGTGCAGCAGCTATACCTGATGTGGCAGTAGCTAACTCTATGTGGCCTTTTGATCTAACATGTGCTAAAAGAGCATGATAAAGAAAGGTTTTCCCAGTATCGCCTGGTCCGTCGACGAAGAAAGCCTGTGGTTTGTTCTGGTAGACAGATGCAATTATGCAGTCGAAGGAGTTTTTTTGTTCATCATTAAGTAGGAATTCAGAGGCTATATCTGAAGCTGAAACCAGAACAACTTTTTCTAATGTTAGCTCTTTTGTGTTGTTGTTAAAGTCAATGGAGTTTTCTGGAAATTAATCTTGGCATATGTTATAATGCCTGAGGTTTTTACCCATACAAACTAAGTAGGAGTTAATATGATCAAGAACTTTTCCCTTTATTAAGAGGGTTGGAATGTTTGAATGGAGACAGGTCGGGTTCAAACTTAGACCATAGAGCTTGGGGGTCACTGGGGCATGCATGCACCAATAAATCTGCAAATAGCTTTCTCAAAGCACCAGGCATGTTGTAAAGTGCAGCCTCAGTCATACACTGTTCTTGGCTGTTATTTTGTTCTAACAGACCATGCTCTAAGGCAGCCTCACGGTATGTGGAGTAAAGGCAACCATGGATAGTTCTAAGATAGGTGTATGATGTTGGGCAGCGGACTTTGTTCAGAAGTAAGCGTAGGAAGTAGCGCTCTCCTTTGGTGGGTTGAACCGTGACAACTCTACCAACTGAGTTGCCCCGAGTGCGAAGTTTCCATTTTCTTTTGTCTGCCAGCCATACAAAGTGATCTGGAAATTCAGAATAAAGACAATTTTTTTGCGCTAGAATCAGCCTTATTCATAGAGAAAAATTTTGTAAGCATTGTGCGCTTATTCGTCGGGTTATCAAGAACTGTAGAAAGAAGTTCTCGGTGTTTGAAGGTGACAGGTTGGTAATCTTCAAGATGAAGGTGCATTTGAATGACGGGAGGTTTCATTTCAGTCAGAGGAAATCGGAACATGCGCCATAAAGATTCAGGCGCTGAAATCCATCGTCCACTTCTGTATTGCTCTATCTCATTAACTTGGTTATTAGCAGCAGCAGACTGGTCATTATAATTGTGAGTGGACAGATTGAAGAGAATGCGATCGCTGCCTTTACATATATATTTATATATGTACTTAACTGCCTTGATCGTAGAGCAGATTTCAACGTTCATGTGATAGTCAAATTTAGCTAGCAAATAAGGGTTGTACGGAACTACCCAACGATTGTCTAACAAAACATCCCTGACTTTTTCTCTAACACTATTATTGTGTATGGTAGTTTGGGTATGCATCGTCAGTTGTGTTGGTTTCATTGTAGAAAGGTTTTGGATAGAAATTTTTGCATGTGCCATTTTTCTTCATGCATACATTTGTAGGATTGTGGACACCACAGGGTCCGTGGAGCATGTGTTTGACAACTAACCTATGCAAGTGAGGATGCTTGATTTTATCAGGGATCTCAGCAAACACAAATGTGTCAAACTCTTCAGGTCGATGTAGCTTAAATTCAGGTTTAAGGATCAGGAGAAAATGCACATGGGGTAGGCCTCTTTTTTGGAACTCAATAACATATGTGTATGCTGCAACTTCACCAAAGATATTTTTCTTGAATAATTCGTTTTTTAAGTCCTCTAGCTTAGCCCTAAATACTCTGCAAGTGATATCAGGTCTATCTTGGGACAGTTCACCATATTTTAAATGCTCTTTGATCTCAGGCCAATTAGGGTTGCATGTCATAGTTAGGAAAACATCAGGCTTCCCGAATTTCCTGACTAAAGACATAGCATCTAAGTATTTTTTGCGCATGTGTCGTGGACCACCTATGAAAGTAGGAGGAAGCACAATGCGTTGACCTATCTTACCACAAGATGTTTCGCCTGTGGAGAAGGCATCGGCAACACCTTGTAGGAATTCATGTCTGATATTATCCTGCTGAGACTTGAAGTAGTCCAGTGTTAAGGGTCAATTTGTAGTGTTTTATAAGGATATATTTTATATCAATATTCCCCTTATATGGATGTTTTTCGTAGAATTCGAGATTATAATCGATTAATTGAGCAAATGACGTTTTGAATAGTTAAAATGCAAAATCGAGTAAATATCGTGGTTTTATTATCTATTTTGTATGGTTTTACGTTTTGCTCGGTTTTGTCATCTTTTAGGTGCACAAATGTGGAATGGAAGAGGTCTAAATGATGTTTGATTGAAGATTAAAGTGGAAAGAAGGAGATACAAGAGGATGAAGATGAAATAAAGCTTGGGAAAATCCCAAAACGACTCGTGAATACGACGGGCTAATCAAAAAGGCGTTTTAGAAGAAGAGTCCTTAATGAAAGTTGTAGAGTTTTCCGAGAGCTTTTTATGACATTCGGATCATAATTTTTGGAGGTCTACAACTCAAGATATGAATTTTAGAAGTTTTATTCCAATAAATTCCAACCCAAATTGACTTAAGATTTTTGGATTATTCACCCGCATATATTCCTAATTATCCAGCCGACATACTCCTCTATAAAAAGCAGCAGCTTGTAACCCTAAAATATAATTTATTCAGCACGCATTATTCACGATGCAAGCGGCAAATCGAGGGCAATCAAGGCGGTCACCCGAGCCTTGTGCTCGGGTGATCCGGTTAGATTAGGATGTCGTTTTTCTTCCGTTTTCGATTCATGGATTCAATCATGTACCAAACTACGTGAGTTTATTTATTTAATTTATTCAGTCCTTATTCGCTTTTTATGATCTTTAATTTATTTTGTATCGTTCTATGATTCGATGCTATGATGTGAATTAGATCGAGAGATCGATTTGCTATTGATACGTTTACAACATACGAAAGTTGCGTAAACTAGATCACCATAGAAAGATAGGATTTTTAATCATTAATGATGACAAGTTAATCGGTTAATTATCTAGGTTGTTAGGTTCTCAAATACGAGAGTTAACTGAATCTACACCTTCGTTTTGTTTGAATATCGGTCTCAACATTCGAGAGAGGAGAGATTGATAAATTGAATTCACTACGAGAGTAGGATTGCAGAGCTTGAGAATACGGATTCACTAAGAGATTAGGAATTTGTATCTCGTTTAAAGGTGAAACCACAATTTAATTAAAATCATGAGATGAACTAGGATTGAAATCACTTGGTTTGTGCACTGTTTGATCCCATGTATCTTTAGTTTAGTTTAGGTTGTGTTATTTTATTTCGTAGGTTAGATTTATTTTAATTGCTCTTTCGTTTATTTTATTTGTTCTTTCGTTTATTCGTTTTTCTTGAGTAACAATTGAGAGGATTAATAAAATTAGATTCAACATCCCAATTCCCCGAGGATCGATACCCGTACTTATCCAACTTTACTAGCAACTACCCGGTATTCGGCCGGTTAGGAGATAGTTTTGCATGGTAGTATAGGTTTATAAATTTTCTTTTGTTTTAATGATGCAAAATCTCCCCAACAAAAGTGGCGCCGTTGCCGGGGAATAGGTGTCATGTTGAATCTGATCTTGTTATTTCTCGATTTTGTTACGTTTATTTTTCGTTTTAATAAAAGTAGCGTTTACCAAATCGAGAGTTTTTATTTTTCCGTGTTTCGATGACCATAAGGTTAAGAATGTGCAAAAGTTTTTTTCTCGATTTGTTTAAACGTGAAGTATGTGTTTATGTGTTTTCTGATCTAACCTCTTTGTGCTTTAATTGAAAGTGGCTGCTGTGATCTGTGTTAATATGTGTTTTAAGTTTTTAGGGTTTGTCTACGTTTTCCTGCTCTCTGCTGTGTATTCGTTGTATGGACGAGCGTTCAAGTTAGTGAACGCCCGTCCGGGCTTCTTTAAGCTGCAGTAAACGAGCGTTTGAAAGTATTGGGCGCCGTCCGTTCAAATATTTTCGACTGCTTACGTTTAAAGGACCAGCACGGCGTCTATGCTTTCGAACGTCCGTCCGGTTGGTTTTCAAGTCAAACGAGCGTTTGTTTCTTTGAACGCTTCGTCCAAAGTCAGATTTTGAGGTGAACGCCCATCTCATTTGTCTTTGAACGCCGCTCGTGAGTCCAGTCGAGTTTACCTTGATTTTATTTTTAATGCTTTTATTTGATGTGGATTTTTCATTCGAGCTTCTGTGGCTAATTGATGTTTACATAGATGTCCTGAACTTATATGTTTTTACCTTTCCATCTATGAATCCATGTTAGATAATTGATCAATTCCTTATGCATGATTCATCTAGGCATGTTATAGTTACTGTCGGTTCTCGTACGCTATAACTGTTCTTATTGTTAATTAGTAGCTAATGTCGGTTTCCGTATGCTACATACCGTGTGATGAATCCTGTGAGCTTTGAGACCTATGTGCTTTCTTGTTATTTTTGTAACTCATACGGGTAGCTACCGCCGGTTTTCCGTAATGCTACGCCTTTGGCCGTATGAGTTATATCTGCTTAGTATAGCTAATCTGTTGGTTTCCATAATGCTATCACTTTTGACGAAGTCTTAAGCGCGTCGTCTTACACCGCATGTAATGGACAAAGATCGTCGTTTATCGTAACTCATCATTATTTGGTAGACGCGTTTATTTTATACATGTCATGTTGCAAATGAGTGGGCTAGTTTTCTTTCTTTTATTTTCTTTTATTTTTGCATATCATATAGATGCATATCATTTAGTTGCATATCATCTAGTTGCATTGTTTTTCTATTTTTCTTTTATTTTTCTTGAGTGTAGTTAACTGTCGGTTTCCGTAATACTACCTCGTTTTTTTTCATGATGGTTACTGTTGGTTTTCCATATGCCATCATTATTATTATTGCATATCATGTAGGCTGCATTGTAGTATATTTTCATATAGTTGCACCTAGCCTACGAGTTTGTGATATTTTCATGTATATGTGTCCATCTTTATGTGAGCATAATTTGAATATCTCTATAAATTCTTTTCCATGTGCTTTATTTGTATAAGTCTAATCTTTTCCCGTAGACTCTTTTTGCACTAATCAAGTCTGCAGGATACTTTCTTCCTAGCTATTGTGCACTTTCACGATGAATTCAGTTTACCTGTGATGCTCCACGATCTCTGAGCTATGCAAACAATTTTGGTTTTACCGATTTTTCCGAATTGCCAAAGATCCAACCAAATAAGTTCTCTAATTTATTATTTCTCGTATAACTTGAGGACAAGTTGCAATCTAAGTGTGGGGAAGGGATAGATGATCTATGTGTCTACTTTCGTTTGCTCATATTTTTAGTATTTCTATGAAAAGTGCTTAATTTTCAAATTTTTTTGTTTTGTCCCGAGTAGACAAAGGCATATCTTTGCTTGAGTTTATAATTTTGCTATATTCTCAGATATTTAGTAATTTTAGTTGTTTCACCCGACACTCTTTTCACATGCCATAGTAAATGATGAGCTAAATGTTGAAAGCCTACCCCATTTTAGTTGGAGATTTTTGATGATTATAGCATGTTTCTTTGCTTATGTACAATTCTTGAAAAGTTTAGTAGTTTGTATTCTAGGATTAAAGTATGACATAATCGTGAATATCTGTAAGTTTGAATGTGATAAGTGAAACGTGATTAAGTCTTTGCAATAGTAATAAATTGTTTACTTGAGGTGTTATGCTCATGGTCTGTGCTACTAGAAAATAATCTTTTCCACTTGCCAAATGTAAATCTCTAAGTAAACATAATTGTAATTGTGTGTGTCGGAAGTTTTTATGATTTGGGTGAGGTAGGTGTACCACGTATGTCCTATTCCACTATGATGACCAAAAGCTCACGATAATCGCTTTATAGTTGCCTTATGATTGGAGTAAGGTAGGGGATTATCTTGAAATGTCCTATTCTCGCTATGAGGGCAAAAGCTTATTACGATGTGTGTTAGAAAAGTGTGAAAAAGTGAAAATATTGAAATATATTATTATGAATAAGTAAGGACTTAGTTATCGTTAATCTTATACCCAGTATAAACTCCAAGGATATGTTGTAGGGATTATCCTCTGAGTCCATCTGTAAATGTTTTAGATATTCTCTACTATTTCTTTTTGGGATATGTATGTTTTGTAAAGTGCTGTTATAATTTTTGAATATTTCTAACTTAGATGGGAAACCGGGCTAGTTTTGGTTTGAATAACTTTCAAATTGTGGAACTTAGTGGAAGTTTATTATGGCTATGCACACACTACACGGGTGAACTTCTAAGTTATTGAATATACTTCATATTTGTATGGATGTTTATTTGTCTCGAGCTTGACTTTGTTTTGTTTTGCTCGGGACGAGCAAAAGATAAGTGTGGGGGAGTTGTTAAGGGTCAATTTGTAGTGTTTTATAAGGATATATTTTATATCAATATTCCCCGTATATGGATGTTTTTCGTAGAATTCGAGCTTATAATCGATTAATTGAGCAAATGACGTTTTGAATAGTTAAAATGCAAAATCGAGTAAATATCGTGGTTTTATTATCTATTTTGTATGGTTTTACGTTTTGCTCGGTTTTGTCATCTTTTAGGTGCACAAATGTGGAATGGAAGAGGTCTAAATGATGTTTGATTGAAGATTAAAGTGGAAAGAAGGAGATACAAGAGGATGAAGATGAAATAAAGCTTGGGAAAATCCCAAAAGCGACTCGTGTACGACGGGCTAATCAAAAGGCGTTTTACAAGAAGAGTCCTTAATGAAAGTTGTAGAGTTTTCCGAGAGCTTTTTATGACATTCGGATCATAATTTTTGGAGGTCTACAACTCAAGATATGAATTTTAAGTTTTATTCCAATAAATTCCAACCCGGCCGACTTAAGATTTTTGGATTATTCACCAGCATATATTCCTAATTATCCAAATTGACATACTCCTCTATAAAAAGCAGCAGCTTGTAACCCTAAAATATAATTTATTCACCGCATTATTCACGATGCAAAGCGCAAATGGCGCTCGAGGGCAATCAAGGCGGTCACCCGAGCCTTGTGCTCGGGTGATCCGGGTTAGATTAGGATGTCGTTTTCTTCCGCTTTCGATTCATGGATTCAATCATGTACCAAACTACGTGAGTTTATTTATTTAATTTATTCAGTCCTTATTCGTTTTTATGATCTTTAATTTATTTTGTATCGTTCTATGATTACGATGCTATGATGTGAATTAGATCGAGAGATCAGATTTGCTATTGATACGTTTACAACATACGAAAAGTTGCGTAAACTAGATCACCATAGAAAGATAGGATTTTTAATCATTAATGATGACAAGTTAATCGGTTAATTATCTAGGTTGTTAGGTTCTGAAATACGAGAGTTAACCTGAATCTACACCTTCGTTTTGTTTGAATATCGGTCTCAACATTCGAGAGAGGAGAGATTGATAAATTGAATTCACTACGAGAGTAGGATTTCAGAGCTTGAGAATACGGATTCACTAAGAGATTAGGAATTTGTATCTCGTGTAAAGGTGAAACCACAATTTAATTAAAATCATGAGATGAACTAGGATTGAAATCACTTGGTTTGTGCACTGTTTGATCCCATGTATCTTTAGTTTAGTTTAGGTTGTGTTATTTTATTTCGTAGGTTAGATTTATTTTAATTGCTCTTTCGTTTATTTTATTTGTTCTTTCGTTTATTCGTTTTTCTTGAGTAACAATTGAGAGGATTAATAAAATTAGATTCAACATCCCAATTCCCCGAGGATCGATACCCGTACTTATCCAACTTTACTAGCAACTACCCGGTATTCGGCCGGTTAGGAGATAGTTTTGCATGGTAGTATAGGTTTATAAATTTTCTTTTGTTTTAATGATGCAAAATCTCCCCAACAAAAGTGGCGCCGTTGCCGGGGAATAGGTGTCATGTTGAATCTGATCTTGTTATTTCTCGATTTTGTTACGTTTATTTTTCGTTTTAATAAAAGTAGCGTTTACCAAATCGAGAGTTTTTATTTTGCCGTGTTTCATGACCATAAGGTTAAGAATGTGCAAAAGTTTTTTTCTCGATTTGTTTAAACGTGAAGTATGTGTTTATGTGTTTTCTGATCTAACCTCTTTGTGCTTTAATTGAAAGTGGCTGCTGTGATCTGTGTTAATATGTGTTTTAAGTTTTTAGGGTTTGTCTACGTTTTCTGCTCTCTGCTGTGTGTATTCGTTGTATGGACGAAGTTCAAGTTAGTGAACGCCCGTCCGATTCTTTAAACTGCAGTAAACGAAGCGTTTGAAAGTATTGGGCGCCGTCCGTTCAAATATTTTCGACTACATTCGTTTTAAGGACCAGGCGGCGTCTATGCTTTCGAGCGTCCGTCCGGTTGGTTTTCAAGTCAAACGAGCGTTTGTTTTGCTTTGAACGCTTCGTCAAAAGTCTGTATTTTGAGGTGAACGCCCATCTGTTTGTCTTTGAACGCCGCTTGATTCAGTAGTCGAGTTTACCTTGATTTTATTTTTAATGCTTTTATTTGATGTGGATTTTTCATTCGAGCTTCTGTGGCTAATTGATGTTTACATAGATGTCCTGAACTTATATGTTTTTACCTTTCCATCTATGAATCCATGTTAGATAATTGATCAATTCCTTATGCATGATTCATCTAGGCATGTTATAGTTACTGTCGGTTCTCGTACGCTATAACTGTTCTTATTGTTAATTAGTAGCTAATGTCGGTTTCCGTATGCTACATACCGCTGTGATGAATCCTGTGAGCTTTGAGACCTATGTGCTTTCTTGTTATTTTTGTAACTCATATGGGTAGCTACTGTCGGTTTTCCGTAATGCTACGTCTTTGGCCGTATGAGTTATATCTGTTTAGTATAGCTAACTGTTGGTTTCCATAATGCTATCACTTTTGACGAGTCTTAAGGCGCGTCTACACTGCATGTAATGGACAGCACTGTCGTTTATCGTAACCTGTCATTATTTGGTAGACGTTTATTTTATACATGTCATGTTGCAAATGAGTGGGCTAGTTTTCTTTCTTTTATTTTCTTTTATTTTTGCATATCATATAGATGCATATCATTTAGTTGCATATCATCTAGTTGCATTGTTTTTCTATTTTTCTTTTATTTTTCTTGAGTGTAGTTAACTGTCGGTTTCCGTAATACTACCTCGTTTTTTTTCATGATGGTTACTGTTGGTTTTCCATATGCCATCATTATTATTATTGCATATCATGTAGGCTGCATTGTAGTATATTTTCATATAGTTGCACCTAGCCTACGAGTTTGTGATATTTTCATGTATATGTGTCCATCTTTATGTGAGCATAATTTGAATATCTCTATAAATTCTTTTCCATGTGCTTTATTTGTATAAGTCTAATCTTTTCCCGTAGACTCTTTTTGCACTAATCAAGTCTGCAGGATACTTTCTTCCTAGCTATTGTGCACTTTCACGATGAATTCAGTTTACCTGTGATGCTCCACAGTCTACTGAGCTATGCAGCAATTTTGGTTTTTACCGATTTTTCCGGAATTGCCAGCATCCAACCAGCTAAGTTCTCTAATTTATTATTTCTGTATAACTTGAGGACAAGTTGCAATCTAAGTGTGGGGGAAGGGATAGATGATCTATGTGTCTACTTTCGTTTGCTCATATTTTTAGTATTTCTATGAAAAGTGCTTAATTTTCAAATTTTTTTGTTTTGTCCCGAGTAGACAAAGGCATATCTTTGCTTGAGTTTATAATTTTTGCTATATTCTGTATATTTAGTAATTTTAGTTGTTTCACCCGACACTCTTTTTCACATGCCATAGTAAATGATGAGCTAAATGTTGAAAGCCTACCCCATTTTAGTTGGAGATTTTTGATGATTATAGCATGTTTCTTTGCTTATGTACAATTCTTGAAAAGTTTAGTAGTTTGTATTCTAGGATTAAAGTATGACATACTGTGAATATCTGTAAGTTTGAATGTGATAAGTGAAACGTGATTAAGTCTTTGCAATAGTAATAAATTGTTTACTTGAGGTGTTATGCTCAGTGGTCTGTGCTACTAGAAAATAATCTTTTCCACTTTCAGCCAGCCATAAATCTCTAAGTAAACATAATTGTAATTGTGTGTGTCGGAAGCTGGTTTATGATTTGGGTGAGGTAGGGTGTACCACGTATGTCCTATTCCACTATGATGACCAAAAGCTCACGACCAGTCGGTTTATAGTTGCCTTATGATTGGAGTAAGGTAGGGATTATCTTGAAATGTCCTATTCTCGCTATGAGGCAAAAGCTTATTCGATGTGTGTTAGAAAAGTGTGAAAAAGTGAAAATATTGAAATATATTATTATGAATAAGTAAGGACTTAGTTATCGTTAATCTTATACCCAGATAAATCAAGGATATGTTGTAGGGATTATCCTCTGAGTCTGTCAGAAATGTTTTAGATATTCTCTACTATTTCTTTTTGGGATATGTATGTTTTGTAAAGTGCCTGTTATAATTTTTGAATATTTCTAACTTAGATGGGAAACCGGGCTAGTTTTGGTTTGAATAACTTTCAAATTGTGGAACTTAGTGGAAGTTTATTATGGCTATGCACACACTACACGGGTGAACTTCTAAGTTATTGAATATACTTCATATTTGTATGGATGTTTATTTGTCTCGAGCTTGACTTTGTTTTGTTTTGCTCGGGACGAGCAAAAGATAAGTGTGGGGAGTTGTTAAGGGTCAATTTGTAGTGTTTTATAAGGATATATTTTATATCAATATTCCCGTATATGGATGTTTTTCGTAGAATTCGAGCTTATAATCGATTAATTGAGCAAATGACGTTTTGAATAGTTAAAATGCAAAATCGAGTAAATATCGTGGTTTTATTATCTATTTTGTATGGTTTTACGTTTTGCTCGGTTTTGTCATCTTTTAGGTGCACAAATGTGGAATGGAAGAGGTCTAAATGATGTTTGATTGAAGATTAAAGTGGAAAGAAGGAGATACAAGAGGATGAAGATGAAATAAAGCTTGGGAAAATCCCAAAAGCGACTCGTAATACGACGGGCTAATCAAAAGGCGTTTTTAAGAAGAAGAGTCCTTAATGAAAGTTGTAGAGTTTTCCGAGAGCTTTTTATGACATTCGGATCATAATTTTTGGAGGTCTACAACTCAAGATATGAATTTTAAAGTTTTATTCCAATAAATTCCAACCCAAATTTGACTTAAGATTTTTGGATTATTCAAATCATATATTCCTAATTATCCAAAATTGACATACTCCTCTATAAAAAGCAAAGAGCTTGTAACCCTAAAATATAATTTATTCAGCCGCATTATTCCACGATGCGCAAAGCGGCGCACTCTGAGGGCAATCAAGGCGGTCACCCGAGCCTTGTGCTCGGGTGATCCGGGTTAGATTAGGATGTCGTTTTCTTCCGCTTTCGATTCATGGATTCAATCATGTACCAAACTACGTGAGTTTATTTATTTAATTTATTCAGTCCTTATTCGTTTTTTATGATCTTTAATTTATTTTGTATCGTTCTATGATTCTGATGCTATGATGTGAATTAGATCGAGAGATCAGTTTGCTATTGATACGTTTACAACATACGAAAGTTGCGTAAACTAGATCACCATAGAAAGATAGGATTTTTAATCATTAATGATGACAAGTTAATCGGTTAATTATCTAGGTTGTTAGGTTCTGAAATACGAGAGTTAACCTGAATCTACACCTTCGTTTTGTTTGAATATCGGTCTCAACATTCGAGAGAGGAGAGATTGATAAATTGAATTCACTACGAGTAGGATTTGAGCTTGAGAATCACGGATTCACTAAGAGATTAGGAATTTGTATCTCGTGTAAAGGTGAAACCACAATTTAATTAAAATCATGAGATGAACTAGGATTGAAATCACTTGGTTTGTGCACTGTTTGATCCCATGTATCTTTAGTTTAGTTTAGGTTGTGTTATTTTATTTACGTAGAGTTAGATTTATTTTAATTGCTCTTTCGTTTATTTTATTTGTTCTTTCGTTTATTCGTTTTCTTGAGTAACAATTGAGAGGATTAATAAAATTAGATTCAACATCCCAATTCCCGAGGATCGATACCGTGCATTTATCCAACTTTACTAGCAACTACCCGTATTCGGCCGGTTAGGAGATAGTTTTGCATGGTAGTATAGGTTTATAAATTTTCTTTTGTTTTAATGATGCAAAATCTCCCCAACAAAAGTGGCGCCGTTGCCGGGAATAGGTGTCATGTTGAATCGATCTTGTTATTTCTCGATTTTGTTACGTTTATTTTTCGCTTTAATAAAAGTAGCGTTTACCAAATCGAGAGTTTTATTTTGCCGTGTTTCGATGACCATAAGGTTAAGAATGTGCAAAAGTTTTTTCTCGATTTGTTTAAACGTGAAGTATGTGTTTATGTGTTTTCCGATCTAACCTCTTTGTGCTTTAATTGAAAGTGGTCTGTGATCTCGTGTTAATATGTGTTTTAAGTTTTTAGGGTTTGTCTACGTTTTCTGCTCTTCTTTGTGTATTCGTTGTATGGACGAAGCGTTCAAGTTAGTGAACGCCCGTCCCGCTTCTTTAACCGCAGTAAACGAGCGTTTGAAAGTATTGGGCGCCGTCCGTTCAAATATTTTCGACTGCTTACGTTTAAAGGACCAGACGGCGTCTATGCTTTCTGAACGTCCGTCCGGTTGGTTTTCAAGTCAAACGAGCGTTTGTTTTGCTGAACGCTCGTCCAAAGCTGTATTTTGAGGTGAACGCCCATCTGTTGTGCTGAACGCCAGTTCAGTAGTCCAGGTTTACCTTGATTTTATTTTTAATGCTTTTATTTGATGTGGATTTTTCATTCGAGCTTCTGTGGCTAATTGATGTTTACATAGATGTCCTGAACTTATATGTTTTTACCTTTCCATCTATGAATCCATGTTAGATAATTGATCAATTCCTTATGCATGATTCATCTAGGCATGTTATAGTTACTGTCGGTTCTCGTACGCTATAACTGTTCTTATTGTTAATTAGTAGCTAATGTCGGTTTCCGTATGCTACATACCGTGTGATGAATCTGTGAGCTTTGAGACCTATGTGCTTTCTTGTTATTTTTGTAACTCATATGGGTAGCTACTGTCGGTTTTCCGTAATGCTACGTCTTTGGCCGTATGAGTTATATCTGTTTAGTATAGCTAACTGTTGGTTTCCATAATGCTATCACTTTTGACGAGTCTTAAGGCGCGTCTACACTGCATGTAATGGACAAAGACATGCCGTTTATCGTAACCTGTCATTATTTGGTAGACGTTTATTTTATACATGTCATGTTGCAAATGAGTGGGCTAGTTTTCTTTCTTTTATTTTCTTTTATTTTTGCATATCATATAGATGCATATCATTTAGTTGCATATCATCTAGTTGCATTGTTTTTCTATTTTTCTTTTATTTTTCTTGAGTGTAGTTAATCACGTCGGTTTCGTAATACTACCTCGTTTTTTTCATGATGATGTTATTGTTGGTTTTCCATATGCCATCATTATTATTATTGCATATCATGTAGGTTTGCATTGTAGTATATTTTCATATAGTTGCACCTAGCCTACGAGTTTGTGATATTTTCATGTATATGTGTCCATCTTTATGTGAGCATAATTTGAATATCTCTATAAATTCTTTTCCATGTGCTTTATTTGTATAAGTCTAATCTTTTCCCGTAGACTCTTTTTGCACTAATCAAGTCTGCAGGATACTTTCTTCCTAGCTATTGTGCACTTTCACGATGAATTCAGTTTACCTGTGATGCTCCACGATCATCTTGAGCTATGCAAAGAATTTTTGGTTTTACCGATTTTTCGGAATTGCCAGCATCCAACCAGCTAAGTTCTCTAATTTATTATTTCTGTATAACTTGAGGACAAGTTGCAATCTAAGTGTGGGGGAAGGGATAGATGATCTATGTGTCTACTTTCGTTTGCTCATATTTTTAGTATTTCTATGAAAAGTGCTTAATTTTCAAATTTTTTTGTTTTGTCCCGAGTAGACAAAGGCATATCTTTGCTTGAGTTTATAATTTTGCTATATTCGTATATTTAGTAATTTTAGTTGTTTCACCCGACACTCTTTTCACATGCCATAGTAAATGATGAGCTAAATGTTGAAAGCCTACCCCATTTTAGTTGGAGATTTTTGATGATTATAGCATGTTTCTTTGCTTATGTACAATTCTTGAAAAGTTTAGTAGTTTGTATTCTAGGATTAAAGTATGACATACTGTGAATATCTGTAAGTTTGAATGTGATAAGTGAAACGTGATTAAGTCTTTGTAATAGTAATAAATTGTTTACTTGAGGTGTTATGCTCATGTGAGTCTGTGCTACTAGAAAATAATCTTTTCCACTTTGCCACCAAATCTCTAAGTAAACATAATTGTAATTGTGTGTGTCGGAAGTCGGTTTATGATTTGGGTGAGGTAGGTGTACCACGTATGTCCTATTCCACTATGATGACCAAAAGCTCACGACGAGTCGGTTTATAGCCTTATTATGATTGGAGTAAGGTAGGGATTATCTTGAAATGTCCTATTCTCGCTATGAGGGCAAAAGCTTATTCGATGTGTGTTAGAAAAGTGTGAAAAAGTGAAAATATTGAAATATATTATTATGAATAAGTAAGGACTTAGTTATCGTTAATCTTATACCCAGTATAAACTGAAGGATATGTTGTAGGGATTATCCTCTGAGTCTGTCAGAAATGTTTTAGATATTCTCTACTATTTCTTTTTGGGATATGTATGTTTGTAAAGTGCCTGTTATAATTTTTGAATATTTCTAACTTAGATGGGAAACCGGGCTAGTTTTGGTTTGAATAACTTTCAAATTGTGGAACTTAGTGGAAGTTTATTATGGCTATGCACACACTACACGGGTGAACTTCTAAGTTATTGAATATACTTCATATTTGTATGGATGTTTATTTGTCTCGAGCTTGACTTTGTTTTGTTTTGCTCGGGACGAGCAAAAGATAAGTGTGGGGGAGTTGTTAAGGGTCAATTTGTAGTGTTTTATAAGGATATATTTTATATCAATATTCCCGTATATGGATGTTTTTCAGTAGAATTCGAGCTTATAATCGATTAATTGAGCAAATGACGTTTTGAATAGTTAAAATGCAAAATCGAGTAAATATCGTGGTTTTATTATCTATTTTGTATGGTTTTACGTTTTGCTCGGTTTTGTCATCTTTTAGGTGCACAAATGTGGAATGGAAGAGGTCTAAATGATGTTTGATTGAAGATTAAAGTGGAAAGAAGGAGATACAAGAGGATGAAGATGAAATAAAGCTTGGGAAAATCCCAAAAGCGACTGAATAATCTGACGGGCTAATCAAAAAGGCGTTTTAGAAGAAGAGTCCTTAATGAAAGTTGTAGAGTTTTCCGAGAGCTTTTTATGACATTCGGATCATAATTTTTGGAGGTCTACAACTCAAGATATGAATTTTAGAAGTTTTATTCCAATAAATTCCAACCCAGCCGACTTAAGATTTTTGGATTATTCAGCCGCATATATTCCTAATTATCCAGCCGACATACTCCTCTATAAAAAGCAGCAGCTTGTAACCCTAAAATATAATTTATTCAGCCGCATTATTCACAGTAAAGCAGCGGCAGCTCTGAGGGCAATCCAAGGCCGGTCACCCGAGCCTTGTGCTCGGGTGATCCGGGTTAGATTAGGATGTCGTTTTTCTTCCGTTTTCGATTCATGGATTCAATCATGTACCAAACTACGTGAGTTTATTTATTTAATTTATTCAGTCCTTATTCGTTTTTTATGATCTTTAATTTATTTTGTATCGTTCTATGATTTTGATGCTATGATGTGAATTAGATCGAGAGATCAGTTTGCTATTGATACGTTTACAACATACGAAAGTTGCGTAAACTAGATCACCATAGAAAGATAGGATTTTTAATCATTAATGATGACAAGTTAATCGGTTAATTATCTAGGTTGTTAGGTTCTGAAATACGAGAGTTAACCTGAATCTACACCTTCGTTTTGTTTGAATATCGGTCTCAACATTCGAGAGAGGAGAGATTGATAAATTGAATTCACTACTTAGAGTAGGATTTGAGAGCTTGAGAATACGGATTCACTAAGAGATTAGGAATTTGTATCTCGTGTAAAGGTGAAACCACAATTTGAATTAAAATCATGAGATGAACTAGGATTGAAATCACTTGGTTTGTGCACTGTTTGATCCCATGTATCTTTAGTTTAGTTTAGGTTGTGTTATTTTAGTTCGTAGGTTAGATTTATTTTAATTGCTCTTTCGTTTATTTTATTTGTTCTTTCGTTTATTCGTTTTCTCTGAGTAACAATTGAGAGGATTAATAAAATTAGATTCAACATCCCAATTCCTCGAGGATCGATACCGCACTTATCCAACTTTACTAGCAACTACCCGGTATTCGGCGCTTAGAGGTAGTTTTGCATGGTAGTATAGGTTTATAAATTTTCTTTTGTTTTAATGATGCAAAATCTCCCCAACATCCAGCCTTTGGGTCTCTAAATTGACAAACATATCTACGGCATATTGTTGAAAGAGCCTGCCAAAATGGAGTAAGTATGAATGGTCGGATTCTCTAATCTGGAATTTATAACAGTAATACTCACGTATGGAAACAGTGTTAGGATTTTCTACAGATGTATCAATTGCATGTTCTTCTTGATCAAGCAAAGACTGAGCGTCAGACATATACGCAGGATTTAGGGATGTATTGTTGTACTCAGATCTACCTCTTTTTTTACCTCTTTTGGTGAAACCTTGCTTTGGGATACCTTGGTGCCAACCAAGCTGACCGTATGGGAATAGTAATGGGTATTGAAGAGGGTCATAGCATGCATAGTAGTATTTTATACTGTGAGATTGGCCAGTGAGAGTGTATATCTTAATACTCCTATGATGATTTTCAGTACCATCGACTAAAATGCCTGCAACTTGGTTGACAGAAGGTTTGTTGTATGTGCGTTGGTCAAGACCTGGGTTACAATACAAGAAGATATCATGGTCTTCGAGATTAGTTTCATTCCTAAGGCTTCTGAAAAATCTCGCGTATGGGTTTTCCTCTAGGACAGTAAGAATTTTGGAGAGACATATCATACAGTCTAGGACAATGTCACAATATATTCATGACTTCGTGTTCAGTATCGTGAAGGTAAAACTGTAAGTTTTTAGCAGTGTTATCTTCACCTAACAACGGCGGTATGAAGTGGTACATTTGCCCTTGAACTCTGAAAGTATAGATGCCTTTATTGCGTCTGGATAAATCGTGGTCATAATTTGCTCCTAAAGAAGTGAAAGCTAGATGGTTGTTGTAGATTCTTATGCAGGATCTGAAATTTTTGGATTCATTAGATCCTAAAAGCAACAAGTCAACCAGAACGCTTGGAAGGGGAGTATTGGCGAGAACAATATCGCCGCTATTGCAACAGAAGGTAGGAGGTTCATGGGCAAACTTAACTGCCCCACATGAAGCACAATTACCTGTAGGAGGTAATATATTTGCCACATAAATTATGTTAGAGAAAGCATTTTGTGGGGAAAGATGAGTAACATTTGGAGTCTTTTTCTTTTTGTGGCTTTTTTTCGCTACTGGTAGTACAGTAGGGACTAAAAGCTCAGAAGCACAGGGAATAGTAGTAGGAAAATGATTCATAATAGGTATGGAATCTAATGTGTTTGGATTGGAAGGCAAAGCAGGCAAAAGAAGGTCAGGCAGAATATGTGTAGACAAGGTAGGAGGTGAATAAGCATAATTAACTGCATGCATACCGTGTAAGCTTTCCGAGGAAGAGGATGAACCTGGGATAAGATTTGGTTGGAGGACTTGAACATCATTGGGTTCAAGAATATGGACAGTAGGCATGATATGAAGACGTGGAATATAGAGGTTTTTATGTATAGTAATGTGTGAGCGGGTTTTTTTAAGTTTGTTGACGGCAGATGGGTTTGTACGATTTAAATGAGCAGTTTTGCTGTGATGGACCAAACCTAAACCTTGATGCATGGTTTTTTTTTATTTGGTTTTTTTTTTTGCGCCATCTCAGTACTGCTAATTGTCTGTAGGTACGAGATGGTAAAATTTCATTACAGCCAAGGTTGGACGACATGGGAAATGGACAGTGTATTCTGTGGACATCAAGTTAAAAACAGCACAATTTCTAATAGAAAACTATATGTATAGCTGATGCGAAGAAGTTCCAGAGCTCTAAGGGAAGTAGTGTGCAGCACAGTGGGTAAAAAGTAATTGTCGGGAAGAGGCGTATAGTTAGATGGCTTTTCAAGACAGCCTAAATGAATGTAGAGCAAAGTACATGACCAATATATTTTGACAAAGAAGAAAACAAAATCACTATGTCTACTTGTTTCTAAGCTATGATACTAACACATAGGCGGATCCAATAGTGTAAGAAATGGAAAGTTTTAATGAGCACGTACTACAGGCAGTAAGCTTTTAAAATTACTATATCGTGAATAAGAAAAACAGATAGCAAGTGTTAACATGGACAAAAAAGAGCAGGATTTTCTATAGATTCCGCAACTACGGGGTTTGCCATAGATCCCCTAACTATTGGGGTTTGCAGTAGTACCCTTAACTACACTAACCTGAAGCAGATTTCTTCTTCCCAAAACAAAGAAAGCGTAATACCTTTTATTCGCCGAACTGCAAAAAAATTTAGGTAGGTAAGTATGTTAATACAGTGAATATCATATGTTGGCCAAACAAAGACAATAGAGATCTGAATATTGAAACGAAGACAGGGCATAGAAAAGACGAACGTGCACGAATATTCAGAGCAAGGGTGAACAAATGTTTGTGTGTGTGGATGGGAAATATATTTATAAGGATGTAAAGAATGCTATGTAAAGCAAAACATAAACAATTTATATTTAAATTGTAGCAAGGTAATCTGTTTTTATGAACATGCTATTTGAGAGTTTTGAAACGTTTACTCATAAGATCGTTTGTTATGTCACATTATTTAGATTAAATATGTCCATTAGGTCTTGTAATGTCGTACACAGAGGTAAAGATGTTTACTGGAGAACACAATTGGAGATAACTAAATAAGTGAACTTTCTAAACACTAATTGTAAAGTTAATTTGTAACTGATTAATAAGAAGATATATAATCAAATGAGTAAAACTGTAAACCGTAATTGTTCAATTTTTTGCCTTTTCGTTAATCCAAAACAATGCTAAGCACATTATTTTTCCCATTATTAATGACCGATTCAAGCGAGATATTCAGAAGCTTTCATCCTTTGATACCAACCTTTTTTTGAGATTATAGTAGGATAATCTCTAATTAGGGCAATGGTATGTCAGTTTTATTTAAACAGTAAACGATAAGCTAATTTGGTAAGCTATA
Organism: Gentiana macrophylla; assembly: GCA_026214975.1. Classification (NCBI taxonomy): domain Eukaryota; kingdom Viridiplantae; phylum Streptophyta; class Magnoliopsida; order Gentianales; family Gentianaceae; genus Gentiana; species Gentiana macrophylla. The sequence continues at coordinate 77,375,243 of CM047809.1, read as the reverse complement.
TCACATAGACCAAATATTTTATGTTCATTTTTTGGAATGATTGAGTTTATTACTTAATCTTAATTTAGTTAAGCTTTATAAACAGAATGTAAATTTTACGAAAGAATATCACAATGGAAAAACTATATCCAAAACATCAATATTATTTCACTAAACTTCAAGAGGGTGAAGAGAAGAAACTACTAAATAGATAGACCAAATGATGACAAAATTGTGCGGTTACTTTTTTTTAGCAATAGGTCATTTAAAACAATAAAAGTGACACATGCATCATTCAAATGAAGAAATAATTAACAGGAAAACAAGAAAAATGAAAGTCCTGAGTTTTACATATATAAATACTAAATAAGAAAGATAAGAACACACATTGGTCAATTTATTTCCTTGATAAACTGAATGCAAAAGGTCAAGCCGAAAACCCTGAAGAACAAATACGAGAAAGACAAAGAAGATGAATTATATTTAAGCTTGAAATGCAGAAATTATACCTGAAAATGTAATTCGGGGCGGGAAAAAGATAATTGCTCTGGAGATGAAAGCGTGTATGAAAAAATCACTCTCAGTCTTGCTATTATATCGATTTAGGTAAGTGGAAACAAATATATTGACAGAAGCCTTAGTCAAAGTAGAAAAGATTTGTTCTGTCACTAAATCGTACGGAGTTGTAGTGGGTATATAAAAAGCCATTATAAAATTGAAGTCGGTAGAATCCTGACACGCCGTAATTTTTTTTGCCGCCGGCGATATGACAGAAGCGGGGGTTTGAGAGGCAGCAGGTGGAGGAGAAAGGTGGAGAAGAGAAAGAGGTAGCTTTGGTGGGTGTGTGTATTAATTGTACGGACCACTCGCCTTCAGAAGCGACATGGGAAGTAGAGGGTGACATGGTTGCAGAGTTTCCAGACTTTTTCAGTTTACCAGGTAATCTTCAGTTTCAATGACGAAACTTCCTTAAGAGGGGAAGGATGTGATACCCCGTAAATTCACGGAAGGGCATTTATGTCATTTTTTTTGGGTATTTATCGAGTATCGTATTTTTCCCGAACAAATAAGATATTATAAGTGTTATATTACAAGATTATACCACAATTAGATTAATATAACACTCTTGGATTAAAAACTACATCAAATTTCTTCATCACCTTCAACTTTTGCACTAATGCTTTCATCACCATTTATACACTCCACCTTCACATCATACTCACACCACCTCACACCACCATCATTTCACTTGGTGAAACCTTGCACTATTACACTTCAAACACTTCACCTCTCATACCACACCCACTCAAACACTTACATTATTTCCATAACTCCCATCTTGCATATTAGCATAAAAGCAACACACCTCACTCACTAGCATTTTCTCTACACATTTTTTACCCATAACTCTTGCACCATTTTCTCAAATGTCACAAGAAACACTTCACAAAAGCACTTGCATTTCTCTACAACTTCCACTATCAACTCACCACCAAAATACACCACCGATTCATCTTGCATTTTCTTGGTGATTGAAGAAGATTTTGGTTCATGGTTGTTGAAGTCAAGTTTTGGTTCCAGAATATATTCTTAATTCAAGATAAATCCTTGATAGATTGTTCAAGCCAAGAGGATCTTCAAAAGGAAAGCTTACCACCATCTCAAGAATCTCTTGCTTTGGGTATGTCTAAGAAAACTCATCCATCCAATTCCTAAGCTATTAGTGCTCTTGGTTATTTAAGTATTTAGATGTTGTAGTAATTCACTAGAATATTATCTTGTTGTATACATTGAAGAAGAGGCTTAGAGCTTTTGGCTTTCTTTAAACTAAGAGCTTGAATTCAAGTTTGGCTTGAAGATTTTGGAGCTTTAACTTGAAGTGCTTTGAGGTATGAAGATGTTCTCATTGAATCCATCTTGTGTTAATTCTTGTTGTCATGTTGAAATATGTATTATAGACCTTATACCTTGATTATAGACTTTACACCATGTTTTAGACCTTGGAAATCATGTTCTAGGACTTGGTAGAAGAATTTAGAGTCTTTGCATGTGTAGGATGTTTTGCCTTGAATTGGAGCCTTAAATCTTGTTGAAATCTCTAATTCCTGTTTTAGAACTTATATATTATATTTAGACATGTTTTAGGAAGGATTTGGATAAGTTTTGAGTGATGCATGTGTGAGATTTCCCTTAGAAATGACCTTAGAAAAATTGTAAATTTTTGGCTGTTCGGGTGCTCAGGAGTATGCTTGAAGGAGACAAGCACACGCTTGTCCTGAGCAGAGAGTTCGGAATTATTTACTGGGAGCTCAAGAGCACGCCTGTGTAAGGCAAGCACACTCCTGGCATGGGCAGAGAACTCAAGCGCATGCCTGCTAAGCACAAGCGCACTCCTATACCCTGTTTTGTGTGAAAAACGTATTTTGGACCCCTTTCGAGCATGTTTTAGTGTAGATACCTTTTGTGGATTGTTGTAAAGTTAAATGTGAGTGTTCTAGTGGCTTTGGCTCTGCACCGTTACTTACGGGAGCATTGGAACATGAAACGTTTCGCCTTACGAGTTGTTGTTCCGGAATGACAACACCATACTTGTTATATGACGAAGTTAGGGGTTCGGTTTCTAGTGGATTTGGCTCAGCACCTTGTGGAGACCCTCTGCGGGGAGAAGCTCGGGATCATTGGAAACTTTATACCTTAGCCTCGTGGATATTGGATTAGAATCCGGTATTTCTGTGACACGTGCTAGGTAGCGTAACTTAGAGTTGTCTAAGGTCTAGTAGTCCATATAAGCCTTTTTATGTGCAATGAACTTAGGTGGTTAGTTTAAACGCTTAAATACGTATTTGAAAGTCTAAAAGATAAAGCATACTAGCCCTTGGTGAGGCACGTTTTATTTTCGCAACCGGGAGTCGGACTCCACTTGATCCGGGATCATGCCATATGAGGGGTTGAATATGTCGTGGTGCATTCTCACCATGCAAAGTGCCCTTGGACTTTTATGCAACACATAACCTTGCCTTGTTGAGTTTTACTAGCCGGGCTAGTAGAGGGAAGTGAGATGTTGAACATACGTGGCTCAATTGTTACATACTCGCTATTGATATCTCGTGCTATGATTCCGTTGAATATTTATGTTGTTGTTGTTGGATTCAAAGCTTCTGCTTCCTACTAAGTACGTATGTACTTACCCCTACTTGTTTTTTCCCACCCCGAGAAGGTGATACAGGTTTCGAGGAGGTTTTCGAGTACTTCGAGGAGTGACCTCGTGATGATCGGGCTGATCCTTTTTGTTGCTACTTTTACCAAAATTCGGCTATGTATTGTAATAACTATCTTGTTCCTTAGTTGTAAAACTTTATAAGGATAAGTGTTGTAACCTTTTGGATTTGTGGATTATCGCTGTACTCTCAAACTTTAAATGTTGTTCGGTTTCGACATTTGGTTTTCCTATTCTGCCCCTAGATTTGTACTAAATCCCGAGTTGTTTAATTTCCGTTATTATACTCTGATGTTGGATTTTTATAAGGCTTACATATATAATTCGGTATAAATACGAGTTATATACGTGCCGGGCGTTCGTTTCCGGATAAGGACTCGGTGTTCGGAAACGGGGCTTCACAGTTGGTATCGGAGCGTAGTTTCTTTCCTTCCTAGCTAGTTGAACTTCTTGAAGATATGTTTATCTTTTCTGAGATCCTAGCTAATCCATCCTTGTTAACAGAATGGCAGGACAGTTTAATGAAGCTTCTGATGGCTTACAGCGAGAGGTTGAGACTTCCTTGTCGGGGCAGGTTGAGCACAGTTTGGGGTCAGTTTCAGAGGGTTTGACTGGGGTTCAAGGGCAGACTTCTCTAGGTACCGGGGCAGTATCTACGATGGTTCTCACGACCGTGCCTGTGCCAGCTTTACAGTCCACATATTACCATGGCACTACTTCTCTGCAGGCAACTCCCGCCTTATTTTCACAGTGTCCTACAAGTTACCCACCATATCCCACTGCCTATCCACCACAACCTTCTATGTACCCACCATCCCGACATGAGTATCCTCAGCACACCCATGTTTATCCACCCCAACAAGTTTACCCGCCACCACCAGCATCTGTGTATCCGCCTCCACCAGTGTCTGTTTATCACCCTCTGCCTGCAGTTTACCCACACTAGCCGCCAGTGTACCCTCCACAGTTTGGGGCAGCCTTTGAGCCTGTTAGGGCATACTCCCAGTATCAGCCCAGTCATCAGCTTGGACCTTACTACCCACCTCAGGAGTCCGTGGGACCACATCGTAACTTTTATCAGCAGCAGCATGAACCACAGATGGCTTATCCTTACCAGGCACCCACTGAGCAGTATCCACCCGTTGGTTACCAACCGGTTCACCCACCAACTTATAGCCCGGTGTACCATCCAGTTTACCAGGCTCCACATGTTACGTACCATCGACATGCAGCTTCAGTTCACTCTCATCATGGAAATGGAACTCTTGATGACGCTACTTCGTTCTCTATGGTGAGGAGGAATAATCCTCAGTTCTTTCACAGAAAACATGATCCGACCAAAGCCGAGAGATGGCTCCGAGATACAGAGTCCTTGTTTAAGGGCATGGTGATACCGATAGAGAAATGGACCAACCTTGGAAAGGGATTGTTGTTAGACACAGCCCGGGAATGGGTAGACATGATTGAGAGGCTTAGAGGTGAGATCCGTGAATGGCAGCAGTTTAGAGAGCTATTCCTTCATGAGTACTTTCCTGTAGCTAGTCATGCGGAAATGATTAGTCAGTTTATGAAACTCCAGCAAGATAAGAGAAGTGTCTTGGATTACCAAGAGTTGTTCTTTGAGTATGGGAGGTACGTGCCCGAGATCATGAGCAGTGAGAAGCTCAAGCTGGAGCGCTTTCTTGAGGGTTTGGATAGTGGACTTCTAGTCGGTTTGGGAGGCTACAAGCCAGCTACTTTGTCAGAGCTAGTGAACAGATTGTTGGAATTCGAGAAAAATAGAAAGAAGGTACCCGCGATAGTTGGAACTAAGAGGTTCTTTAGGGTAAGTGAGGCAAGCAGAGGTGCCCCTCAGCAGACTTTCAGGAGAGCAGCACCTGCTCATACAGCACTTGTAGCTCCAGAAGCAGCAGCAACACCTCCTCGTTGTGACAAGTGCAACATGAACCATTTTGGAGAATGCAAATCAGCTTCTACTGGATGTTTTCACTATGGCGCAATTGGCCACTTTGCCAGGGATTGCCCTCAGAGGAAAAACCCGACTGCACCAGCACCGAGCCGACCACAGAACCTTCAGGCAGAGGCAAGCCTCGGGGTACATCCAGACTCTACGCTATGGATACAGAGCTTATTGAGGATGAGGAGACTGTAGTCACAGGTATCTTTAAATTTGAGTTTCTGATTTCTGAAAGGTTATTAGTTTCTTGTTTATTGAGCATGCTTGTGTTGCCTATATGTTTCACTTTATTTGAGTTAGGTATGATTCAAATAGGAGGGTTAGCAGTATTTGCCTTGTTTGATACGGGAGCATCCAACACATTTGTATCTAGAAAATTAGCGGATCAGTTAAAGTTGCCTTTGGGTAGACTAAATAAGCCTTTGTCTATCACTACACCTTTGGGAAAATCAGTTAAAGTTGATGTTATGATACCACAATGTTCGATTCATGTTGGTAAGTTTAAGTGCAAGTATGACTCATAGTGTTGGATTTCGTGGATTTCGATGTAATTCTGGGAATAGATTGGTTATCTCGTCATGATGTGCATTTGGATTACAAGACCGGATTCGAGGAAAGCAAGACGAAGACTCGGTCTTAGTTGATTTGAAGAGTGTAGCAAGAACGAAGCCAGCTAGTGGTTATAAGCTAGATCAGCATGGTGATCTTTGGTACACCAACCGCTTGTGTGTGCCGAATGTTGATGATTTGAGACAAGCAGTTATGGATGAGGCACACAAGATAGCATTTGCGGTTCACCCCGGAGCAAATAAGATGTACAAAGAGTTGAAACAGTATTATTGGTGGCCATCGATGAAGCTTGAGATTGCAGAGTTTGTCGCAAGGTGCGATACTTGTCAAAGGGTTAAAGCCGAGCATAGGCGACCGGGAGGTTTGCTTAAACCTTTGGAGATCCCAGAATGGAAGTGGGAAAGGATCACGATGGACTTCGTTAGCGGGTTACCTCATACTAAGAAGGGGTACAATAAGATTTGGGTTATTGTGGATCAATTGACAAAATCCGCTCACTTCCTACCAGTTAAGGAGAACATGTCATTAAAGCAGTTGACAACGATTTACTTGGAAAACATCGTGAAGCTACATGGTGTTCCAGTTTTGATAGTTTCCGATAGAGACAGCCGTTTTGTGAGTAGGTTTTGGAAGAGCCTACAGACAGCTTTCGACACAAGGTTAGAGATGAGTACGGCGTTTCATCCATAGATGGATGGTCAATCCGAGAGGACCATTCAGACGCTCGAAGACATGTTAAGAGCGTGTGTTCTAGAAGTAGGTGGCTCATGGGACGACTACCTACCGGTTGCCGAGTTCGCGTACAATAATAGCTACCACGCGAGCATTGGGATGCCACCTTTCGAAGCCTTATACGGGAGGAAGTGTCGAACTCCTCTCTATTGGGACGAGATAGGTGAGAAGCACATTACAGGACCGGAAATGGTGCAGCAAGCTAAAGAAAGAATTGCCTTGGTTCAGCGAAACATGAAGAGAGCTCAAGATAGGCAGAAAGTTTGGGCAGACGCACGAAGAAGGCAGTTGGACTTCGAAGTTGGTGACCGTGTGTATCTGAAAGCTTCACCAATGAGAGGTGTAAGACATTTCGGGCAAAAAGGAAAGTTGAGTCCGTGATACGTCGGACCATTTGTGATCTTGGAAAAGATCGGGCCTTTGGCCTATCGTCTAGAGTTACCAGAAGGGATGGCGAGAGTTCATAATATGTTCCACGTATCGATGTTAAAGAAATGTCTTACCAAGACGGATGTGGGAACCGAGGTAGATCCGGAGTTGATCAAGGAAAACTTATCGTATGAGGAAAGAACGGTTCGGATTCTCGAGAGGAAAGTAAAGACAATCAAGAATCGAAAGATCCCGTTGGTTTTGGTTCAGTGGAGTAACCACTCGCCTTCAGAAGCGACATGGGAAGTAGAGGGTGACATGGTTGCAGAGTTTCCAGACTTTCTCAGTTTACTAGGTAATCTTTAGTTTCGAGGATCTAAACTTCCTTAGAGAGGAAGGATGTGATACCCGTAAAAATTCATGAAAGGGCATTTATGTCATTTTTTTGGGTATTTATCGAGTATCGTATTTTTCCGAACAAATAAGATATTATAAGTGTTATATTACAAGATTATACCACAATTAGATTAATATAACACACTTGGATTAAAAACTACATCAAATTTCTTCATCACCTTCAACTTTTGCACTAATGCTTTCATCACCATTTATACACTCCACCTTCACATCATACTTACACCACCTCACACCACCATCATTTCACTTGGTTAAACCTTGAACTATTATACTTCAAACACTTCACCTCCCATACCACACCCACTCAAACACTTACATTATTTCCATAACTCCCATCTTGCATATTAGCATAAAAGCAACACACCTCACTCACTAGCATTTTCTCTACACATTTTCTACCCATAACTCTTGCACCATTTTCTCTCATGTCACAAGAAACACTTCACAAAAGCACTTGCATTTCTCTACAACTTCCACTATGAACTCACCACCAAAATACACCACCGATTCATCTTGCATTTTCTTGGTGATTGAAGATGATTTTGGTTCATGGTTGTTGAAGTCATGTTTTGGTTCCAGAATATATTCTTAATTCAAGATAAATCCTTGATAGATTGTTCAAGCCAAGAGGATCTTCAAGAGGAAAGCTTACCACCATCTCAAGAATCTCTTGCTTTAGGTATGTCTAAGAAAACTCATCCATCCAATTCCTAAGCTTTTAGTGTTCTTGGTTATTTAAGTATTTAGATGTTGTAGTAATTCACTAGAATATTATCTTGTTGTAGACATTGAAGAAGAGGCTTAGAGCTTTTAGCTTTCTTTAAACTAAGAGCTTGAATTCAAGTTTGGCTTGAAGATTTTGGAGCTTTAACTTGAAGTGCTTTGAGGTAGGAAGATGTTCTCATTGAATCCATCTTGTGTTAATTCTTGTTGTCATGTTGAAATATGTATTATAGACCTTATACCTTGATTATAGACTTTACACCATGTTTTAGACCTTGGAAATCATGTTCTAGGACTTGGTAGAAGAATTTAGAGTCTTTGCATGTGTAGGATGTTTTGCCTTGAATTGGAGCCTTAAATCTTGTTGAAATCTTTAATTCCTGTTTTAGAACTTATATATTATGTTCAGACATATTTTAGGAAGGATTTGGATAAGTTTTGAGTGATGCATGTGTGAGATTTCCCTTAGAAATGACCTTAGAAAAATTGTAAATTTTTGGCTGTTCGGGTGCTCAGGAGTATGCTTGAAGGAGACAAGCACACGCTTGTCCTGAGCAGAGAGTTTGGAATTATTTAAAGGGAGCTCAAGAGCACGCCTTTGTAAGGCAAGCACACTCCTGGCCTGTGCAGAGAACTCAAGCGCATGCCTGCTAAGAACAAGCGCACTCCTATACCCTGTTTTGTGTGAAAAACGTATTTTGGACCCCTTTTGAGCATGTTTTAGTGTAGATACCTTTTGTGGATTGTTGTAAATTTAAATGTGAGTGTTCTAGTGGCTTTGGCTCCGCACCGTTACTTACGGGAGCATTGGAACACGAAACGTTTGGCCTTACGAGGTGTTGTTCCGGAATGACAACACCATACTTGTTATATGACGTAGTTAGGGGTTCATTTTCTAGTGGATTTGGCTCAGCACCTTGTGGAGACCCTCTGCGGGGAGAAGCTCGGGATCATTGGAAACCTTATACCTTAGCCTCGTGGATATTGTATTAGAATCCGGTATTTCTGTGACACGTGCTAGGTAGCGTAACATAGAGTTGTCTAAGGTCTAGTAGTCCGTATAAGCCTTTTTATGTGCAATGAACTTAGGTGGTTAGTTCAAACGCTTAAATACGTATTTGAGGGTCTAAAAGATAAAGCATACTAGCCCTTGGTGAGGCACGTTTTATTTTCGCAACCGGGAGTCGGACTCTACTTGATCCGGGATCATGCCATATGAGGGGTTGAATATGTCGTGGTGCATTCTCACCATGCAAAGTGCCCTTGGATTTTTATACAACACATAACCTTGCCTTGTTGAGTTTTACTAGCCGGGCTAGTAGAGGGAAGTGAGATGTTGAACATACGTGGCTCGGTTGTTACATACTCGCTATTGATATCTTGTGCTATGATTCCGTTGAATATTTATGTTGTTGTTGTTGGATTCAAAGCTTCTGCTTCCTACTAAGTACGTATGTACTTACCCCTACTTGTTTGTTCCCACCCCGAGAAGGTGATACAGAGTTTGAGGAGGTTTTCAGTACTTCCGAGTGACCTCGTGATGATCGGGCTTATCCTTTTTGTTGCTACTTTTATCAAAATTCGGCTATGTATTGTAATAACTATCTTGTTCCTTAGTTGTAAAACTTTATAAGGATAAGTGCTGTAACCTTTTGGATTTGTGGATTATCGCTGTACTCTCAAACTTTAAATGTTGTTCGGTTTTGACATTTGGTTTTCCTATTATGCCCCTAGATTTGTACTAAATCCCGAGTTGTTTAATTTCCATAATTATACTCTAATGTTGGATTTTTATAAGGCTTACGTATATAATTCGGTATAAATACGAGTTATATACGTGCCGGGCGTTCGTTTTCGGATAAAGACTCGGTGTTCGGAAACGGGGCGTCACAGTTGAATCCGTCAGGCTTTCAGGGATCGTCCATGGTAAAAGATTTGAATTTTGGCTGATGCTAAATGTCTGCAAATTCGTCAAACCAGAGAGAAAACCAGATTGAACGAGGTGAAATTATTGCCATCAAAATCAAGGGCGGGTGTATGTTAAGATAGGGGTGGGCTAAGCCCACCCAATAATATTTTTTTTTTATAGTAATTAGCGATACAATTAAACCCAGCCCATCCAAAAACCAGATCAGCCCACCCGTCCATATACTTTTTAATTTGTACCGTACCAGTCCATAAACAAAACCTATATTCTATCTATCACAATTTCGTTGGGCTCCACTTTTATTATCATAATAATAAAAAGTTCCAAAATAATAGAAATTAAGAGGGGAAGCAACATTTAGATTATACATGTTGATTAGTATGTAAAAATTTTGATTTTCAAAATAAAATGACATGCTGATTTGTCTATTTTTCATATAGGTTTTCTTTTTTTTCCCCGGAAAATGAAAGATTTTATTAAAAGTCAGATTCACGCCGGTAAAATATGTTATTTGTATCATATATTTATTTTATTGAAACCGTGTCATTTTATGACGAGACATTGAATCAATTTTATTTTTATAGTGTACTATCTCCATCCCAAAATATAAATCCGTTTAGACTTTTTCATATGGATTAACAAAGTTGTTAAGTGTAATTAATTTTAATGATAAAATTCAAGAATACCTTTTGACTCTCATTGATGTAGTAATTGAAAAGTTTGTGAATGTATATTAAATTATGGGTAAAAAAGGAAAAAAATGTGATTAATAAATCATCAATTGGTATTCTAAATGGAGTTATACTATTTGACCAATTAAAAAGTTTAACGGATTTATATTTTAGGACGAAAGTGGTATAAAATTATAAATTATAATGCACATACATCAAGAACGAAATAAAAGAAAAAGAATACATCTTTAGAGAAACTGTGTCATCAGAAAGAGACGCACCGTCTCCTACGGATCCTATGGAAGGAATTTCTCCTTCTGTGTTAGAGACTCAAAGCAATTTTTTCGCTCAATTTTAGACCTGAAAAAAATTTACGGTATAAAACAACGTGACGGAAAAATTTAATCTAGCCCCCCGGAAAAAAAATCCTGCCTCCGCCGTTGATCAAAATACACTTCTGGAAGGGATGCAAGATTTGACAATGAAGGTAAAGTCCCTGAAAATTTATTCCCTTGTAGATTAAGGCTAGCCAAACTCGAAAGCTGGTTCAATTCTTCAGGAAATTCACCTTAAAGAGACTTGAAGCTTAAGGTAATGGAGGTCACATGGCTGGTCGACAGGTTTTAGTGCCATCAACATAGCCGAATATCTTTTCAAAAAAAAAAAAACAAAAAATAGCCGAATACGCAATGGCGTAAAATATGTTTGGCATTAAACACATTTTACTCTAATAATATTAGAGTAAAACACATTTTACGTCAATAATATTGGAGTAAAACGTTGCATGTTACGCCAATAAGGACTACTAATGCAATGTGGTGTTTGGGGTGGTTTTACGACAATATTATTATCGTAAAAATTCTTTATACTACGATATTATTCTCGTAATACCTAAAAACAAATTTTTAAAAAAGTAAATTGTTTTTTTTTACAAGTATGATGGTGGGATAAGCCTGATTTTCCAATTTCCGGTAGAACACTTCCGTATTAATGGCATGCTAAAGATTTACTTAAAATAGCATACGTGAAAACTTTTTCGGATGAAGCCTAAATTTGTGCCTGGATAAGAGAAGTGCTTTGATTTAAGAGGCTACTACTTTTGCTCTTAGACCTCGTATATTCTCACAACCTTCTCTGCCTTGAATTTTTCTCCCACATTTCTACAATTTGTTTTTTTTCTTTTTTTCTTTCCTTTTTTCCGGTTTCTTGTCGATTCCCCTCCCTCGGTTTTACCTTGTTTCTTCACATCAATAAAGGAGGGGAATTAAGTCCAAGAAACAATGGATTCTACAGGTGATGTAATTAATAAGGGTAATGTTATGGGGTATCCCTCCATGAATCACAACTACCCACCCCCGCAACATATACCACCAGGGTACACTATGACAACATACCAGGCTGGTTATGTCCCTCCATATCAAGGCTATGTTTTCCCTCCAAGTTCCAAGAATTTCGGTACACATTCCTTTAATATGAACTATCGTAACCAAAACTATGGCCCTTGGATTCCTGATTTGCAAAACGATAACAATGTCAATAAATTCGGTCGTTTAATGTTGGTTACTATGACCACACTGATAATCACAATGTGCATGGTGAGTATGGTCGTCTGGTCGTTATTCGGTACAGAAGTCCCTGAATTTCATGTTTCAACCTTCTCTGTATCAAACCTTAACATCTCTAGCTCTATGATTCAAGCCAGTTGGGATGTTAATGTAACGGTTATAAACCCAAACCCGAATTTGAGAGTGCATTCAGGCCCTGTACAGATTTTGATTGTCTACAGCAACGTTCCATTGTTGACGCTCATCGGTTGAGCCTTTCTCTCTTGAGGGGACCATCAAATTGATTTGAACTTCAAACTAGAAAATCAGAAATCACCTTGTAAAGAAGTTTTAGCAGCAGATATGAAAATGGAGGAACAGAGTGGTGGAACGATATCTTTTAGCGTGAGGCTAGGTTTAGGGGCTGAATTTTACTCAACTACTGTTTTGAGAAGGGAATCTTTGAATGTGTTGTGTGAGGATTTGAAGATCATTATGGGATCCAGTGGGAATGGAACATTGGCTCTAGACAGTCCTACTGAGTGCACCATCTTTACTTGACGAATTTGTAAGCAAAGCTTTCTTTGTAAGTGAAGCTTTTTTTTTCCTTTTTTTCCTAAAGAAAATATCTTTGATTGATTTTGACGGCAAACTAATGAATAAAAGATATGCACTCATCACTTAATCCACCAATTACAAATGGTAGAATGTATGGGTTTTTTTTATACATGTGGGAAGAAAAGTAATTAAATTTGATCGGTTACGGACCACCAAGCCTTCTTCAGAAAAAATAAAATAAAAATTGAAGTGTTGTCACTGAGTGTTGTGTAGTTCAATTTTTAATCAATGTAGTATTTATTAGATGTTTTATTGAATGATAATAATTAATATGAGCTTTTATTGGAATTATCCTTTACCAAAACATACAACCCTCAACTTCTATATATATTGTACCGTGGAGTTCATGCACAATGGAATGCTAAAAGAGTTTACATATTAAAAGAGTTTTCTCAACTTCTATACATAATGGAATGTTACATGTGATTTAAAAAAAACCATACTATGTACGTTATATTTATATGTATAACTTGCCCCACATTAAATTATTTATTTGCTATATTATTGTCCCCTTTACCCAAAATTGCGTCCACCACCGCTCGTGAGACCAGGTGTCAAAAAGAACGGTATTATTCAACAATCCATACGACCATTTACTTCTTATTTATTTACAGAGAATGTTCTTGTCATGTTAACTTTTCTTATCGTGATAATGCAACTAAATATTCTAGAGTACAATGCATGCTATTTCCTAGCAAGAAGACCTGGTGCAACTTGGGTAGTATGACTAGCCAATATCACACGTGACATATAAGATCACGGTATTCTTGTAATACATTTATATGTATCATTGGTAATCTACGAACATGAAAAATAAAGTAACATAAGCTTCACGATCAAACAAACCCTAAACAAGATCAAATCTAAGAGCATTACAAAAAAAGATCAAGATTTTAGTTTTTAAGGATGATTCCGGATTCAAAATTGCTTCTAGAACTGGATCAGCTTCGAACTCAGCACAATGATCTATATAACAACACCATAGAACAATCAGAACTGTGTTTTATTCCAGGAGGCTCGTTGAGGCGATGTATGATCCTGCTGATGCGTAATTCTCTCTAGGCACTAATACTAGCAAGAGGAACATGCCAATCGTAGTATAGTATAGCCGGTCAATGTCAATCCCATAAGGACTGATATTTCACAAGATTTACTGCACCAATAAACTAGAACTATCGACACAAAGGTGTCATCTCGAACCAATATGATCGTGAAAAGGTACCTAAACTACTAAGGATTCCAAGAACACAAACTCACGAGAACCTAGGAAATTATATGAACGAAGCTAATCAAACCATGATCTAGTTAATCTCACTCCATGAATAACATGATTAGTTTCAGTGATTAGATATGAAATCCTAATCCTACTCAATTAATGGCACAATAACCTAATTTTGTTCTAATTCATGAAAGGACAAAAGAACCCTACATGAATTAATGGTCTACATGTTAGGAAATCACTAGTTTAACGCTGCGGAATTTAAAATTTGATTTTCTTTTTCTAGATCGTTTTTCGTTTAATACAATAAACACGTTAAGTAGTTTGACGATTATACCTTAGATGATCTATAAGATCGTCGCTTTGACCGTCAGCGGAGAGTAGTACAGTGCGCAGGCCGTCCACGCGTCCGGCCTCTATCGCTAATCCACACGAACTCCTCGTCGGAATCCTCCTTGGATTGCTATTGAAAAACTCCGGTTGCTAGACCGGCCCTTTTCCTCTCTCACAAACTCACTATAGGTTGCTCTCTATTTTACACAAGAGCTATGAGCTCTTGCAATTGTAATGTACAAAAGATCTTGACACCCACATCTTATTTATAGTGTAGGTGGCGTCCCATATAGTGTGGAGGAGAAGAAAACATTTTTCCAATAAAATAAGGAAAATCTTCTAGATTGATTTATCTCTTTTATTATAATTAATTTTGCCAATATCTTATATTGAATATAATTATCTTATTACCATAAATGTATTTTTCCAAAATCAATTAATATCTTATATTAATATTATGGTAATCCTTTTAATTAAAGTGCACAATCCATGTGTATCTTATACACTTAAAAGTGGTGCCCCATTAGTCAACTAATTGACTTCCGGAATATTCTTTAATTAATATAATATAATATAATATCGTTCTATATCCGTGATCTTCCCAGTGGAAAAATAAATATAAATATTTTTATATTTATATTTATAAAATTTGTACTGGGTTATCTTCCAAGACGGGGAAGATCACAGATATAGAACGATATATAAAGATACAATTAATAAATACAAAAATTAAAAAGAAAGTAAGAACATAAAAGATAAACTGGAAGATGACCAGTTATGAGCTCAACTGGGAAGATAACCCAGTGGAAAAATAAATAAAAATGTGAATAGTAAATATGTCGGTAATTACCGAACTTCTTTTTTATATTTTATATTTTATATTTTTTATATTTTTTATATTATAAGTAGTATATATATATATAATATAATAATAATAATAATAATATATACTATAATCACGACTGAGAAGATAACTCAGTGGATTAGTTGTATAAACATAAAATAAAATAACAGAAATAAAATAACAAAAATAAAATGACAAAAATTAAAATAACAAAAAGTAACAACTGGATTAAGGACCAGTTGGACGGAACAGTATTAAACGATCGTGAGAACCCTCAATCTTATTTGAAAGATTCACCACAGATCTCGCGGAACAGAAAGTAGTATGTTGACGGAAACAACTGTTCGTTCGTCTAAGCTACGTTTATCTCATGCGGTAGTCCGCGTAGCGATAGACATGTATGACTTTGACAGATGCCGGCAATCAGAAAAAGAAAAGAAAACGGTGGTGCTTATGATCGCAACCACATAAGTAGATGATAGTATTTAGGTAAAGAAGCTACATTTATAGTAGAATAGTAGATCTTTACAGAAGAACAATAGATCTGAAACTTTGACTACCGGTTGCCGGAAACCACCGCTCACCGGAGTTGTTATACAAGATCCAGGTGGAACCAAACTTCAAAAACAAGTCCAAGTTGCACTTAACTTCAACTTAAAGATCAAAGTTCAAGTTGAATCTATCTTCTTTATAGTATAGAAGAAAGATCAATCAAGAACATTACAAAGATTTATGGAATTGAAAGAAGAAATTTAGAAGTTGGAAACTAGAAAAGATTTGGAGGTTTTCTTCAGAGAAAACTTCTTTCTTTCTCTAGCTTTCTCTCTCTATTTGTGTTCTCTCTCTTTTTTGCCCCCTTCTCTATGTCTTCTAACCCTTTCTATTTATAGAAAATTTTGGGTGCAAATAGTAAGTCATGAATAGTATAGAATAGTGATTTTTCTAAGTCTTTGATATAATGATACCATATAGTGCCTTTTTCAACTAGCATGGCAAAATACATCATTTTGTTGGAAATGTGGGTCCCATGTTGTAGATATCTTTGGTAGTAAATGGTAATTTTGATGTAGTATCTTTCCATTACCATCAGGGTAATCACGTAAGCGACCAAATTGCTGTTTTCTTGTAATTCCTTCGGAGTAGAGAAAATAATACTACATTTATCTTGGTCAAATGGTTTATTCTGATAATTAACGATTTATCCCTTCTTGTTCATATCCCTCAGACTTATACTGGTTGACAAGCTGATGATACTTGGTCTCTTCTTGTTCATATCCTTCTTGTTCATATACTTGGTCTCTTCTTGTTCATACCCCTCACAAGCTGGTAATTACCGATTTATCCCTTCTTGTTCATATCCTTCTTGTTCATTTCTAGTTTCCAACTTCTAAATTTCTTCTTTCAATTCCATAAATCTTTGTAATGTTCTTGATTGATCTTTCTTCTATACTATAAAGAAGATAGATTCAACTTGAACTTTGATCTTTAAGTTGAAGTTAAGTCCAACTTGGACTTGTTTTTGAAGTTTGGTTCCACCTGAACTTGTATAACAACTCCGGTGAGCGGTGGTTTCCGGCAACCGGTAGTCAAAGTTTCGAGATCTATCGTTCTTCAGAGAAAGATCTACTATTCTACTATAAAGGTAGCTTTTTACCTAAATACTATCATCTACTTATGTGGTTGCGATCATAAGCACCACCGCTTTTCTTTCTTTTACGATTGCCGGCATCTGTCAAAGTCATACATGTCTATTGCTACGCGGACTACCGCATGAGATAAACGTGGCTTAGACGAACGAATCAGTTGTTGTTTCCGCCAACAGACTACTTTCTGCTCCGCGAGATCTGTGGTGACTCTTTCAGATAAGATTGAGGGTTCTCACGATCGTTTAATAATGTTCCGTCCAACTGGTCCTTAATCCAGTTGTTACTTTTTGTTATTTTAATTTTTGTCATTTTATTTTTGTTATTTTATTTCTGTTATTTTATTTTATGTTTATACAACTAATCCACTGAGTTATCTTCTCAGTCGTGATATTATTATTATTATTATTATTATTATTATTATTATATATATATATATATATACACACACACTACTTATAATATAAAAAATATAAAATATAAAAAATATAAAAAAAAAAGAAGTTCGGTAATTACCGACATATTTACTATTCATATTTTTATTTATTTTTTCACTGGGTTATCTTCCCAGTTGGGCACATAACTGGTCATCTTCCAGTTTATCTTTTATGTTCTTTCTTTCTCTAGCTTTCTCTCTCTATTTGTGTTCTCTCCCTTTTTGCCCCCTTCTCTATGTCTTCTAACCCTTGCTATTTATATAAAATTTTGGGTGCAAGTAGTAAGTCATGAATATAGAATAGTGATTTTTCTAAGTCTTTGAAATAATGATTTCATGTAGTGCCTTTTTCAACTAGCATGGCAAAATACATCATTTTGTTGGAAATGTGGGTCCCATATTGTAAATATCTTTGGTAGTAAATGGTAATTTTGATGTAGTATCTTTCCATTACCATATCTATAAACCCTGGTGTCCTACATTATCTGATTATACCGTCAAAACAGAAGAAAGGGATATACAAATACAAAATCCCTCTGAAACTATTAGTCTACTTACTCCCAAAACTATACAAAAACATAGGGATCGTAAGTATGGATATATAAATATTGGTTTAGTTCAGATTGGAATTAAACCCTCACAAAAGAAGGCTTAAATACTTATATTCAGTTTATGCTCGGGGGCGCTAGGCATACAAGCTATGAAGATTCCCTTCTCGCTTCAATTGAGTCCAGTCTTTGTACAGGACCTATATCTTTTAATTGTTTTCCAAACCTATCAGTATCACTTTCACACAAAAATGTTCTGAAAAGTCTAGTCCTGCAAGTAAAGACTCATAATTATAGAATGCTTGAAGGATCTATACCTATTGCAATCATCTATAGAGTATACTATAAAACTATGATGACAGCTTTTGCAACCAGAGCAAGAAATACATGTCCAAAAGGATCAACCCTTTTATTACAAACAGACTTCTCTCGTGCAAATGCTAATATTCCTAGAACTATTCAATGGAAAGACATAACTATTCCTGATGAATGGTTCCTCGAAGGAGAAACCAAACTATCTTCTAGTAACAAATTAAGGCCAAACAATCAACTTAGTTATGTTACGGAATATGAGGATGGAAGAATTGGTATTTCTTTCACAAAATCTCAAGGCCATAGGGAACCTGAAGTCATCTTTGGCAAAGGTATTCTTAACCTACAAGAAACTTCGCAACCAAACACGCCAATCACACATAGGAAATCAACCTCCGTTATACCAAATTCCCATATTAGGAAGATTGATTACTCTAGTAAACCACCTATGCCAGATTATACGTCTAATGAAGACCTCAGTAATACTTCCACTAGTCCCACATATTCCTCTGTATCAGAATATATTGGGAAATTTTTAAATGTACTAGAAAAGGAGTTCAAGGTCGACAAGAAGTTTTTCCATGATGATTTTGTTGCTAAACATAACCACATTAAAAGAATATGGTTCTTAAAAAATTTCCTAAAAACAAGACAATATATTCAAGAACAGTTTTACAATTTTGTTATAAAACACAAAGTCAATATATTGTTCTTCAACTGGTTTAAAATATATTGTTCTGAAAATTCCATTGATTATCCTTTTAATAATACTGTTAATCCAGTATCTGAGAAAAAATGAATTGTAGAATGGGAAACCATGGATAAAGCTATAAAGGTCTCGTCTATTCATCCTCTTTTACAAGGAATAATCTTACGAACAGAGAAGGAACAAGTTGAAGCTATACCTATTGGTAACCCTACGGATCCAAGTGATAAGGAGGGGAAGGATATAGTCAAACAACTAAATTATACAAACATCCATCTCAAAACAGTAGGAAAACATCTTGACAGGATTGAACATCTTGTACAAAACCAGTCTATTATTACGATTTCTACCAATAGACACCAAGACCCTGTCTTCAAACCATTCCAGATATCTAAAGAGAGTAGAAAAGAATTCAATGATAATCATTCTGAATATCTAGAAACTATAAAAAAAAGATCAAAGAGAACCTATATAATGAGGCTATGACTAAACATAGTCACACCAATGTGGTTCCCGACACAAACCAAATCTCTTCAAATAAAAGGATAAATACCTTGGACCATGATTCCAGTTCAGATTCTGATAATACAATAGAACAGTTCCAAGAAGGAGAAAATTTGATCAATAAGATTGAATGGGATTCTGTTCCAGATCTAAACACTGTCAAACCAATATCACAACCATAGTTTAGCAGTGATTATATATATGATTGGAACATAAATGGAAAATCAGAATATGAGATACTTGGCATACTACAACAGATGACCATGTATGCTAATACTTTTAGAAAACATGAGATAAATGTATCTAATAAAACCATAGCAGAAACGATTATATCAGGTTTTTCAGGACAACTAAAAGGATGGTGGGATTTCTACCTAACCCCAACAAACCAAGATGGAATTCTCAATTCTGTAAAAATTATTGACAGAGGAGAAACTTATATTAATTCTAGTGGATTTACGGAGCAAAATGCTGTTGACACCCTTATTCTATCAATTTCTATATATTTCATAGGAGATCCATCTCACATAAGGCATAAAAATGCGGAATTACTATCTAACCTTAGGTGCGAGAAAACTATGTGATTTCCAAAGATTACAAGAATACCTTCCTAACAAAAGTTATGCTTAGGAAGACTCCAACCAACCATTTTGGAAAGAAAATTCTTAGCCGGATTACCAACACTCCTTAGAGAAGGTCAAGTAAGATTCGTGAAAATTATGGTAAACAAATAATTCCCTATGATGAGTTCACCTACGGACAGTTAGTTTGTTTAACCCAGCAAGAAGGATTAAAAATATGTCAAGACTTAAAACTTCAAAAGCACCTAAAATGGGAGCTAAAGCAAACTAAACAAGAATTAGGAACATTTTGTACACAGTTTGATATAGATCAACAAAAACCTATTTCAAAATGTAAAGGGGATTGTACCAACAAACAATCCAAAGAACCTTTCAAAAAGAAATACCCGAAGAGGAAGCCGCATAAGCCTAAAGGGGATTATCACCAGAGGCACCAAGATGCCAAACCAAGACAAGATACCAAACCGTGGTATAAAGATATTGAATGTTATAAATGTCATAAAAAGGACATACTGCAAAAACTCAGAAGCTTAATAAAAACTACAAGAGTTAAATATAGAGGAAGAAGTAGCAAATAAGTTATCAAGATTACTCAATGACTTGTCTCAAAACGGATTCTTCTTCCGATAATGAGGAAACACGCCAACATGATGCCTCTAACTCTGAGAACATATTTATGTTCTTACCAAGGACCAGAATTCCAAATTGAGGTTTTAAAAATCTAAGTGATCAAAACCTTCAACAAATCTACCTTGAAAAATCTTAGATCCCATAAAGAAAAATGACAATAGGTTAGCCATTAGTCCAAGAAAACCTTATGACTTAATGAGACATCCTTAAAACAAAACCCAAGGATAGCATTACACTTAATGAACTCCAAGAACAAATAATGGAAATTAAAGAAGAATTAAAGAATTTATGGGATTATAGGAAACAAGAGGTTGAAGAAATAAAAAATATCCTTTTCTTAAATAACGATAATAACAATTTTTCTGATAAGGATGATGATTCTGAAATTGAAAAAATTTCAGAAAACTTCTTGTTCATCCTTAAAGAAATTACATCAAAAGAATATCTAATGAAAATCAAAATATACTTCTCTAAAGACTTCCATATCGAAACAATTGTGTTATTTGATACAGGGGCAGATCTTAATTGCATACAACCAGATCTAGTACCCAAAAAATTACGACAAGAAACCATTGACCAATTATCTACAGCTAATAATTCTAAATTACAAATTGATTCCAAGGTTGAGGCATCAATATCTAAAGATGGATTTATGTTAAAAACATCTTTCGTCCTCATCAAGAATATGAATCACAAAGTAATATTAGGAACACCATTCATTGCACTAATAACACCATACACCGTCAGAAATAAATCTGTTTACTTTGATATTGGAAGCAAAACTAATTTTGATTTTGTTGAAACACCTACAAAAAACAGACCGTTCATACAAAGTCTTAATAATGATAATGCATCTCAGCCAAATCTTTTGGCAATAGAACAAAATTCATTACAGATGAAACCAGTCTTCAAAGTTTCCAAGCATGGAAGCAAATATAGAAGCACAAAAGGAAAGATATTAACAAAAGATCATCAAAACCTGCTTGACCATCTCAACCAAAGCAGGGATGATAAAGATAGATACATGAAAGGTCTACAAGATCTTGAGAAATACTTTATCACCAAAAGTAACTTTAAATACTTTGTGGTATTGAAGGGTAAATGTTAGGAACATGTTATTATGTTTTGATGATGACCATACTAGCTGTTATAGCAAGCCTGAAATAAGTTAGAATTCTCTGTATAAGTCTTTACTTAGGGTCTGACAAGTTGTATAAGTTAAGTCAGACAAGTATTGTACTAGTTGGTAGGATGGCAAATCAAAGACAGATATTCGGCAGTGAAGCCACCAAACACCAAAGCAGAGAAGTAATGAAGACTTTATGGTCTGACTTATAACCAAGGAAGTCTGTGATGACCTTGGATAAGTCTAAGTTATGTTTTAAATGATAAAACTCAAATGTTCAAATATGGTGTACACCGGTCTCACCCAAATCAAGGATCAGTGAAGTTCAAAGACTCTCCAAATACTAGAACAAAGAAGGAAACAAAGAATCGGTGAGTAAACCGACTTTCGCCAAGAGAAAACAAAACAAATGAAGAAGAAGTGACGGCTAAGTCAAGAGGGCTCACTCGACCGCTCTAGAAACGGGCGAAGAGACACCTACAAGGCCGAAATTGATATACGATAAAGATTCGTAAGATCATGCATTAAATGCTCAAATCATTAAAGGATCAATCAAGGACGGATTATCTCGCTATACGCTTGAAGAAAGAATCCGATCACCGAAATTAAGGAGAATACAATTAAGGGGGAATCAAGAATAAAATCAAGGATTATTCCTCATTAATATAGCCAACGGACGGAATTTCAAAACGAAGGTATTCAAGGCTATAAATAGAAGGCATTGACAGAAAAAGAATACAACAATCAAGAAAGAAAAATCTAGCAGAAACTCTGTTAATTTGAAAAGCCTTCTCTCTGAAATTACAAGGATACATCTAGTGATCAACTCAGACTTCAAAGCTACAAAGTCATACTCGAATCGAGGATTGATCAAGCAAGTGTGTGAATCACATTCACACCAAATCAAGCAAATCAATCGAGAGCAACTCGAGAAGGAGTTGAATCTGTGATAGCCGTTGAAGGATCTTGATCTTAAGAACAAGAGAAGGAAGATCAATCACCAAGCCGCTGCAGTCAAGGAGTGATAGTCTTGTAGATTGTGAAGCTTGGGAAGCCAAGGACAATCATACTATTGTATTTGTGAAAACAATAGTGAATTCCTCCAATCATCACAGGAGAAGAGTGGATTAAGGGATTACACCACCCTGAACCACTATAAGCCTTGTGTCAATTTAATTTCTGCAATTTACTTTACAGCATTCATTTAATTTGCATACATCATAATTTGCATCTGTGGATCGTCTAAACCGATTTGAAAAAATATAGTAAGAGGGACTTATCCATTTGCCCAAAAGCTTTTAACTAGAAGAAGAAAAGTTTTTGAAACTCCACTATAGTCATTCACCCCCCCTCTGACTATAGTTTCACCCTTCTCTGGGACCAACAATTGGTATCGGAGCAGTGTTCCTAGTATCAGAACCTGTTCAGATCTAATTTCTGGTAACAAGGAGATCACATATTTTCAAAGTAGTTTTCAAATCTGAGTTTTTCATTCACTGTCATTTATATCTTCAATTGCACTGATGGATTCCTCAAACTTCTTGTCAAAAGTACCTGTTTTCAATGTTAATAATTTTGATGAATATAAAATAAGAATGTTATCTCATCTTGCAGCAACTCATGAGGAGATGCTGGATGTAATCAACGACGGCCCAATCATGATCACTACTGTGGTAGGCACAGGAGCAGATCAAGGAAAGGAGATAAACAAACCCAAGAAAGATTGGACCAAAGATGACAGGAGAAGAGCAAACCTAGACTTTGTAGCAAAAGATATGATCTTAAAGACTCTACAAAGAACATGTTCATGAGAATAAAGGATTGCAAAACAACGAAAGGAGATGTGGGACAAGCTGGCACTAATCAATGAAGGATCTGAAGCAGTCAAAGAAAATAAACTATCTGTTGCAAAACAGAAGTTTGAAAATTTCAAGATGAAGACAGGTGAATCCATTGATCAGATGGACAACAGATTCTCAAGCATCATCGATGAATCGCAAAATAACTTGGTCACACATATCCCCAAAAAGAAGTATGCTTGAAGATCTTGAGAGGACTACCTGAAAGATGGAAGATCATAACATCGATGTCGTGAGGAACAACAAATCTTGCAAGCAATCGACACTCGACACCGATGTCCCAATTAAAAGCTCATGAATTCGAATTGAACGGCGAAGATGGTGCTCCGGCAGAGACACACAAAATCATCGCATTAGCCGCACTCCCAGAAAGTAACTTTGTCGAATGCATCAAAGAAAGAGACACAGAACTAAGAGAACAGTAGCTTTATTAGTTAAACGTTTTGACAGTTTAAAAGAAGCCATTCAAAGGAAATTCATCATCAAACAAAAAGTCAAGCTCAACCAGAGACATGAAGAAGAAAGATGATGAATACAGATGCTTCCACTGCAACAAGAAAGGTCACTTCAAGGCTGATTGTCCTGAAGAAAATGACAAAGATGATGAAAAGAAGAAATACAAAGCATCCGAAAGAAAAAGGAGCAAGAAGGCACTTAAGGCGTAATCCAAAGCAGTTGAAAAGCATGAAGAATTATCCGACAATGACTCGATGATAGTGATGAAGAAGACAGTTCAGAAAATGAAAAAGCATGCCTATGTCTCATGACCAAAGAATTGGATGAAGATAAAAGTGATAGCTCGGACACTGAGGAAACAATCCTATGTTTAAAGGCTAAAGAATCAGATGAAACTGAGGTAACATCTAGTTCCTTTTCTTCATCTAATGCATCCACATCTAACACTGCACAATCCTCTAGTCTTCCATTAGATACAGCAGACCTAGTCCAAAATCTCATGACTAAATTTGATGAAATTGAAAAGAATCATGAAATTCTGGAAAAAGAATGCAAGGATCTAAGGAAAGAGAATAAGAGATTAAAGAAAGAACTGGATAAAGCAAAAGCTGAATTAACTAGTAAGGAGACCTACTTAAATGATCAACAAAAAAGCGAGATGATCATACATCCATTATTAACATATCGCTTAAGGAAATCTCCTCACCGAAGGAAGGTATCCACTGCACCACTAAAGGCACCAACTTACAAACCCCAAAAAGGTTTGATCTCGAGATCTGGGTCTTGGCTACAACAAATGATGCACGTAGGAATAATGGTCAACACAATTTAAATTGAGGACCACTAGTGGACCAAAATTTAGAAAGAGATGCACTATGTCTCCAACAGATCATCCTGTTCCGGTGAAGTCAAAACCAGCAGTAGTGAAACAACAAACTAAATCCTCATTCCACTCAATCAAGAACAAAAACCATCCGAAAGGAAAAGGAAGACTTTACCCTTCGTGAGGATGATTGAATGTTGCTCTGCAAAATACAAGAAGAAACCATTCCACCAAATGCATCATGTGTTTAAGAAAAACCAATATGTTCTAGACACATGAAGCAAGAAAGGTTTCCTACTGCATTTTGGAAAGTAAAGAAGGATGCAAATGCACCAAAAGGTGGAGAAAAGTATCGTAATACCTTCAAGAAAAAGTACTAGAAGCTATTCTCGCCATGCCTTATACATATGAAGTTGATGACTTCAATTATCCAAAAGAAGACCTTTGGATACACCCTTGGTATGGGAGGCATGATTGCTAACAGTATGGACCCAAACAGTGTTGGGTACCTAAACTTAATTAACTGCTTTTGTAGGATGTCCGTACATAGACAAAGTGGATGTTCCGCACACATGACAGAAACAAGAGATGGCTCACCGACTTCAAGGCTTTTGATGGACCCAAAGTCACATTTGGAGGTAAAGAAAACCCTGGTAAAATTAAGGGGAAGGCACAATAATCAAGAACAATCTAAAGATTCGAGAATGTGGCATATGTCAAGGGGACTTAACTTCAACTGATGAGCATCACCAATTTTGTGACAAAGGCTACAATGTGCACTTCAACAAAGAAGGATGCAAAGTGATTCACAAATCAAACCAACACAATAGTTCTTGTAGGAAGAAGACAAGACAACATGTATGTGGTGGATTGGAGAAACGACCAAGCGTAAAACATGTCTACTTGTCAAGAATAAACAATCAACAAAGTGGATTTGGCACAAAAGATTAAATCACTCAATTTCAAGACCATCAACAAGCTATCAAGGAGCAAGTTAGTTGAAGGCCTGCCAGAGATCACATTCAAAAAGGAAAGTCTATGTGATGCTTGTCGGAAAGGAAAAAAATAAAAAGCTCATTCAAGTCAAAGCCTCATCAATCTACAACAAGAGTTCTACATCCGCTACACATGGACTGTTTGGACCAAACACACCAAAGGAGTGTGAGTGGTAAGAAATACACTCTTGTAGTGGTGGATGACTTCTCAAAGTACACCTGGACCATCTTCATGAATAAGAAGAAAGAAACACTCAAGAAACGCCAGATTTGTTGAGAAGACTCGAAATGAGAAAGAACTAAAGATTATCAAGATCGATCGAGATAGAGGCACCGAATTTCTAAATGAAATTATCGAACCTATTGTGAAGAAAATGGAGTATTACATCAACTATCTCAAGCAGAACTCCACAACAAAATGGTGTAGCAGAAAGAAGAAACAGAACCATCAAGGAAGCAGTCAGGACAATGATAGCAGAAGCATGTTTACCAAAGAGATTTTGGGCTGAAGCAGCAAACATAGCATGCCATACACAAAACAGATCAATCATCAACAAACACCATGGAAAAACTCCATATGAAATATGGAATGGTAGAAAACCCAATATCTCATATTTTCATATGTTTGGATGAAAATGTTTTGTCTTAAACAGGAATCAACTGCATACCTTTGATGAGAAGGCCGATGAAGCAATCTTCATGGGATACTCAGACACCAAAGAAAGCATTCAGAGTACTAAATAAAAGAACTTTGGTGATTGAAGAATCAATACATGTGGTTTTTGATGAACCAAACACAAATGGTGAAGATCTTCAAGATCAAGAAGAGAAACCACCACAAAGAGAAATCTATACAAATGCAACCATACCAACTACTATCCTGAATCATCATTCTGAAGATCAAGAGGAGCCACATACCAATACACCGATGAAGCTCCTCAAGTTGAAGTTCATGCTCGAATGAAGGTATGGAAGCACCAAGTGAAGATCAACTTCAACCGGATCTAAATTGGCTAAGAGACCATCCTCAAGAACAAGTCATTGGAGACATTCACACAGAGTCAAAACCCAAAGACAACCTGAGCACATGCTAACCTTGCTTTCTATCACAAGTGGAACCCAAGACCATAGATGATGCAATCCAAGATGCAGATTGGATCACAACCATGCAAGAAGAACTAAATGAATTTGAAATAAATGAAGTCTGGAACTTGTTGATGAGACTGAAATAACCAACATCATTGGTGCAAAATGGGTATTCAGAACAAGATGGATGAGCAAGGAATCGTTGTCGAAAACAAAGCAAGGCTAGTTGCAAAAGGCTATTCCCAAGTCAAGGAATAGATTATGATGAAACTTTTGCTCCAAAGAGCAAGATTGGAAGCAATCGGACTTTTTCTAGCATTTGTTTGCACACAAAGACTTCAAAGTCTATCAAATGGATGTAAAGAGTGCATTCCTAAATGGACTCTTGGAAGAAGAAGTTTATGTAGAACAACCTCCTGGATTTCAAATTAAAGGAAAAGAAGACAAAGTATACAAACTCAAGAAGGCCCTCATGGACTCAAACAGCACCTAGAGCACAGTATGAAACATCACACACGCTTTACGATCAAGAATGGATTCAACAAAAGGAACTATTGACAAGACTCTATTTAAACTGGAGGAAGGAGCAAGCACATTGCTAGTGCAAGTCTATGTTGATGATATAATCTTTGGATCGGGAGGATGAAAAGGCAGAGAAATTTGCAAACTGATGAAGAGCAAATTTTGATGAGCATGATGGGAGAATTAAACTACTTCCTTGGCCTTCAAGTAAAGCAAATGAAGGATGGCATTTTCATTAGTCAAGCAAAGTATACAAGAGATTTGATACACAAGTATGGGATGGATATAAGTGGCACAAAAGAGACACACCAATGTGTGCCAGAGTCATACATGGAAAAGATGAAGGAGGAAAAGATGTTGATCAAAAATTGTATAGAGGAATTATTGGATCATTATTATACTTAATCATAAGCGAGACTGACATAGCATTTGCGGTAGGAGTATGTGCAAGATTTCAAGCTCAACCAAAAGAATCACATCTTCTAGCGCTTAAAAGGATAATCAAATACTTGAAAAACACTTTAAATGTTGGTATTTGGTATCCAAAAGATGGAGGATTTACATTGATATCATATTCGGACTCGACTATGCCGATGCAAAATAGATTGAAAAAGCACCTCCTGGAACTTGCCAAATGCTAGGAACCAGACTAGTCTCTTGGTTCAGTAAAAAGCAAAACTCCATATCTACATCAACAACTGAAGCAGAATACATAGCATCAGGTAGCTGTTGTGCACAAGTACTGTGGATAAGACAACAACTAAGGGACTATGGAGTAGAAGAGAAAACAATTCCAATCATGTGTGATAACACAAGTGCAATATCCATTACAGAAAATCCAGTATTGCACTCAAGAACAAAGCACATTGATGTAAGACATCATTTTATCAGAGACCATGTTGAAAAGGGGGATGTCATCCTAAAACACATACCCACTGAAGATCAATTGGCTGACATCTTCACTAAACCACTCAGTTATGAAAGATTCAGCAAGCTAAGAACTGAGTTAGGAATGATTGAAATTGAATAAGTATCAAAAAGCGGCTAACTGGAGTTATCGGCTAAGTGACTTCATTAACTGGTACGACCTTTGCCGTTACAGGAGATGCAGCAAGTAAGGCAATCGCATCCAAATGAAGGTAACTTAACTGATTGTTAGGAATAAGTGAAATGGAGCA
This sequence comes from Gentiana macrophylla, assembly GCA_026214975.1. Lineage (NCBI taxonomy): Eukaryota > Viridiplantae > Streptophyta > Magnoliopsida > Gentianales > Gentianaceae > Gentiana > Gentiana macrophylla. The sequence goes on along the minus strand of CM047809.1, from coordinate 77,346,718 downwards.
ATAAGTAAAGAACCTATAGAACGGCTAAGTGGCGGCGCCAAGGCACTTCAATCGAAATAAAGACTTGGACAAATTAAGAGTGTGAACAAAATCAATTCTGATTACACGTGGAGAATAAGGAAATTATGGAGGATTATTCTATACACACGTGGCGATCAACTTATGATCATGGAGGTAATTATATTATTTTTCGAATTATAAACTCCTCGATTCCCGGGCTCTATCATTACTTGCCTCAAACCACACCCCCTCTCCTCGAATATCGCGATTTTTATACGCAAAATCACGCCATTATGCCACAAATCCTTCCATATTCAAAACCACGCTCACACTACCCAAATCACACTATAAAAACAAGACTTAGAGATTTTCAGAAATCTTTACGCTTTCTTGTCAATTACAAACTCTTGATTCTTTCTATTGCAAACTGAAATTCATTTCCAAAACTTCTCTCCTCTTCAAAAATGGCATCATCCTCCACAAACACCTAAGCCGGATATGAAAAATCGATTGCCACGGATCCTTCTTTCAAGAAGAACACTACTTGAAATCGTGTGGAAATGACGAAGATGCCAAACGATTAGCGGCGAGTTGCAAAATCCTAAAGCTATCAACCTTCCTCAATCCTCCTATCACCGAGGTTTGCTATGAAAGTCTAATTTCTTCGAAATCTGCACAATACGTGCATGGGCTCCTCTCCGAAGAAGGTGACGAGTGGGAAGAAGACAAGATTGTAGCATCCGCCAACGGAAAGGAAGTGACGATTATGAAAAAGGTAATTCACAAACATCTCATACTTTCCAATAAAGGTCAAGCAAAAGTGACACTTGTATCACAAAACTTGGATGATTTCGGGCAACAATTGCCAAACGGCAAACCCAGGATCCACAAAGGTCAACTGCTTGAGATCTCACTTTAAAGAAACCATTCAATGAGTTCGATTGCCCTAATTGGCAAGACCATTGAAGGAAAATTGGGAGCAAATAATGCAATGACAGAAATCGAATGAGGTCGATGGGAATCATCTACAATAATCTGCAATTCAACTCGGGCAAAATACTTCTTTCTAAGACTCAAAGAGCAAATCCAAGGTGAAGAAAAAGCAACAAACAAGGGGACAAAAGAAGGGAAGACAAAGAAAGGACAATTGGGTGAAAAAGTCATATGGTATTCGATTACACTATTTATTGCAATGTCTCAAAGTCCCCACAGTACAACTCCACAAACCGCATGAATCCAAAGTCATGTTTACTTATCTTAAACAACAACGAAGGAAGGAGAAGGGAAGAGAAAGAAACCTACACGCAAAGACCACCGGTCAAAGAAAGAAAAAAAGATTCAAATAAGTCTTGAAAAGACCGACTTTGCACAATTGATTGATGAAGGAGAAGAGGAAGAAGGTTCGACAATCGAAGCGCAACGAGCAAGAAGAAGAAATCGATGGGGGATCAACAAAGATCCTAATAAAGAAAACACCGGAGAGGATGAGGAATCATCTCCGTAAGAAGTCAGATAATTGACTGCAAACGATATAGATGATCGAATTGCAGAATATCTTGAGTGGAATGAAGGTGATTCCAAACAACAGCTTCAAGACTCAGATCACATTCTTGCTGAAGAAGCATGGCTATTTGACTTTCTGGGAATCACAACTCTGGTAGGTGTACTTGATGAATCACCTCTATGGAAAATGGTTGATGCAGCCAAGGCAAAACTGCCCCAGATCTCTGGGTGACAAAGTGATGACTCAGAAGATGATGGGGATGATCATGATCCAGATGATGGTGATGATCATGATGACAATGATGATAATGATCATGATCAGGATGATAATGATGATCTTGATCAAGACAGAGAAGAGAACTCTCCTGCACCAGATGCAATTGATGACACCACTCTTCTCCGTACATTTATGAAAACCCAAGCCTCCGGCAAGTCTACATCTCCAAAGAAAGACATCCACTCAACCGCTGTGCAGGAATGTTCCACCAACAAAGAACACGTTGTGGACACTCGCTCACCGCTTTGCCACTCAGATCAAGACAACCCCGGAATAGAAATAGGGAAACAGCAGCAGACTCAAGCCACACCAAAGACACACATCTACCCAAATACTTGAAGATCTAGATGTACATGCAGATGTCACTCAACATCCGCAGACAAGGGACAAGCAGACAGATCCGTAACCAACAAACAAGGCGTAAAATCTCTCACCAACACCGGCATTACAAATGAAACTTTTGAGAAAGCGCGGACTTGCTAGTGAAGAATTGGAACAACAAGCAATGTATCTCGGATCTATGACTTGACTTTTAAAGACAAAAGCTCCTCCATTGAAAACAAGTTTCGTGCCATTGCGTAATACATTGATGCACAAAATATTGTTGTTCAACAACAAGGAAATCTGATGAAGCAACTCAACATCAATATTACCAACAAATCTTGCAGGCCTCGGGCAACACATCTCCCAAGAAAACGAATCACCGCGTAGCTTTTGGGACTAGACTTGGAGTGTCAATGAGAAATTGAATGATCACAACAAAAGATTCACTTCCATTGAATCAAAACTTGACTCTCTGATTGGAACGGCAGAGGCCACCAATAGCATCCTACTCCAGCAAAGGGATGATGCTGCCAAAAAGGGGGAAAACCATGATAAGCCTGAAGGATCAACAATCAGACCCCCAAACTTCACTGAAGAACAACCGAGGGCAAGGATAGAGAAATAAGAATCGAAATGAAGCGGAAGAACTGACAAAGAAGAAGTCGTCGAGAAGAAAGGGAAAAGGCCCTAAAGAACCTCCTCGCATTGGATTTCCTCACCCTATGCAAAGAAGAGATGATGATAGAGATAGTCCGGCAGACAAAGAAAGGCCTGGATCCACCCAAAGAAAGAGGATCACCCAGTCAACACAGGACTCAAAGACGGAGGAAAAACCAAAGAGAGGTAGCAGCAGCTCGAGATATACTTGAGGAGCACAGGACTTACATCGGTCACCAAAGCAAAGCGAATATGATGCGGATGTCTTGGACCATGTAAGAGAATTTTTCGAGTACAAGAAGGACTCTATCCTCACTCCTCACAAGATGAAGCCTCACCTGATTGGCTAAGCTATCAGGATGAAAGGATGAGAACCGATATGGCCAAACTTTACAATGAAGTCAAAAGAGAATTTGCACTTCTCAAACAAGCCAACAATAAACCAAGCTCATCCATACCACTATCTCAAAAAAGGACCGGAAGACTTGCCAAATTTGAAAAGCAAGAGGAATTCAAATATATGGCAAAATTCTTCAACCCTATGGGGAGAATGGAAAACAGAGGCGTGGAGTCTCTACAAAAGCCTCAAGTTTGCAGATTCACATATTGCTGAGGCTAGGGAAAGACTTGAAAAATATTTTGGAGAACCTAAGGCAAATGAGACCATGCCTGATTTCAACAGACTCTTTGCCAAAAGAGTTTTTCAGGGTGTATCTGAATACACAGCTTTGGCTTACTGGAAGTGGGAGTTTCCAGAAATTGACTGGAAAGACATGGAAGAGGTTCAAACTACGAAATTCAAGAGGTACAAGGCTGAATTGAGCAAAATGTAGTTTGTAACACTTGAATAAAGTCTTAGAAATTATTACCCTATGATGGATGAATAAAATTATTGAACTTTCAATCTGTTGTGTATTATGAAAATCTTGATTACTTATGTTCAGGCTTATGAGGGTTTTGGCATCATCAAAAAGGGGGAAATTGTTAGGAACATGTTATTATGTTTTGATGATGGCCATACTAAATTTGTTATAGCAAGCCCGAAATAAGTTAGAATTCTCTGTATAAGTCTTTACTTAGGTCCGACAAGTTGTATAAGTTAAGTCAGACAAGTATTGTACTAGTTGGTAGGATGGCAAAGCAAAGACAGATATTCAAGCAGAGTGAAGCCACCAAGCACCAAAGAGAGAAGTAATGAAGACTTTATGGTCTCGACTTATAACCAAGGAAGTCTATGATGACCTTGGATAAGTCTAAGTTATGTTTTAAATGATAAAACTCAAATGTTCAAATATGGTGTACACTCGGTCTCACCCAAATCAAGGATCAGTGAAGTTCAAAGACTCTCCAAATACTAGAACAAAGAAGGAAACAAAGAATCGGCCGAGTAAACTGACTTTCGGCAAAGAGAAAACAAAACAAATGAAGAAGAAGTGACGGCTAAGTCAAGAGGCTCACTCGACCGCTCTAGAAACGGCGAAGAGACACCTACAAGGCCGTAATTGATATACGATAAAAAGATTCGTAAGATCATGCATTAAATGCTCAAATCATTAAAGGATCAATCAAGGACGGATTATCTCGCTATACGCTTGAAGAAAGAATCCGATCACTGAAATTAAGGAGAATACAATTAAGGGGGAATCAAGAATAAAATCAAGGATTATTCCCTCATTAATATAGCCAACGGACGGAATTTCAAAAACGAAGGTATTCAAGGCTATAAATAGAAGGCATTGACAGAAAAAGAATACAACAATCAAGAAAGAAAAATCTAGCAGAAACTCTGTTAATTTGAAAAGCCTTCTCTCTGAAATTACAAGGATACATCTAGTGATCAACTCAGACTTCAAAGCTACAAATTCATACTCAGAACTGAGGATTGATCAAGCAAGTGTGTGAATCACATTCACATCAAATCAAGCAAGCTCAATCGCAGGCAATCGAGAAGGAGTTGAATCTGTGATAGCCGTTGAAGGATCTTGATCTTAAGGAACAAGTAGAAGGAAGATCGAATCACCAAGTCGCTGCAGTCAAGGAGTGATAGTCTTGTAGATTGTGAAGCTTGGGAAGCCAAGGACAATCATACTATTGTATTTGTGAAAACAATAGTGAATTCCTCCAATCATCACAGAGAAGAGTGGATTAAGGGATTACACCACCCTGAACCACTATAAGCCTTGTGTCAATTTAATTTCTGCAATTTACTTTACAGCATTCATTTAATTTGCATACATCATAATTTGCATCTGTGACTGTCTAAACCGATTTGAAAACAATATAGTAAGAAGGGACTTATCCGCTGCCCAAAAGCTTTTAACTAGAAGAAGAAAAGTTTTTGAAACTCCACTATAGTCATTCACCCCCTCCGACTATAGTTTCACGCTTCTCTGGGGCTAACAGTAAAACCCCTGGAATATATAAAACATGGTCACATGTGAAAGAATCAATTAATGTTCCTGATCATGTATTCTATGGATTTCATACATTTGCACCAGCTAAAAAATTGGCATTTAAAAAACATATAGCCAATTTCTATATTGAGGAAGTCATTAGAACTGAGATCAGTGACTTATCTGATATGCCGCTGGTAAGTTTTGAGAAAAATTCCCTCCAATTATACTATCATAAGCTACAAAAAGAGATACTTGATCTCAAAAAATAGGCTTGTCATAAACATATCAAAAGATTACGGATCAGTACCTCTTGATCCAGTAAAAACATTTTTTCATCCTCATTCACAAATACTCAGATTGCCAGTTACAATAAGGCAGCATATCTTCAACATTGCACGACAAAACTTTGAAGCAAGAGAAGAAAAAATACATGAATTTCTTGATTTCATCTTACAAAAGAAATTATGTATTAAAGGAATCTTCATACAACAAGAATACTACCATAACAGGACAAAAGAATGTCACAGCCCAGAATGTATACGACAACCATGTAGCTGCATGTTAGATTACAAAATAAACAAGTGTGCAATTGACTTTGAGCAATTTAATATACATCACCAAGGTGGAACAATGTTCAAAGGAGAAACAATTACAATACAAACTCTCCTAGACTTTGGATTGATCGATTTTATTCTCTTCCAACCTAACACAATATCTGGCTGCTGTGTGGGGAGCAAATTTAAACAAATCATCAATGATTTCCAAATACTATCACAACAATCCTCCTCCAATTCGGTCAATGTGGCGTGGTGGCAAACATTGAATCAAAATCTCCGTAATGGATAAATCATATCTTTGAACTCGCTGAAGCATATCACATTCCTAGAAAAATATCGAGTCAACCCAAAGAACACTAAAGCGGGTACAATGGAGAGTTTGAATATAGGATAAAATGCAATTATCCAAAAAGATTACAGATAGATAGATGGAGAAGTAGAACCATCGCCTTCAATCTTTGGGAAAAGAACCATCTCACATTCTTTTGGATGCGTCATGAATTAATATATCAAAATCACATTTACAAAATATATATACAGGAAGATGAGGAAAAGAATCAACAAATATGTATTCCGTACAATATACATACCAAGTTCACAGACCTAGTGAATTGGTATCAGACGGAAGATTTCATAAAAGGGGAAACAGACTCTTTTCCAAAAGAAAGGAAACTAGGAAGAATTTAATTTTTTAACATTGGTATGCAATAAAAAACAAAAGTTACTATGGCTAATTGGCAAGTAAAAGATACATGGGACCCATGTCGTCCATTATATCATGACTTTTACTGTTCAAATAGTAAAAGAAAGATTCGATTACTGTTCATATTTGGACCGATCTGGCACCCAACCGCCTATATAAGCACACCTTGGGGCTCATTCAAGAAAGAAGGTAAAAAAAAGAGAGAGAACACAAATAGAGAGAGAAATCTAGAGAAAGAAAGAAGTTTTCTCTGAAGAAAACCTCCAAATCTTTTCTAGTTTCCAACTTCTAAATTTCTTTTTTCAATTCCATAAATCTTTCTAATGTTCTTGATTGATCTTTCTTCTATACTATAAAGAAGATAGATTCAACTTGAACTTTGATCTTTAAGTTGAAGTTAAGTCCAACTTGGACTTGTTCTTGAAGTTTGGTTCCACCTAGAACTTGTATAACAACTCCGGTGAGCGGTGGTTTCCGGCAACCGGTAGTCAAAGTTTCAGATCTCATCGCTCTTCCAGAAAGATCTACTATTCTACTATAAAGGTAGCTTCTTTACCTAAAAAAAGAGAGAGAGAGAAAGCTAGAGAAAGAAAGAAGTTTTCTCTGAAGAAAACCTCCAAATCTTTTCTAGTTTCCAACTTCTAAATTTCTTCTTTCAATTCCATAAATCTTTGTAATGTTCTTGATTGATCTTTCTTCTATACTATAAAGAAGATAGATTCAACTTGAACTTCGATCTTTAAGTTGAAGTTAAGTCCAACTTGGACTTTTTTTTGAAGTTTGGTTCCACCTGGAACATGTATAACAACTCCGGTGAGCGGTGGTTTCCGGCAACCGGTAGTCAAAGTTTCGATATATCTGTTCTTCCTCAAAGATCTACTATTCTACTATAAAGGTAGCTTTTTACCTAAATACTATCATCTACTTATGTGGTTGCGATCATAAGCACCACCGCTTTTCTTTTCTTTTACGATTGCCGGCATCCACAAAGTCATACATGTCTATCGCTACGCGGACTACCGCATGAGATAAACGTGGCTTAGACGAACGAACAGTTGTTTCCGTCAACAGACTACTTTCTGTTCCACGAGATCTGTGGTGACTCTTTCAAATAAGATTGAGGGTTCTCACGATCGTTTAATACTGTTCCGTCCAACTGGTCCTTAATTCAATTGTTACTTTTTGTCATTTTATTTTTGTTATTTTATTTCTGTTATTTTATTTTATGTTTATACAACTAATCCACTGAGTTATCTTCTCAGTCGTGTTTATAGTATATATTATTGTTACTTTTTGTCATTTTATTTTTGTTATTTTATTTTTGTTTTTTTATTTTATGTTTATACAACTAATCCACTGAGCTATCTTCTCAGTTGTGATTATAGTATATATTATTATTATTATTATATTATATATCTATATATACACTACTTATAATATAAAAAATATAAACAATAAAAAATAAAAAATATAAAAAAGAAGTTCGGTAATTACCGACATATTTACATTTCATATTTTTATTTAATTTTCCACTGGGTTATCTTCCCAGTTGGGCTCATAACTGGTCATCTTCCAGTTTATCTTTTATGTTCTTACTTTCTTTTTAATTTTTGTATTTATTAATTGTATCTTTATATATCGTTCTATATCCGTGTCCTTCCCCGTCCCCTTGTCTCCCCTTGCTCGATCACTGTGGCCATCCTGGTATCGGACCCCACGAGGGGTAGTGTTGTGTGTGGTGTAGCGTGTCCGGCATCTTTATGGACTTATTTCTATGTTTTGATGATGAGTGCCATACTAGTCATATAGTGCAAAGGCAAAAAGATGTCTAGATCAAATGTATAGGTTTATTAGAGTTTGATTTATGAATAGGTTTGATCAAACAAGCAATCAGAATGGTCACCGACTTGTTTCAACAGATCGGTCTAGTCAAGTGGGGTAGATAGGTCGATGAGACTAGTCTTGAACCTGCTGAAGACTGAAGGCTGAGGATTCAAACTCAGTAAATGAAGGCTAAGGGATCAAACTTAGTAATTTAAGTCAAGGATATGGAATCAGTACTTAGGGAAATCTGTGATGACCTTCCTGATTACATATACCTTGTGAAGAAGGTCTAAGTTCCATAAGTTGGATGATATTTGGAACTTGGTTATAATTAAAAGGGTGTAATGTAACTTCATAAATAAAAGTTAGATAAAAAAAATCAGCTGCATTGTATTCTATACACAAAGAATATGTCGTGTCAAATGATCGATTGGTATCTCAAAGAGTGATGAACCTCACCGACATAATAACTCGATTAAATCAAGATTACTTGGATAAGGACATCCAACTACTTCTAATTTATCAAACAAATCAAGGGCTAAGATCAAAAAGACGTTGGGATGGCTCAGATTTTTATCCAATGGTTACAAGTCAAAGGGTGGACAGACTGCACTGTCAAAAAGGAATTCTGACAGTGTCAGTCCTATGAATAGTGACAGAATGCAAATCAGATGGGACAAAAACGAGGAACGGTTATATTTGAATTTCAAATACAAGTCACATGCATTCATGCCTATAAATAGAGGACTTTCAACACAGAAACAAGAGGATGAAAATTGAGAAACTTTGAAGAGATACTTTAATGAGCTGAAAAACACCCTGCTGAACTTACTAAACTTAAAGCTACTGATCCAGAGAAATTCTTCAAGTGTATTCTACATTCAAGCTATATCAAGCATACACACTTGAAGACTGCAAGCTGCTGATTATATCATCCTAATCAAGCTGCTGCATTTGAATCATTTATTTGATTCATTCTTTATTTTATAAAGAACCTGCTGAAGACCGTGAAGCACTAGTTGTGTGAAAGACTGTTGATTGTGGTGGAGCTGGTGAAGAGGCAATTCTACCCTTCAAGGACCAGTGAAAGACTCAGGAGCAGCAATCCTACTGCTCCTCGATCTTTAGTTTGTGAAGCCATAGTTATTGGTGATGGACAAGCAACCTTAGGAATCTTTGTAACTGATATTCCAAAGATCTCTACTGAATTTCCTCCAACATCACAGGAGAAGAGTGGACGTACAGGATTACACCACCTGGAACCACTATAAAAATCTGCCTACTTACTTTCAAAGATTTACATTCTCGCACTTCGTCCATTTCATTCATCACCAATCCGATCTAGCAAATCAAATCACACACATACACTAATGAGTATCTAATACTTAGTATCATATTTAACAACAAGTAACAAGGCTTAATGTTGATATAATTCCATTGCACAAATTCAAAGAATCGAATCGTCGATGAACTCATCATTTATCGCCAGGCTCTCGAGGTCTCGATGAGACTCTTCAAGTATCGCAGTCAGTGGAAGTGCGCAATTTGTTAACTCCAAAGTTTTAGGTGTTAAGTTTATTCACCCCCCCTCTAAACTTAACCAAAGCCTTTTCAAGGGACCAACAATTGGTATCGGAGCAGTGCTTCTGTTCTGAAGAAATCCTACTTGTTGTGCTTGTGAGAATTCTTTGAAACTTTCTTTCAAGTTACTGATTTTCAAAGACTTGCATCATGGATAACACACAGTATGCTAGAACAATGTTGATGTGTTCTCTAGATAGATTTGATGAGTATAAACGTCGAATGCAGGCTTACCTTGCTGCAACTCATGATGAGATGATGGATGTACTAACTCATGGACCACTGGAGATTACCAAGCCAAGAATGTGATGGTGAAACTCACCGAGTACATTCCAAAACCAAAAAGAGAATGGAATGCAGAAGATAGGAAGAGAGCAAACCTCAACAACATTGCTATTGATATCATTTTTAGAACCTTGGATAGCAATATGTACATGAAGGTTAAAGATTGCAAAACTAAACTGCTAAGGAACTTTGGGACAAGATACATTTGATCTGTGAAGGCACTGATGCAATAAAGAAGAATAAAATCAGTGTGGCCAGAAAGAGGTTCCAAAAGTTCAAAATGCTGCCAAATGAAACCATTGAGCAAATGGAATCAAGATTTAATGCAATCCTGGATGAACTTACCCTGCTAAGTATAAGTTACTCAAAAGAAGAAATAAACACCAAAATCCTGGAGGCTCTACCTGCAAAAGATGTTTGGAAAATGAAGGTGACTGCAATAGAAGAAATGAGAAAGTTGCATGAAGAAGACACCTTCAAATTATTTTCAGTTCTTAAGGCTTATGAATTTAGCAAAAAGCTTGTACCTGAGGCTGAAAAAGAAGAGCCAAAGACCACTGCATTGGCTGCTTCACATCAGGAAGAAACATCAGGAGGACAAGATGATCTGGGATGAAATGCAAGTCTGATTGCCCTCTTGAGCAAGAAAATCGGGATGATGAAGACCGGAAAGGCCCTTCAAGAAATTTCACAAAGAGGCCTCTTGAAAGAAGGAAATAAGAATCAAAGAAAGATAATGACTGTCAGGCTTTCATTGCAAGAAACCAGGACACTTCAAACTGGATCGTCTGAGTTAAAACAAAGTAAGGAACCTGATTATCTTTGCTTCAACTGCAAGAAGCCTGGACACTTTAGACCTGATTGTCCAGACCTACTGAAGACCAAGAGTCAACAAAGAAGACATGGCAAGAAGGCTATGGTTGCTGAAGATGAATCAGGGTATGAAGTGGAATCTGAAAAGGGAAATGAATCAGATGACACAAAGACCAAGTGGTTCTTTGTTAGGAAGATTATGCTTTGATGGCCAATATGGATGAAACGAGGAGGTATACAACACCGGTATCTATCAATACTCCTGCTGGAAGTGATTGTGAATCAACTTGTGGTTCAAATCCTAGAAATTCTGACAACAATGAGACTTTGGATGCCATCCTTAATCAACTGAGGATAATACAATCTGGTTATGAGATTGTGAAGGCTGAAAAAGAAGCTCTTGAATTGGAAGTTGGAAGATTGAAAGCTGAATTAAGGGTTCTCAAAGGTAAGGAAAAAGATGTTGGACAGAATCAGTATAAGTCTGCTGAACATCCAGCAGCCTCTGAATCTGCTGAACCATCTTGTTCCACTACTGCATACAAATCAGGAAAGCCTTATGGGGATAGAACAGGGCTTGGATTTGGAACTCAACAATCTAACAAGAATGGATCCAGTAAGGTCACTGAACCTAGTACCAGAATTGGTCCTAAGTTTGTACCTGCACTAGATCCAACTCCCAGTAAGGTTGCTGAGGCAGTAAAACCCAATGAGAATGCTTCAAGGAAGCAAAATCGAGTCAAAGAAGTCAACGACTCTAATAAAAGAATAAATCTAAAAATAGATTGCCGTGCCTTCTAAGCTCTGCCGATAGCGGACACACTACCAAGTCTCTGCTTGGACCACGTAGGGTAAGGTAAGAAAGCGAAATATTCCAAGGATAAGAATCCTAAACCCAAAAATGTTAATCATTAAAGGGATACTTATCTCAGGGGGAAAGGTAGACTGTTCCATACCGATGATGATTGGAATATTCATGTATCTAATGCTAGAAACAAGAAGTATAACCATGCTACTAGGGTAAAACCTAGGCAATGGGATCAATGAGATGACTTACACAAGACCTCGTGAGACTCCATACTACGAGTACATTCCTAACAGACAAAAACTAATGGTTATGCTAATGTTTCTAACAACCAAAGTCACTTCAAACAAAGATTATAAACCAAAAGGCCGAAAAACATATGTGATTCCTACACAACCTCTTTGCTAGAACTTATGGATGTGTGGAATATATGTATGAACCAAAGTATGACACATTCGGGAGAAGACCTTATGGAAACAGACACTAGGGGTCATGCTTACCATCGACCATTATGGACCCAAACAGGTTTGGGTACCTAAAATGTATTAACTTTGTTTTGTAGGTGTCCGGTACTTTGTGATGGATGTTCCGGACATATGACAAAGAATAAGCACTGTTTGTCAAACTTTGTGGCAAAAGATGGTCCAAGGGTGAATTTTGGCAACAAGAATACACCTGGATACAAAAGAGGATATGGCACACTTGTCAGGAATGGACTTACAATCAAGAATGTTGCATATGTGGAAGGACTGGACTACAACTTGCTGAGCACTGGACAATTCTGTGACATGGGATACAAGGTCACTTTTGAGAAAAACAACTGTATTGTCATTAGTGAAAGAGGTGATCAAGTTGTACTTGCTGGTAGAAGACAACAAAACATGTATGTTGTGGATTGGTCTACTGCAGTTCCAGAAACCTGCATGATTGTGCTTACCAAATCAGAACTCAATTGGTTATGGCACAAGAAGTTGAATCATCTAAATTTTGATGATATCAATCAGTTGGTAAAGAAGAAGTTTGGTGATCGTTTACTCGAGATCACATTCAAGAAGGATGCTATATGTGATGCATGTCAGCAAGGTAAACAAATAAAGTCAAGCTTCAAATCAAAGACTAAACAATCAACTAATAGAGTGTTGGAGCTGATGCATATGGATCTTTTTGGACCAATAACTCCAACAAGTGTGACAGGAAAGAAATACACCTTAGTGGTTGTGGATGATTATTCAAGGTACACTTGGGTGATATTTATGAACAAGAAAAGTGAAACACTCAAAAGCATGCCTAATCTTTTGAAGAGATTACAGAATGAGAAAAGTTTAACAGTAATAAATATAAGATCGGATCGAGTCACCGAATTTCTCAACAAAGTTATAAGAGAATATTGTGAACAGAATGGTGTACTACATCAACTAGCTGCTGCTGGTACACCTCGGCAAAATGGGGTTGCTGAAAGAAGAAATAGGACCTTAAAGGTAGCAGGAAGGACAATGATATGTGAAGCATTGCTACCTGAAAGATATTGGGCTGAAGCAGTTAATACAGCAAGCTATACACAAAACAGAACATCAGTGAACAAGAAGCTGCTGAAGACACCTTATGAGGTTTGGAATGGAAGAAAACCAAATATATCCTATTTCCATCCATTTGGAAGTAAATGTTTTATCCTAAATCACAAGGTTCATTTGAAGACTTTCCAACCAAAGTCGATGAAGGGATTTTCTTGGGATATTCTTCATCGACAAGGCATTGAGTGGTCTTGAACAAGAGGTCATCAAACATGAAGAAACAATCCATGTTGTGTTTGATGAACCTAAGTTTATCGGGTATGGAAGATGAAGATTGTGAACTCACCGAGAATCAACAAGTCACCGATCCAGATTGTGTTGAAGTTTTGGAAAGATTCAATGACTTAAAAGTTTACGATCTCGTCCTCGCCGAACACCCTACTGGTGACATTACTGATGCAACAAACTGAAGCAATCCAAGGATCTGCTGAACCCCCTATTGTTGAAGAAGCTCAAGAGACCCTCATCAAGATGAGGTTCCTGATAATCAAAATAACCGTAATCCACAATGGTTAAGATTCACCTCTTTGAACAAGTTATTGGCAATGTACGACAAGGTGTAAGGACCGTAAGACAACTGGAAGCTATGTTTACTTGTTTTCTATCTCAAATGGAACCTAAAGTTGTTGAAGAAGCAATTTCAGATCCAGATTGGATAATTGCTATGCAAGAGGAATTAAATGAATTTGAAAGAAATCAAGTTTGGACACTAGTTGAAAGGCCAAGTCATGCAAATATCATTGGTACTAAGTGGGTATACAGAATTAAACTTGATGAATCTGGTACCATTGTGAGGAATAAGGTCGACTACTAGTTGCAAAAGGTTATTCTCAAGCGTATGAATAGATTTTGATGAAACTTATGCACCTGCTGCAAGATTGGAAGCTATCGACTATTCTTGGCACATCTTTGCATATAAGAACTTCAAGGTTTATCAAATGGATGTCAAAAGTGCATTTCTGAATGGCATTCTAGAGGAGGAAGTGTATGTTCAGCAACCTCTTGGATTTGAAGTTAAAGATTAAGAAGATAAAGTGTATAGACTCAACAAAGCACTTTATGGACTAAAACAAGCACCAAGAGCTTGGTATGAGACTTTATCTCAATTCTTGGTGGACAATGGTTTTACAAAAGGCACCATTGACAAGACACTTTTCAGAATCAGTGAAGGAGACAAAGACCTGTTGGTGATGCATTTTATGTGGATGACATAATTTTTGGTTCTGAAAATGATCTACTTTGTGAAAAGTTTGCTAATCTAATGAAGAGTAAGTTCCAAATGAGTATGATGGGAGAAATGAACTACTTTTTGGGATTGCAAGTCAAGCAGATGAAAGATGGAACCTTCATTCATCAAACCAAGTATACCAAGGAGTTGCTGAAGAATTTTGGTATGGAAAATAGCACTAAAAATTCAACTCCTATGAGTACAAATATCAGATTGGATGAAGATAAAGAAGGCAAAGATGTTGATCGACTTTATATAGAAGGATGATAGGCGATCTGTCTTGTACCTAATCGCCAAAGCAGACTGATATATCCTTTGTCAGAGGTGTTTGTGCAAGATTTCAATCTAAACCTAAAGAAAGTCATTTAGGTTCACCAAAAGAGTTCTCAAGTACCTAAAAGAGACTTTGGGAGTAGGAATATGGTATCCCAAGGATGGAAGCTTCAAAGTTATATCCTACTCAGATTACGATTATCTTTGATGCAAAATTGATAGAAAAAGCACCTCGAGAACTCAATGCCGCTTAATGGGAAATAGACTGGTCTCCTGGTTCAAAGAAGAAATGAATTCAATATCAACTTCCACTCTTTGAATTTTGAATACATTGTCTTTGGAAGTTGTTTGTGCACAAGTATTATGGCTAAGACAACAATTAAGGGATTATGGAATTGAGGAAAAAGAAATTCCAATTATGTGTGACAACACAAGTGCAATTGCAATCACAGAAAATCCAGTTTTGCACTCAAGAACCAAGCATATTGATGTGAGACATCATTTTATAAGAGATCATGTTGAGAAGAAAGATGTGGTGGTTCTATATGTCCCTACTGAAAATCAACTTGCTAATATTTTCACTAAACCACTTGATAGTGAAAGATTTTCCAAATTAAGGACTGAACTTGGAATTATAAAAGTTGGTGATACTCAAAGAATGTCTTGAATTCACCAAGGGGATTAGTCTTTGCTATGTTGGGTGAGCTCACTTAGCAGATTAGTCATTGGTATCAACAATTCCATGTACTTATGTTTGGACAATTGAGCAAATGAGGTTGCCAAGGGGATTGGTCTTTGTCATGTTGGGTGAGCTCACTTGACAGATCAGTCATTGGTATTAAACTTCATCTTGTATTATCAATTGTACGAAACAAGAAGAAATTAAGGATCAAGTGAGTCACTTTATCGCCAGAGTTTGAAGTGCCTTTATCGCCAGACTCATTGAGCCCACCTCTTGAGGACTACCTGCGCCGAATGGAACGTTACTCAGTCAAATTTTATTAAAGTCAAAAAGCAGTTTGGCGGGATATTTATTTATCCATTATTACCATGGTTAACACGATCTAACGGTTACAAACGTTATGGAGTAGTAATGGGCCACGTGTCAAGACAAAGATTTATTCAGATTAATCGTGGTCAAGCATCAATGTTCGTACCTTGTGACAGCTGCAACTACTCACCGCCTATATATTCGCATCATTACACGAGAGATTATCTACTTGCAAAATCGCTTTTATCATCGCGAATTTCACAATCGTGTGAACACAGATTCATAATCAATCTTCTCCATCTCATTCTTCTCATACAAATGGCGGAAAAGATTGATGTCCAGATTGAATCAAGACAAAGTGTTAGAGGCTTTGTTGTGGATGCAAACAGAACTGAATTGGCCATTAATATCGGTCGAAGAATAAGGAGATATGTTGGTCTGGAGAATGTGCTGAATATAAGACTGGAGACAATCTCATATACAAATGTTGTCAGTTTCTGGAGAAACATTCAAATAAAGGAAGGAACTGAAGCATTTAAAACGGCTGTGAAGGGACAAGAAATAGAAATTTCCTCAAGTCTGCTGAGGGAAGTTTTTGGTTTTGAAGAAGTAGTGGATGGTCCAGTGAATCCTGAAGCAATGGGATTGGACAAGATGGCGTTTGTTGATCAAATCAAAACAAATGAAGCCACCAAATATGTTCCAGGCATCAACTGCAGACATATTGGGTATGAGTACAACCTGCTGAGCCAGCTCATTGCAAAGAATATATTGGGGTTGATTGGAAGTATGGATACTCTATCAGGACCCAAGATAGAGCTGATGATAATCATTTTCAGGAGCATGAAATTTGATTGGGCTGGCTATTTCATTCATTACATGAAGAAGGTAGCCAAGGAAGAAAAAGAGGGAAAGAGGAAATCCAAGGCCTTGCCCTTATGATTAATGGTTCAGACCCTGCTGAATCACTTGGAGGTTCCTGACATAGAACCTGAAAAGATTAATCGGTCTAGATACAAGAAAAATTGATTATGCTATTCCTGGTCTGGATGATGATGAAGAGGTTGCTGGAGAGGCTGCTGATGATGGTAATGGTGGAGATGATGGTGATCTTTGGTGGTGGCGAGTCCAAAGAAACTAAGAAGGTATCTCATAAAACTCTTTGCACCAAAGAAAGTCACTTGAGAAAAGAAAGGCTGATGATGTTAGAAAGATTACAGAAATCTTGAAGCCTAAAAAGACAAAGAAGCAAACAAAGACAGATCATTGAGTCTGACGAGGGTTCAGTGGAGGTTATCGACCTGCTTTTGTCTTTGCAAGAAGAATGCTGTGTTGAAATCTTGAGGAACAACGAAGGAAGCTAGTAGAAAGAGAAAATCTACTGGAAATGATGATGATGAACCCCTCTCCAAGAGGATGAAGGAGATTGCCAAAAAGAAGAAACATGGAAAGGGGAAAGAACTGAAAAACTTGGAAGCACAAAGAGTCCAAGAGGAAGCATCAGTAGAAGAGGAAGAAGAGGCTGTTGAGGTTGAGCCCTTAACTATCATCAAGCCTGTGGAAATTACTGACTCCTCACCAGAAGAGGTTGTTAAGTCTACTGAAGCTGAACAGGTTGTTGTTGAGCAATCTGTTGGAGATATACAAAGCAGCTCATCGACCACTGAGCCTCTTTGTAGTATCTCTCAAGACCCACAAGAAACCACCGAACTGAACTCGCTGTGTGTAGTTGAAGAATTAGTTGAAGAATTGGTTGAAGACCCAGCAAGTGTTGCAAGAACTCAGGGGGAAGAGCAGTCTACTGCTAACACTACTGATGAGCATGTAAGTCAGGGGGAACCAAGTGTTGTACAGATGGAAGTAGTAGGTACAAATTTACAATCTCAGCAACCTACTGACTTTCAAACATCTGTTGAAGAAACCATGAACCTACTTGTTGGAACCTTTGGAGGTCAACAAGGTACTGGAGTTGCTCCCAGAAGATCCTTCATGCCCTTTGAAAGGCATGTGAAAGAAAAGAAGAAAACATAAGAGTTTGTAGATCCCAAACTTCAGCAAATTGCTGATTATTTCCAATGGAAGTTTGGTTTCTACAAGAGACAAAAGCCAGCTGCTGAACCTATGACAGACTTATTTGGGAGTAGAAATTTGTTGGACCTGGTTGATACCACTCTGATGCAATCCAGATTGATGGACTTATTTGATGAACAACAGAAAAATGAGGGTATCAAGTTTAAGGATCCAAGAGATGGCAATGATGACTCATCCTCATCATCAGATTCTAGATGAGATTTCCCCTCTGGACCAGGAGGAACCAGTGGGACTGCAATACTAATAGAACCTTCTACACAACAGCCCACTGATACTGGTAAGTCTGCTGAGGGCCAGCAGACTGGAGAAATGGATGAGGATCTACAAGATCTCACCATGAATGAGCTAGAAGCATTGATCAATGAAGGAGTCAACTTAAGTGCTGGTAGGCTAGCTGATGAACCTTCTACATTCCATGTTGTAGAGCCTACTGCACAAACTGAAGCTGAACAGAGTGAGGATTTGGATGGAGAAAAAGTTACTGATTTCAATGAACCTAATGCCAGCTCAGAAGAATCTATTGAATATCAAGATGGATTTGACTTTGAGGGCATTCTTACTCAAACTGCCATCATCCTGCACAAGATTGGTCATGCAGAAGGATTCCAAGTGGATAATGAGGCTATATTCAATCCACAAAGAATTGAAGAGGAGGTACAGATTGCTGGGCTACAAACAGCACCTGCACAAAGGTTGGAACAGGAGGTACAGGCTGCTGAGTCTCAAACAGCACCTGGACACAGGTTGGAACCAAATTTGGGTTTGGAGGAAACCCTGCTTTGCTGGTGAGGCTGTCAGTGAGTGGAGCCTCATCAAGTCAAGACCACCAAGGAAAGATGGTCGTAGATTGCCGTTAATGAGGATGAGCAGCTGCTGGACTATGACTTTAGTGATGAGGAGTTCCAGATGCCTGAAGAAGAAAATGTTGACGTTGATCCCCCACAGGCATTTGTACCTGTTTTTGAAGAACCTGCCATTGATCCTATCTTGGAAGAATATCAAGGACCTAACCCTGCTGGTCTAGATAGGAGTTGGGCAATGGTTGTGAGCAATCAGAGGCCACTGTACAATGTTCAGGAGCCTGCTGATGAAGCTACTGGTGGAAGGATAACCAGTGAAGTGCCAGTTGAAGTTTTGAATGAGTTAAGGACTGTTAGAAAAGATATGCAACAGTTAAGAACTCAACTGGATAGACAAGAGCAAAGATTTGTAGAACTGATGAAAATGGTACATGTGAACAGACAATCTGCTGATACAGTTGCTTCAAATTTCATATCCACTAAAAATGCTGTGAATAATATGATGCATGATGTGAGAGGAATCAAGCAAGGCAATACACTGAAGGAGAAGTTTCTGAAAGACCAACTTACATCCATTCAACAGAAACTTGACAAGCTTGCTGAAACACCTAAGCCTGCTGAGGCTGCTGGAACATCTCAACCTGCTGGATTGGATCCTAAGGTTACTGAGAGGATCAATCTACTGGAACAAACTTTGCAATCCAGGATTACTGCAGTTGACACCAGAACTGAGATTATGGAAGGGCAACTGGAATAATCTGGTTATTTCACAGAGAGTGTTCATGGCCTATTGTCCCGTTTTTGTTAATGATGTCACTAAGGGGAAGAGGGCCAAACAATTTACTGCAAGAAAAGAGGTTTGGAAGACTTTTTGCACGTAAGAGATGGCAAGATGATACCAATGCTTTCGAAACTCACACCGCGGCGATTGCAACTTCTCGATGATCTTTTTAGACAATACAAGAAAGAGTATTACAACAGGAGGAAACCTTATCAAGACAAAGGGTTTTATGAAGGTATGAACTCTTTCTTGGGATTGAAATTTTGGGAGGCAAGGATTAAAGCCTTAAGGGCAAGCAACAGAGGTGCAAGAGGTGGAAGAAGTGGCAGAGGTGATAGGAACTTGCCTATCACAAAAGCAAAGGATTCACTTGAAGAGTTTAAGGAACTATACATGAAGTTTGAATTCAAAGTGAATCAGATTAATCTTATCCTGCCTGAGCATGGAACTGGTGGAAACAAGTCAATCCCTACATTGATTTTACAATCGATTGAAAATGAATGGATGAGGATATGATAGAAGAGATCGTGGCCTACCAAGAACAAGTGGAGAAGGCCGGACAAGAGAGAGAAAGAAGACGGTAGATCAAAGATACTTTAAGCGCATTATGTTTTTTTGATTCTAGATCAGAATATCTTTGAACAAATGATTTTAATGGAAGATGACTATTTGTTCTGTTTTTGTTTTTGTCTTTTGCTTTGTCATTAGGTGAGGGTAGTGGCATCATCACCAAAAAGAAATTGTTGGACTTATTTCTATGTTTTGATGATGAGTGCCATACTAGTCATATATAGTGCAAAGGCAAAAGATGTCTAGATCAAATGTATAGGTTTATTAGAGTTTGATTTATGAATAGGTTTGATCAAACAAGCACTGTAATGGTCAGCTGACTTGTTTCAACAGACTGGTCTAGGTCAGTAGGGTAGATAGGTCAGTAGACTAGTCTTGAACCTCATCAAGACCGAAGGTGAGGATTCAAACTCGATGAAATGAAGGCTAAGGGATCAAACTTAGTAATTTAAGTCAAGGATATGGAATCGAGATTAGGAAATCATGATGACCTTCCCGATTACATATACCTTGTGAAGAAGGTCTAAGTTCCATAAGTTGGATGATGTTTGGAACTTGGTTATAATTGAAAGTGTGTAATCTAACTTCACAATAAAAGTTAGATAAAAGAAATCAGCTGCATTGTATTTTATACACAGCAATATGTTGTTCATCAGACTGATTGGTATCTCAGCAGACTGATGAACCTGCTGACATAATACCTCGATTAAATCAAGATTATATTGGAAGATTACTTGGATAAGGACAGCCAACTACTTCTAATTTATCAAACAAATCAAGGGCTGAGATCAAAAAGATGTTGGGATGGCTCAGATTTTTATCCAATAGTTACAAGTCAAAGGGTGGATGATCGCACTTGTCAAAAGGAATTACGATGTTGTCGATCCCCTATGAATAGTGACAGAATGCAAATCAGATGGGACAAAAACAAGGAACGGTTATATTTGAATTTTAAATACAAGTCACATACATTCCTGCCTATAAATAGAGGACTTTCAACTCAGAAACAAGAGGATGAAAATTGACAAACTTTGAAGAGATACTTTACTGAGCTAAAAACACCTCACCGAACTTCTTCGAACTTAAAGCTCCCGATCCAGAAATTCTTCAAGTGTATTCTACATTCAAGCTACATCAAGCATACACACTTGAAGACCGCAAGTCTTGATTATATCATCCTAATCAAGCTGCGCATTTGAATCATTTATTTGATTCATTCTTTATTTTATAAAGAACCTCTTGAAGACAAAGAAGCACTAGTTGTGTGAAAGACTCGTTGATTGTGGTGGAGCCGGTGAAGAGGCAATTCTACCCTTCAAGGACCAAAGAAAGACTCAGAGCAAAGAATCCTACATGTTCCTAGCCTTTAGTTTGTGGTAATGATGTATTATTTTTATATGATTAAATATACGTTATATTATTATGTTTTATCAACGAATTCTATATAAAATATATGAAATTATGGTATAAAATGTTAGTCTTTATAATTTAGAGTATTTAGTAATAATAATAATAAAAGTTGTAATTTTGTACCGATTTTAGTAAATCGGAGTGTCGTGTCGATTTACGTGGGTATTTGTGGTATTTTATTGCGGATTTATAAACCAAGACCCGAGAATCGACATATTGAAGTTTAATCATATCTCTGGAATGATTTAGAGAGTGCCACAAGTTTAAATGGTCAATTGAAAAGCTTAAGTGGATAAGTGGCCAACCAATCTGGATAAGTAATAATAGAAATATCTTCGACAAACGAATGGCTCATCAAAATGATATTTTCGTAAAAGTGCTCTTCACAAAAGTTGTAGATTTTACCGAGAGTTTTCCAATGCAATTTAAATTATGAAGATTGGAGGTCTACAACTTAAACAAAGGATCAAGTGGCTAATCGATTTGGATTAATAAAAATCCCGTAAAAGCTTCGAAGGAACACGAGGTTATCAAGAAAGCGTTATCTGGAGAAGAGTCCTTCATGAAAGTTGTAGAGTTTCTCGAGATCTTAATTTTGGCATTTCGTTTGCAATTTTTAGAGATCCAGAACTCGAGATATGAATTTTAGAAGTTTAATAATTATATATAAAAATAAATATCTCCAACGCACATGCTGGAGTGATCAAGTTAGTGGGGATCATCATTAGTCCGGACCGAGCCGGCCTAATACCGGACCGGTCCGGCCTTGAGAGCTTTGTCTATATAAAGAGCTCAATTGCAAACAGAGACGGGGTACCAAATATATATACACAATATCATATATATATTCTCCTCTCTTCTCTTTTCTTTTTTTAATTTTTAGTAGTAGTTGTAAATAAGGCCTTACGCCGTAATAATGTAGCATCGTTATAATGCTCGGGAAAATCTCGGAAGTCGGTTTTACTAAAGAAGTTGTAATGTCCGGAAAATACGATTTCTGAATCAACTACCGTATTCGGTAACTTTTCTTAAGTATTTATGTTTGTTTTTATATTCTTAGTTGTTATAATGTTTTTAGGCTAAATATAATACTCACAAAACTATGTAATCGGTTTTATTTCAATCTTTTAGTTAAAGAAATGTTGTTAAGTTAAAATGACTAAAATTGAGTTAATTGAATCTTTTTCTATTTTGATCGTATTCGTATTGACATATTTAATAGATCCGAGGAATTCATAATCTAATTATGAATTGACGCCTCGTAGTCGTGGATATGAAATAAAAGATAGAAAACCGAGGGTAAAATTGGCCGTGTGAACAACGTGATAACGGAATCCGATTTCCTACCCGGGGTAAATTTGTTTTGGGAGAAATGAATTTTATTATAATTTGTACTCGAGATCATAATAATGTTAAATCATCGCTTAATTGAAACTTAAACCGAAAGTTGAATCGTCCGGCTTTGACAACCGGAGCCTTTAAAATAAAATTGACCGCTTGACGAACGGAATGACTCCTTTTATCTAAAGGTAGATTTGTACTCGACCTGCTCGATTAATTCATTTACCGTAATGGGCTTGTGGACCTTGGACTCGATGCAATGGACATATGACAATTTCATAAGCTCGTGTGAGGAGGAATTGTTTACCTCAGAGTGCACCGCTTCACTTACTCAATTGGACCTAAAATAAAAGGAGAGATCGAACACATTTCAATTAATCGAAAAGATCGTATAAACCAATTATATAAGTTTTGGCCAGTTCTATAAAATATCTGTTTAATATATTGGTATCTATATATTTATATCTATATATATACTTTGCAATTTATGTACATTTATATATATTTATATATCTATATATATTATATTAGAATAACTTTCAAATTACATATTTATTTTATGTTAACTAGAATAGTAGTGATCTGTGTTATAAAATTGCGATTTAGATCGAGTTAATAACAGCTCTTTGGTGTTTAACCACACGTAAAAGAAATTACCAAGTTCCTCGTGGATACGATACTGATTCACCATACTAGCACTACAATTTGACCCGGTACACATGCCGGTTAGGATCGTTAACCCAGAAACGTAATGTCGACTTTCCGCGCCGCTTCCAAGGTAAGGTTTAAAGCGGTATCAAGATTTTGGCGCCGTTGCCGGGAACGCCGCTAATTTCTTTTTATGTGTCTATGGTTACTACTTGTATTAGCTTAAAATTCTCGAGAATAAGTCAACACTTTTCTTATCTCATTTCTATTTTATTTTTCGTTGGTTGTTACCTTTTAGGAAAATTACCAATTTTACTACTATCAATTTCGTGTTATTTTCTATTTTTGTTAGTTGATGACCGTATGGTAAGGCCCTCTCACTCCTTATAAGCCCGACATAAACACTTACGAAAGGCGCTAAGAGTAGAGAGTAAACGCTGTCATACTAGTCGTGAAATCCCGACCAAGAATCATCTTCAAACGTAAATACGAGAATGGTCAAATCGCTGATGAAACACCGAACAAGGGTTGGAACATGCTCTAGGGCATGGACAAAACCCCGTTAACCCTAATAATAATAATAATAATAATAATAATAGAAATAATCAAAATCGGAACCGTAATAATCGTAATAATCCACCAAACCCAAGACCTATCTCAGATCAAACCGTAAGAAGAAACCGGACTAATAATCCCATACTTTTACCTAATGAAGGAGCGAATAATTTCAAATTAAGTCTCATCTTTTGGTTTAATTGACGCAAGAGCTCAATTCCTAGGAGAGGATGATGAAGATCCACATCATCATCTCTATCTTTTGAAGAATCTGCAATACACCCAAAAGTCAAGGTGCTCATAAGAATTAACGAGAATGACTATGTTTCCTTTTCTTTAAAAGGACGAGCCCGAGATTGGTTTATGTCTCTTCCACATCATTCACTTACTAGTTGGGAGGAGATTCAAACTGAATTTCAAACAATATTTCACTCTCGACTAAATTTGGAATTAAAAGTCGAGGTTGCTAACTTTAGGCAAGGATCCGAGGAAACTCTTGGGAATGCGTGGGAAAGGTTTAAAAATTGTTAAGAGCGTGTCCCGATCATGGTTATTCCTTAGATATGCAAATTCAACTCTTCCGTCAGAAATTGAGAAAAGACTCACGTGCGTGATGTAGATCATGCATGTGGTGGTTCGTTAATGATGAGTGAAGCTCAAAAAGCTTTACGATGCTATAGAAAAGATTTCCAAAAATAACAGAATGTGGGAAACCGGTTCTAGCACCGTAAAAGTAGCTTTTGCAGGAGAATGTACGCCTAATACGGAAGTTCTAGCACACTTGGAGAATTTGAGTAGGAAATTTGATGGTTTACAACAGAATAAGAACCAAAATTCGTAAAATAGTACACCAAATGAATACTCAAGTCATGATAATGTGTCATTAGGGATTGAAGAACCAACAGATATTCAAGAGAGGAGGTGAGTTTTCTTCAAAGAAAGATAGAATTTGAACAATGCATACTCAAACTCGCTTTAATGCTATTAGAAGAGATCATCCTACTTATCGATGGTCCTAAAACCCTAGTAAGCCAGACAACCGCCATATCCAAATCCCATATAGAATAATAACCAAGTTTATCAAGAGAATACATCTAATCGAAATTTACAACCATTACCAAGATCCTATCCTCAACATACCACTCAAAGTATACCAAGACTCTCGTAGTTCAACTCAACCTCGCAGTAAGGAGTTGAAAAATGGGAAAAACTAATGAAAAATATGATGGGTGTAGTATCTACTCAAGCTAAGAATATGGAAACAATGATGACTTCTATTGGTACAACCACTAAAGATATGAGTACAATAAAAACATCTATGAGTGGACATGATACTGTAATGAGAACAATAGAAGCTTCATTGAGAAATATGGAAGATCATTTGAGTAGGGAAGGTGAACGTAATAACAAAGAGACCCCTCGGAGGATTACCAAGCAACACCGATGTAAACCCAAGAGAGGTAAATGTTGTGGTTACGAGAAGTAGGAAGCTCAAGGAAGCAATGGAGTAGAAAACTTCGGGAATAATGAAGTAGAAAATGATTTAGATGGAAAGAATGATGAAACTAAAGATGAAATTGAATTCACTGACGAGGAAGAAGAAATTATAGATAATTTCTTGAAAAGGAATAGAAGTTTGGAACCTGAAAATGAAGGTGAAAATTGGGTAAAAATCCCTAGGATTTTGAAAGACCCTATGGATAAGAATTTAAGGAATTTATTCAAGGAACATGTGAGAATAAATGAGAAACAGGAAGAACAAAAAAATTCTGAAGTAGAGATTGATTCAGGGAACAATTTAAAGGAAAAAATTCAAGAACCTGAAACATGGCGACTAAGTAATACTCAAAGGTTTAAGGAAAAAGGAAAAGAGAAATTGACAAGGAGCCAAAGGTTATAGATTTAGAATCTTTACCTTACCCACCTAAAGATCAAATCAAAAAGGCAAAAACTGATAAGAAGTATGCTCGCTTCCTTGATACTTTTCGTCATCTTCATGTTAATATCCCCATTATTGAAGCTCTGATTAATATACCGCCTATGGAAAGTTTCTCGAAGAAATACTATCAAATAAGAAAAATTAGAGGAATATGAGAATATATGCCTAAATGAAGAATGTTCTCGCAATTCTCAAGCAAAGATAAGTTACCACCTAAACCGAAAGATCCTGGAAGTTTTACGATTCCATGTGAAATTGGAGGATTTCTTTAAGAAGGTCTTATGTGATCTTGGAGCTAGTATAAATCTCATGTCTTATGAGGATTATAAAAGCTAGGCATAGAAAGCTTACTAAGATCGAAATGACTCTCAGCAAATGGCGATAGATCGATTAAGTACCCTAAAGGAATGATTAAGGATGTAATCGTTAAAGTAGACAAATTCTATTTTCCAAAGAGATTTTGTAGTTATGGAAATGGAAGAAGGATATTCAGCGCCTTTATTCTAGGTCGCCCATTTCTAGCTACAGAAGAACTTTAATCGATGTTCATAAAGGAGAGTTAATTTTGAGAGTCAATGAAGATGAAGTTGCTTTCAATATTTTCAAAGCTATGAACCATCCATATACATCACCGTAATCATGTTCTTTTATAGAAGATATTCATTCTGTCTATGATAATCGCTTACCAACTTTTGAAGACAGATTAGAAGAATGCTTAACTCGTTCATCTATAAAGAAGATGAGGAAGACATTGAAATGAAAGAGATAATCCTTTCTCTAGATAAAGGAAGTTTTACTTTTAAGCCACCATGGCATAAGTATTTGGAGTTAGAACTAGAAGGACCAGTTCTTAAATCATCAATAGAAGATCCACCGAAGAATCTGGAATTGAAACCATTACCTTTAAATCTGAAATATGCTTTTCTAGAAACTGATAATCTATTACCGATTATTATTTCATCAACTTTAATCGAGCAAAGCAGAAGATCAATTAATAAGAATGATAAGAAAGCGTAAGAAAGCTTTTGGATGGACAGTTGCCGATATTCGAGGTATTAGCCCGGAGATTTGTGTTCATAAGATAATTTTGAAAGAAGATGCTAAACCTTGTATTCAACCGCAACGCCGCCTCAACCCGAATTTACAGTTAATCGTTAAGAAAGAGGTCATTAAGCTATTAGAAATGGGAATAATCTTTCCTATATCAGATAGTGAATGGGTGAGTCCAACTCAAGTTGTACCAAAGAAAGGAGGTTTCACAAAGAAAGAGAATGATAAGAATGAATGGATTCCAACAAGTGGAAATTACAAAGTTATCGAATGTGCATTGACTTTAGAAAACTAAATGATCATACTAAGAAAGATCATCATCCGCTTCCATTCATAGTTCAAATGTTGGAACGCTTAAGTGGTCATAAGTATTATCTGCTTTCTTAGATGGTTATTCAGTTATTTACTGATTTTCATTGCAAAGCAGGAGATAGGAAAAGACTACTTTCACTTGTCCTTATGGAACTTTTGCGTATAAAAGAATGCCGTTTGGTTTATGTAATGCTCCTGCTACGTTTCAAAGATGTATGATGTCTATATTTTCTGATATGGTTGAGAAATTCTTAGAAATTTTTATGGACGACTTTATTGTTTATGGAGATTCTTTTGGTAAATGTTTGTCGCACTTAGAAAAAGTTTTACAACGTTGTGAGGATACCAATTTAGTTCTAAACTGGGAAAAATGTCATTTAATGGTATCAGAAGGAATTGTTTTAGGTCATAGAATCTCTGAAATAGGAATTGAAGTTGATAAAGCTAAAGTCGAGGTGATTGAAAAATTACCGCCACCGCTTAATCTAAGGACTCTAAGAGGATTTCTTGGACATGCAGGATTTTATAGAGATTTATTGCAGATTTTTCAAAGATAGCAAAACCTCTAAGTCATTTGCTTGAAAAAGAAGTACCTTTTAACTTTGATAGTAAATGTATGGAAGCATTTAAGACCCTCGAAGCGTAAGTTGATTATCGCACCAAAGATTGGTAGCACCAGATCGAATTTACCTTTGAGATTATGTGTGATGCTAGCGATTTAGTTTAGGAGCTGCTTTTAGGTCAAAGGTATAACAAAATTCTCAAAGCTATTTACTATGCATCCCATACATTAAACGCAGCTCGAATTAATTATGCAACTACGAAAAGGAACTGCTATCGTAATTTTGCCTTAGATAAGTTCGAGATCTTATATTGTTGGTTCTAAGGTAATAGTCTACACGCACTATTCACTCTGAAGTATTTACTGAGTAAGAAGGATGCGAAACCACGTCTTCTTAGATGGATTCTCCTACTTCAAGAATTTGATATTGAAATTAAAGATAAAAAAGGAAGTGAAAATGTAGTAGCAGATCATCTAAGTAGAATGGAGACTGAGGAAGAGATAGGGAATGAAATAAAAGATTCATTTCCTGATGAACAACTATTTAGAATAGATACTCCTTCAACCATGCAATTATTAAAAAATAGAATTCCTTCTAAGGAAATCTCACCTTGGTTTGGAGATATCATTAATTACTTAACCTGTGATTATATTCCGTCTCATTGGACTTGGCAAATGTAAAAAGAAATTCTTTTACGACTTGAAATTTTATTACCGGGAGGAACTGCACCTTTCCCGTAAATGTTCGGATGGGATAATCGTAAAATGTGTGCCTGATAATGAAATTTTAAGTATTTTATCGCTTTGTCATGATCGTGAGGCGGGAGGTCATCATGGAGGATGGAAAACGCTTTTAAAGTTTTACAATGTGGTTTTTATTGGCCTACACTATATAAAGATGCTTATAAATATGTTAAATCTTGTGAATCTTGTCAAAAATGGGAAATGTATCTAAAAACATGAAATGCCTATGCAACCTATTTTAGAATGTGAGTTATTTGATGTTTGGGGTATAGATTTCATGGACCTTTTCCTATATCGTTTGGAAAAAGATTTATTCTTGTAATGGTAGATTATGTTTCAAAATGGGTAGAAAGTCAAGCTCTTCCCACTAATGATACTAAGGTTGTCATACGATTCCTTAAAAGAACATATTCACTAGATATGGCATTCCGAGGGCGATCATTAGCGATAGAGGTTCACACTTTTTTAATAGACCATTTACTAAGTTAGTTGAGAAATATGGTGTAACACATAAACTAGAACGCCTATCATCCGCAAACCAAAGGGTCGTGTAGAGGTGTCAAATAGAGAGATTAAAAGAATCGTAGAAAAAAACAGCTTGATTCAAATCGTAAAAATCGGGCAATTAAATTAGATGATGCGTTATGGGCATACAGAATGTTTTTTAAAACACCAATTGGTTGTTCTCCTATAAGCTAGTCTTTGGTAAGTCATGTCATCTCCCAGCTTGAGTTAGAACACCGAGCCTTCTCGGGCTATTAGATTTCTAAATTTCGATCCTAAGGTCAAGTCGGTGATCATAGATTGCTTCAATTGACGTAACTAGAAGAATTTCGCCTCGATTCTTATGAAAACGCTCGAATCTACAAGGAACGCACGAAGTCTTTCCATGATAAGAGAATCTTAAAGCGTGAGTTCCATGTAGGTGATCGAGTGCTTTTGTACAATTCACGCTTAAAGTTGTTTCCGTGTAAGCTTAAATCAAGATGGACAGTCCATTTAAAGTAACACGGGTTTACAAAACCTGAGTCCGTGGACTAACTCGATGGAAATACAACTTTTATAGCCAATGGACACAGAGTAAAGTTATTTGTGGAGGAGAAGGAATCACACCGAAAGAAGAAATAATGCTACCGATTGATCCCCGACAAACCGAAAAGCGTAAAATCAAAAATTGAAAACAGAGAAACTGAATCACCAAATACCAAAAAGCTATCTATCTTTACTTTATTTTTGTGTATTTTTATGTTTAAACTCTTTTCGCCTTTTACCGGATGACGTAAAAGAACTGGATGTCTTTTAGATAGAATAGGAGTTTTTATTTTACTTTTGAAATTAGGCCTTGATAAAGATGTCGCGTTTTATGAAGCTTTAGTTTTTGAACAAAACAAGAAATTGTTGAGAGAGATCGATTGAGAGAAGTATGTAATGGAACATCAAGAAGTGCGATAAAAAGAAGGGCAAAGTTTCTAATGAGATGCGAATAATGTGGGAAAAGTGAACATGTTGGACGCTGTGGGAAAAACACAACCAAATCCTGGATGAGTGTTTGAATATTGTTAGGAAGGGAACGATTAGGTGGTTATCCGAAAATCCCGATGGAATTCCGAGAGATAATTCAAATGCCTCGTTTTTAGGAGTTAGGTTGATTGAGCGTTATATCAGAACTTTGGAAGATTTAGAAATCGAAGAGTCAGGAACCCCTTAAGTTTCGAGTCCTTTATTTTATTTTATAAAATTTTTGCATAACTTCTGAGAATTTTATAATTGGATCTTTATGAAAATTTGAGGAGTTTTATAAAAATTTTATAAAAGTTATTTTTTTTAGTTTTAATTTAAACGTTTTATAAGAGTTGATATAAATTTATTAAATTTTTATAAGCTTTTTATTAAAGTATTATAATGATTTTATTAAATTTTTAGAAATTGTTATAAAATTATAAAAGTTCCTTCAAATTTTATTTTA
This sequence comes from Gentiana macrophylla, assembly GCA_026214975.1. Classification (NCBI taxonomy): domain Eukaryota; kingdom Viridiplantae; phylum Streptophyta; class Magnoliopsida; order Gentianales; family Gentianaceae; genus Gentiana; species Gentiana macrophylla. The sequence continues at coordinate 77,316,161 of CM047809.1, read as the reverse complement.
AGAAAATTTTATAAACTTATTTTTAAGACTTTAATTAAGTTTTATTAGAATTTGTATAAGTTTTATTCAAAAATCATAAAAAAAAATCGAAAAATAGAAAAATTTGTTCACGGACCGATCCGCCTTAACCCGACCGTCCGGGTCGAAAAATCATAAAAAAGACGGGACCTCTTTTTTTCTTCTTCTTCTTCCCTAATTCTTCTAACAAATGCACTCCAACACACCAAACCCCACCATTACGAAATTTTTTTCTTTTTTCTTCAACAAAACTTCATCTCACACTACACCATTACTTAATTTCTTCTCATTATCATCTCCTCTCTTCAACACAAATTGAAAAATTCAAAAAGGGTCAAAACAAGCTCCATTCATTCCGCGACTTTTCAACTTTTCCGGCCTACTTTTCAACGCTTTCTACACTATAAGGTATAATTTAGTTTATTTAGTTGTCAATTTCGTATTTTTCATAATTTTTAGATTAATTTCAACTGCTTTTGATTTTTGAGTGTGTTGTGACATTTTTATTTTTTTGTTTGTTTTTGTTGTTGCTTTTGTTGTTGATTGGCATTACCAATATCGTAGAATGGCCGAAGTCGAGTACTGTACTGTGTCTCTAAAAAGAGAAAATCAAAATTCCAATTTCAACTCCTGTCCGAGGCACGTAATTTTATCACCGAGGAGGAAGCCGTAAGTTTTGAAAAAACGCGCATCACCCGAAGCTAAGAAAGCGTATACTGAAAATTTATAGTAAGTGTGATGTTCGTTGAAAAGGATTAGACTTGGATGACTTAGGTGATGAAGTTAAGAATATCTTTAGAAGGCGCCGGTGGTTAGATTTAGCAAATGTATGGGAAAGGGAGATTAACACGACTATAGTAGCCGAGTTTTATTCGGTTTTATCTACTTTGTCGGAAGAACAAATTTACTCAATCGAATCTGTACTTTTACGAGCCGTAAATATTCCTTTTAACCCCGCCGTCATTAATGCAATCTTAGGAGTTGAGGTTTTTCCCGATGAGGAGGATTACAGGGTAGTTTATAATTTAGATGATCCTGCTAGTTTTGAGCAGATCGCCTGAGAGCCTGGATCGTTTTTGACCCGACCGCGGTGTGGGTTGAAAATCGGTTTAATTACGGAACTGCTTTTAGAGGTTTGAGGGCAATTAAAAGATTTATTAGCCATAATCTCTATCCTTCTAGTAAACATACCGCTTTTGGAAAGGAAGATGTTTGTATCGCTTGGGCAATGGTAAACGATGTTAGAGTGGATGTTGGAAAGGTCATGTTTAAAAGAATTTTTGAGAGTATTGTCAACGCTGCACTGTGGAGTCATCTTTACTTCCCTTGTTTTATCTCTCGATTTATGTTGTAGGTTGGGAGTACCATTCCCGCTAATGACAAGTTATCTCTGGTGATGGAAATCTGATTGGACCTAGTTTGACTAGTCTTCCGGATGGTAGTATTAGCTTTTTGCTTAGAAGACGCCAAACTCAAATGACTCCACCGCTTTTACATCTTCTTCTTTTCCATCTTTTTCTAGTCACCTCAACAAACTCCTTTCTCCAACACTATCACATATGACATGTTTCAATCTTTAGTGATGATGTTGCACGTGGTCAAGCCAATGTGGCTTTATTCACCGAGAGTACTAGGCGGTGGTGTGATGATATTCGTAGAGGTTTAAGAAGAACGAGCAGCTGCTTCAGTAATCCTACTTTTGATGATCCCGCCATCCACCTTGTCGATGCCGCTTTATACCTTACCCCAATGGGAAACACCTATTCCACCACCGCCGAGCTTTCATCCATCGTCATATCCTTTGGAAGCCAATCTAGTGGGACAGTGTATTTTCGACAGTGTTCGTGAGACCGAGATGTCGAGTTGGGGAGGATTCACCGAGTTTGCACATGTCACGACCGGCATGAGTTCAATGGGTCTTGATAGTTCAATCAGACCACGACTACGCTTCGCATCATCGCCTTCTCGCTGCTTTCCGAGTTCGAAGCCAAGTTGATCCGGAGGAAGACTATGATAAAGATTGAATTTTAATGATTGATTAAACATGTTTACTACACATTTCATTGCATTCGACTTTTGTCATTTAACTATTGGTTTGTTTTCATTTTTCGCTTAGTTTGATTTTATCAATGCTTATAAAAATTTAGTTTGTATTTTAAATCGGTTTCATTTTCATAAAAACTATAAAAACTTAAAAATAATTTTTGTATTAAGTCGTTTTAAAAATATAATGTGTCGCTTTTATCCTTCGTAATAAAATCAATTAACCAAAATCAAGTTGCTTCAAAAGATCACCAAAATTTCACACGTGAAGTAAAAAACAAAATTCAAGTTGTCTTTTACCTCTGTCCCCTCAAGAAAAGGAAGATGAGGCCGGACCGAGCCGCGCTTTCGGACCGGGCCGTGAAGAACACAAGGTCGAGTCATTTTGAGTCCGCCTAATGCACACACGTAAGTTTTTGTTTTTTTTTTTATCTATTTAAGGAAGTAAAGGAGAGGCAAACCATTGCTCATCTTTTCACTGTCTTCAACTTTCCTTCTTTTGTTTTTATAATTTTAAATGTCGAACCACTCTTCACCGTCGGTTAATTCTTACGAGCCTAATACACCGGATCATCCGGAATCTCAAGCTTCTAATGAGAGTATCATTTTACACAATCGTTTTGCAAATTCTCCGATCCTATTGGAGAAAGGTTTAAATTTAGATAAGCTTGATCAATGGGGAAAAACTATCATTCGAAGTTTTGGTTGAAAAAATTTGTCAGTACACCGAGAGGACGGGTAAATGTCTCAATAGTGCGAGAATTTTATTCTGCTCTTATGACGACACCTATGGTTGATATCACTCAGATTGTTCTAGTAAGAGGAGTGGCTGTTCCCTTCTCTTCATCTATTATAAACCAAATCTTTGAAATTCCACCAGTTACGATGCCACATTTTGAAATGCAATGGGGACTACAAAATCCCTCTAATCATTTGAATAAAGTACACGAGTCATTCCAATGTCTGTTCCCGCTTTTTGATACAAATCACGACATGTCAACACGAGCTCTACTTCCGCATCTAAAGGCGTGGAAGCATTTTATAAATTCTCGAGTTTATCCCACCTGGGATTTTGGAAGTTTGACTGAGAATGAAATGCTTCTACTTTTTGCTTTGGCATTCGGTGTATTTGTTGATTGGGGTATATTGATTCAAAGGACAAGGTTGGAGTTTGCGATCACGAGAGGTAGTAAGGGAAACCTATGCCCAATTCATGGATGATCTCACGCTTGTGTATTCTTTTGAATGGAGTAGAAGAGCTTTGAGACGGATGAAATTTTTCCGCCTGTAGATAGTCGGTTTGGTTTGCTACCGTTGATGATACACCGGGTTGTTCGCCTACTATATGTAGAGTTGTTTGTTGGTGTTATTTAAGTTTTAATAAGTTAAGTTAAAATTAAGTTTGGAGTTAATTTAGTTAAGTTAAGTTTTTCTTTTAAGTTTATAATAATGTATCTTGTTTAATATATATGTCTTAGATTTTTTTGTTGTTTGTTTTTTATTTAATGATTTAATTAAGTATACGCTAAAATAAAATCAGAAAAATGACGTTAATAGATAATTTTAAATTTTATTTTCGAACCTACTTCTTTACTACTTATTGAACATCGGGACGATGCCATTTCGTAAGTGGGGAGTAGAGTTAGGTTAGAAAATTCATTAAAATTTTCGGAAAAAAAAAACAATAATTATATTATATGTCTAATTTAGATTTTAATAAGATTTTAAGTTTATATAATTGAGTAATTAATAGTAGATATTGTTTTTATAAAATTATATAAGTATGTTGATATTTATAAGTAAAATTTTTAGAATCATTGTCAATATGAATTATGAGTTTGGAATTGATTAAGTTTATTGATTTTTGGCACCACAAAATATAACTATAGCCAAATAACCTACCTCACCTTTTGATTAGAGTGATCAAGACCTCACTCAAATTGTCAATTGTGATTAAATAACCGAGCTTTAGCTATTTTGGTCTACATTTCCTTGAAATACCGCAAGTTTATACGTACTTATAAAAAGAGATGGAGACATAAAAGCTAAATTTTGGTATATGCTGAGATTGGAAAGATTAGATAAGTAGTAGTATATTCGATCTTACCTCATGACACTTGCAACATAGCCGATTTTGGTAATAAGTTCGGATATATTAATATTCTATAAAAGAATTAAGAACGAAGCACCATATTTACACAGAATTAATCAAATATCAGGTATCTTCCTTATCTGTGATTAACAACTTAAAAATAAAAATAACAAATCGGTTGTAGCTACCAATGATTGGAGTGAGTAGGTATTATCACGAAAATGTCCTATATCACTACGAGGTAATTAAGCTCCCGATTGCCTGATGATAAGTAGTCCAAATAGTGGTATTATCACGAAATGTCCTATTGCTTTGGGAATGAAGGCACAAGATAAAATGAAAGAGGAAAAGTTGAATCATAAGATCTCGTGAATTATTACAAGTTTAAGGAAACCGACTTGTAATTTTCGATCTAAAGAGTAGTACTCCGATCAATCTTGATGAAGCAATGCCTGTAAGTTTGATTTTCTACACACACTCACGCTTTTAGTTCTTAATCTTGAAAAAAAAAAAAAAAAAAAAAAAAAAAAGAAGAAGAAGAGAGAGAAAATCTGAAAAAATTGTGTTATTAATCGATGATTATTTTTATCAAGAATATGAAGATGTAGTATGACGCATTTACTTTGCCTCTTTCTTTTTTTGATTTCCCTTTTTTCCGATTAACCAACATCTTGAACCTAAACTTTATAAGCCATTTTTGTCAACTACCTGACCGAGTTTCCGATTCCAGAATTTCATAATAGTTGCGATTAAAAATAATTCTGAAATTTTATTTATACTTCTTAAGTATTACATATATAATTTTATCTAAATAATATTTAATGTTTAAGTTATTTCAGTTATATACTCTTTCTGTCTTCTTAAGATTTTAAATTAAGATAGATAATATATTTATAATATTGACAATATAAATTATAATCAAAATTATATTATCTTTTATTATCAGCTATTTTTGCTCGATGACGATCAAAAGCTAAGTGGGGAGTAATTTGATGTATTATTTTTATATGATTAAATATACGTTATATTATTATGTTTTATCAACGAATTCTATATAAAATATATGAAATTATGGTATAAAATGTTAGTCTTTATAATTTAGAGTATTTAGTAATAATAATAATAAAAAGTTGTAATTTTGTACCGATTTTAGTAAATCGGAGTGTCGTGTCAGATTTACGTGGGTATTTGTGGTATTTTATTGCAGATTTATAAACCAAGACCCCGAGAATCGACATATTGAAGTTTAATCATATCTTTGGAATGATTTAGAGAGTGCCACAAGTTTAAATGGTCAATTGAAAAGCTTAAGTGGATAAGTGGCCAACCAATCTTGGATAAGTAATAATAGAAAATATCTTCGACAAACGAATGGCTCATCAAAATGATATTTTCAGAAAAAGTGCTCTTCACAAAAGTTGTAGATTTTACCGAGAGTTTTCCAATGCAATTTAAATTATGAAGATTGGAGGTCTACAACTTAAACAGTGATCAAGTGGCTAATCGATTTGGATTAATAAAAATCCCGTAAAAGCTTCGAAGGAACACGAGGTTATCAAGAAAGCGTTATCTGGAGAAGAGTCCTTCATGAAAGTTGTAGAGTTTCTCGAGATCTTAATTTTGGCATTTCGCTTGCAATTTTTAGAGATCCGTAACTCGAGATATGAATTTTAGAAGTTTAATAATTATATATAAAATAAATATCTCCAACGCATATGCTTTGGAGTGATCAAGTTAGTGGGGATCATCATTAGTCCGGACCGAGCCGCCTAATACCGGACGGTCCGGCCTTGAGAGCTTTGTCTATATAAAGAGCTCAATTGCAAACAGAGAGACGGGGTACCAAATATATATACACAATATCATATATATATTCTCCTCTCTTCTCTTTTCTTTTTTTAATTTTTAGTAGTAGTTGTAAATAAGGCCTTACGCTGTAATAATGTAGCATCGTTATAATGCTCGGGAAAATCTCGGAAGTCGGTTTTGCTAAAGAAGTTGTAATGTCCGGAAAATACGATTTCTGAATCAACTACCGTATTCGGGTAACTTTTCTTAAGTATTTATGTTTGTTTTTATATTCTTAGTTGTTATAATGTTTTTAGGCTAAATATAATACTGGCCAAAACTATGTAATCGGTTTTATTTCAATCTTTTCGTTAAAGAAATGTTGTTAAGTTAAAATGACTAAAATTGAGTTAATTGAATCTTTTTCTATTTTGATCGTATTCGTATTGACATATTTAATAGATCTCGAGGAATTCATAATCTAATTATGAATTGACGCCTAAATAGTCGTGATATGAAATAAAAGATAGAAAACCGCAGGGTAAAATTGGCCGTGTGAACAACGTGATAACGGAATCCGATTTCCTACCCGGGGTAAATTTGTTTTGGGAGAAATGAATTTTATTATAATTTGTACTCGAGATCATAATAATGTTAAATCATCAGCTTTAATTGAAACTTAAACCGAAAGTTGAATCGTCCGGCTTTGACAACCGGAGCCTTTAAAATAAAATTGACCGCTTGATTTAACGGAATGACTCCTTTTATCTAAAGGTAGATTTGTACTGGACCTGCTCGTATTAATTCATTTACCGTAATAGCTGTGGACCTTGGACCGATGCAATGGACATATGACAATTTCATAAGCTCGTGTGAGGAGGAATTGTTTACCTCAGAGTGCACCGCTTCACTTACTCAATTGGACCTAAAATAAAAGGAGAGATCGAACACATTTCAATTAATCGAAAAGATCGTATAAACCAATTATATAAGTTTTGGCCAGTTCTATAAAATATCTGTTTAATATATTGGTATCTATATATTTATATCTATATATATACTTTGCAATTTATGTACATTTATATATATTTATATATCTATATATATTATATTAGAATAACTTTCAAATTACATATTTATTTTATGTTAACTAGAATAGTAGTGATCTGTGTTATAAAATTGCGATTTAGATCGAGTTAATAACAGCTCTTTGGTGTTTAACCACACGTAAAAGAAATTACCAAGTTCCCTGTGGATACGATACTCTGATTCACCATACTAGCACTACAATTTGACCCGGTACACTGCCGGTTAGGATCGTTTAACCCAGGAAACGTAATGTCAGCTTTCTGGCGCCGTTTCCAAGGTAAGGTTTAGGCGGTATCAGAAGCCATAGTTATTGGTGAAGGACAAGCAACCTTAGGAATCTTTGTAACTGATATTCCAAAGATCTCTAGTGAATTTCTTCCAACATCACAGGAGAAGAGTGGACGTACAGGATTACACCACCTGGAACCACTATAAAAATATGCCTACTTACTTTCAGCATTTACATTCTGCACTTAGTCTATTTCATTCATCAGTCAACTGAATCTAGCAACTGAAATCACACACATACACTACTGAGTATCTAATACTTAGTATCATATTTAACAACAAGTAACAATGCTTAATTTTGATATAATTCCACTGCATAAATTCAGAAATCAATCGTCAAGAGAACTACTGCATTATCGGCCAGAAAGTTATCGAGGTCTCAAATGACTCATCAAGTATCAAAGCAGTCACTGAAGCTGCGTGAATTTGTTAACTCCAATGTTTTAGGTGTTAAGTTTATTCACCCCCCCTCTAAACTTAACCAAAGCCTTTTCAAGGGACCAATAGGTACAGTCTGCATCTCGTCCTTGTTGTAGAAAGGATTGTGTTCTTGCGAGCATATTTGCCCCCTAACGGCACAGGTAAGGTGTTGTAAGACCTCGGTGAAGGCAGCTTTATCCTTATTTTGTTCAGGGGACCGTAGTAAGAATACAAGCCCCATATAATAGGTTGAGAAGCAGAGATGGATTCGCACCACTGCTCTACTTCGCCTCGATTCTCATATAGTTCACCCAAAGAATCGCTCAACTAAGATAATAAACAAAGTGAAGAATACGTTATAGAATATTTTAATGAGTCAATTGATAATTGGAAAATTCCTAAGGTAAGTAAAAAACATATCTATAAACCCTGGTGTCCTATGATATCTGATTATACCGTTAAAACAGAAGAAAGGGATATACAAATACAAAACCCCTTTGAAACTATTAGCCTACTTACTCCTAAAACTATACAAAAACATAGAGATCGTAAGTATGGATATATAAATATTGGTTTAGTTCAGGTGGGAATTAAACCGCTCACAAAAGAAGGCTTAAATACTTCTATTCTGGTTATGCTCAGGGACGCTAGGCATACAAGCTATGAAGATTCCCTTCTCAGTTCAATTGAGTCCAGTCTTTGTACATGACCTATATCTTTTAATTGTTTTCCAAACCTGCCTGTATCACTCTCAGACAAAAATATTCTGAAAAGTCTGGTCTTGCAAATAAAGACTCATAATTATAGTATGCTTGAAGGATCTATACTTATTGCAATCATCTATAGAGTCTACTACAAGACTATGATGACAGCTTTTGCAACTAGAGCAAGAAATACATGTCCAAAAGGCTCTACACATTTATTACAGACAGACTTCTCTCGTGCAAATGCTAGTATCCCTAGAACTATTCAATGGAAAGACATAACTATTCCTGATGAATGGTTCCTCGAAGGAGAAACCAAAACACCTTCTAGTAACAACTTAAGGCCAAACAATCAACATAGTTATGTTACAGATTATGAGGATGGAAGAATCGGAATTTCTTTTACAAAATCCCAAAGCATTAGGAATCCTGAAAACCTCACTGAATCAAGTACTATTGACTTAGGAAGAGTTTCTCAAATTAATGCACCAATTAAGCATAGGAGATCAATTTCTATTATACCAAATTCTCACATAAGAAAGGTTGATTATTCGGGTGAAATACCAAAACCTTTTTATACATTTGAAACCGACAATCAAATACCTTCTACTCATGATGGTCCTTCCAAATAACTTATTCTTCTCAGACGTAAAAATATCGGGAAAGGATCAATGTTCTAGAAAAGGAATTTAGAGTCAACAAAAAGCTTTTTCATGATGATTTTATGGCTGAACATAATCGCCACAAAAGATTATGGTTCTTAAAAAACTTTCTAGAAATAAGGCAAAACATCCAAGAACAATTTTATGATTTTGTGATAAAACATAAGGTTAATATATTGTTCTTCAATTGGTTTAAAATATATTGCTTGGAGAATTCTATCGACTATCCCTTCAAAAATATAGCTAATCCAGCCTCAGAGAAAAAAATGAACAATGAGTATACAGGAAGTAGCCCTACCTACATCATTCCAGATACTCATGAACGATCCCTAGGAAAGAGAATAAACACTTTGAAACATATTATGAATGATGAGTACCAATCGTTTAATGAAACTCCAGATCAGGTTAATAAGATCGAGTGGGACTCGGTCCCAGATCTTAGTATTGCTAAACCAGTGTCCCAACCTCGGTTCAGTAGTGACTCGATCTATGACTGGAATATCAATGGAAAATCAGAATATGAAATCATAAGTATACTACAACAAATGACAATGTATGCTAATGCATTTAGGGCTAATAATGGCCAAATTAGTGATAGAAGCATAAAGCGTAAATGATTATATCAAAGCTCCGACAAACTAAAAGGATGGTGGGATTTCTATTTAACACTTATAAATCAGACTTCCATTATTAACGCGGTTAAGCTCAATACGAAAGGGCCTGCTATTATGGATCCTGAAGGATTTGCCCAATCAAATGCGGTTGACACTCTAATACTTGCGATTTCCTTACATTTCATAGGAGATCCGTCTCATATTAGAGATAAAAATGCTGAATTACTGGCAAATCTAAAATGCAGAAAACTTAGTGATTTTCTGGAATACTAGAATACTTTCTTAACCAGAATAATGCTAAGGGAAGATTCTAATCAACCTTTTTGGAAAGAAAAGTTCTTAGCCGGTTTACCTAATCTTCTTGGAGAAAAGGTTAGAAATAAGATAAGAGAAAATTGTGGAAAACAAATTATCCATTATGATGATTTTACATATGGCCAATTAGTTTGTTTAACCCAACAAGAAGGTTTAAAGATATGTCAAAATTTAAAACTCCAGAAACACCTTAAGAGAGAACTAAAACAAACTAAGCGAGAATTAGGTAATTTCACAACAATTTGATATTTACCCACAACAACCAGTCAAAAAATGCAAGGAGGAGGATGGTTGTAGTACAAATAAAACATCCCCAAAAGATCATTTCACAAAAAGAAAAAAAGAATCTAGGAAGAAATTCCAAGATAAGGGTTACTACCATAATAATCCTTCAAGGGAGAAAAAATTTGAAGGTAAATACAAAGATATTGAATGCTACAAATGCCATAAGAAAGGACACACTGCAAATTATTGTAGACTTAATAAAAGGCTACATGAATTAAACCTATAAGAGGAATTAACAAATAAAATATCCCTCTTGCTTAACAATACAAACACTGATTCCACTGATACAGAAAAGTGTATTCAGCAAGATGATAGGCTCTCCTCTAGTATGGACTCAGGAGAACATATCAATGTTCTAGCTTTTTTCAAAACTATCTTGAAAAAATCCTTGATCCCCTTAAAAATATGGATCGTATAGAACCAAGGAAACCTTATGATCTAACAGAAATTCTCAAATTAAAACCAAAGCTTGATATTACAAATGATATTCAGAATAAGCTAAAAGATATTAGATTAGAAATAATCTCTTTTAAAGAATCTCAGGATCAAGAGATTGGTTTCATAAAAGATACTCTCTAAAAAACAGACCATCCAGAAAAGAAGAAATTACCAGATACATTCCAAAGATTTAAAGAAATAGTTGTGAGAAAATATTTGGTAAAAATCACTATCCAATTTTCTGAATGTGTCAAAATTAATACTATCGCACTATTTGATACAGGCGCTGACCTACATTGTATTCAACCAGGTTTAGTACCTGAAAATTTTAGGGAAACTACCATAGATCAATTATCAGCTGCTGACAATTCCAAGTTACACATCGATGCCAAAACTGAGGCCTCGATAGTAAAAAATGGATTTTTATTTAAAACAACTTTCGTACTTGTTAGAAATATAAACCATACAGTAATCTTAGGAACACCATTTATTTCTTTGATTACTCCTTATACTGTTGAAATGAATTCCATTTCATTTAATGTCATCAATGAAACCATACAATTTGAATTCCTTGAAACATCTGGGGAAATAAATATGAAGAACAAAAATTCTGTTCAGAGTCTTGTACAAAATAAAGGCTTCCGAAAGAAAAAATTATCTATAAATCATGTCAACAATAATTTATCACAGATGGAGTCATGCTCCAAGGAAGTAACAAAATATCAAAGTACCACAGACAAAAAATTAACACAAGACCATCAAAACCTTATTGATCAACTTTATCAAAACAGGGAAGATGAGGCTACACACTATAAGTGTCTACAGAATCTTGAAGAATACTTTGTTACTAGAAGTAACTTTGCCTGTTTTGTAATACTAAAGGGTAAATCCCCAGGAATCTACAAAACATGGTCACTAATAAAAGACTCAATAAATGTTCCTGGTCCTGAATATTATGGATTTCATACATTAAAAGGAGCTAAAACTTTAGCATCCAAAAATCTACAAAAAATTACTACATTGAGGATATCATCAAAACCATCGATGACTATCCTGAAATAAACTTGCTACGCTTTGAAAGACACTTGTTAAAAACAAGTTGTCTAAAACTTGAAAGACATGTTCTTGAACTCAAAAACAAGTTCACACAAATGGAGGAGTCATCTACAAAGACTCTTAACCCATCAAGAATGTTCTTCTTCCACAACCAAGAAATTGCCATTTTACCTGAAGCAATCCAAGATTACATCTTCCAAAAGGTTCACGAGACTTTTGAAAAAAAGGAAGAACGAATCCATGAATTCCTCAATGATATCTTGTATAACAAGATCAAAGTACATGGCATATACGTTCAACAAGAGTTCAGTTATAGCAGGACAGGCACATGTGCAAACGGTTGCAATCCGGATTTCTGCAGATGTACACTTGAATATAAAGTAAATTTGTGCATCATTAATGCCTGGTTATTTCATGCTTATCACAAAGAAGAAATTTGGTACAAGGGTGAAAAAATTACAATCCAAACTCTCCTTGACTTTGGGGTAATTAAGCAAATTATTATCCCATCCAGTGATGACCTCTCTCAGTACAGTTGGTTGGGGGAGACATTTAAAGAGGTGATTACCAAATACAAAGAAATGATTAAAGAACATTACATTTTGGTAACGATCACTTCAAAATCTCCAGAATGGATCAAACACGTGTTTGAACCATCAATACATCTGGTGCTTGTGGAAGGATGCTCAAATACGGATTTTATCCAACGCCACGTCCTGATAAACAAAGATCACAAAAAATATTGCAAGGGCACCCTCCGAGAAAAGATCAACAGATGGAGAAGCACTAACCTTGCATTAAATTTCAATGAATGCAAAATACTTCAAAACTATATGACAGATAACATTCTTGTATATCAAAACCAAATATACAAAATCTACACTGCAAGTACATTTACAAAAGTAAGAAGCAGGATGTACACCATCATCAAGGCCAGAACAAACTTGCCAGAGTTGGTAGAAAAATATAAAGCTGAAGAATATGATGCAAGAAACAGAAGAATGATACCACAACCAATCTTCTTGGGCAATGATAGCGATTATGAGAGTGATGATTTAACTCGGGATAAACAAAGATGTAGCATTGGTAAAAGTATTCAATAAAAAACAAAGTTACTATGGCTAATTAACAAGTAAAAGATACATGGGACCCATGTCGTCCATTATATCATGACTTTTACTGTTTAAATAGTAAAAGAAAGATTCGATTATTGTTCATAGTAGGACCTATCTGGTACCCAACCGCCTATATAAACAGAGCTTGGGAGCTCATTCGGGGAAGAGGCAAAAAAAGAGAGAGAACACAAATAGAGAAAGAAAGCTAGAGAAAGAAAGAAGTTTTCTGTGAAGAAAACCTCCAAATCTTTTCTAGTTTCCAACTTCTAAATTTCTTTTTTCAATTCCATAAATCTTTGTAATGTTCTTGATTGATCTTTCTTCTATACTATAAAGAAGATAGATTCAACTTGAACTTTGATCTTTAAGTTGAAGTTAAGTCCAACTTGGACTTGTTTTTATGTTTGGTTCCACCTGAACTTGTATAACAACTCCGGTGAGCGGTGGTTTCCGGCAACCGGTAGTCAAAGTTTCAGATCTCATGCTTCTTCCTCAAAGATCTAATATTCTACTATAAAGGTAGCTTTTTACCTAAATACTATCATCTACTTATGTGGTTGCGATCATAAGCACCACCGCTTTTCTTTCTTTTACGATTGCCGGCATCTCACAAAGTCATACATGTCTATCGCTACGCGGACTACCGCATGAGATAAACGTGGCTTAGACGAACGAACAGTTGTTTCCGTCAACATACTACTTTCTGTTCCGCGAGATCTGTGGTGACTCTTTCAAATAAGATTGAGGGTTCTCACGATCGTTTAATACTGTTCCGTCCAACTGGTCCTTAATCCAGTTGTTACTTTTTGTTATTTTAATTTTTGTCATTTTATTTTTGTTATTTTATTTCTGTTATTTTATTTTATGTTTATACAACTAATCCACTGAGTTATCTTCTCAGTCGTGATTATATTATATATTATTATTATTATTATTATATTATATTATATTTTATATATATATATATATATATATATATATATATATATACACACACACACACACACACTACTTATAATATAAAAAAAATAAAAAATATAAAAAAGAAATTCGGTAATTACCGACATATTTACTATTCATACCTATATTTATTTTTCCACTGGGTTATCCCTTCTTGTTCATATCCTTCTTTTGTGAGGGGTTGACAAGTTCAATAAATCTTTGTAATGTTCTTGATTGATCTTTCTTCTATACTATAAAGAAGATAGATTCAACTTGAACTTTGATCTTTAAGTTGAAGTTAAGTCCAACTTGGACTTGTTTTTGAAGTTTGGTTCCACCTGGAACTTGTATAACAACTCCGGTGAGCAGTGGTTTCCGGCAACCGGTAGTCAAAGTTTCAGATCTACTGTTATTCTGTAAAGATCTACTATTCTACTATAAAGGTAGCTTCTTTACCTAAATACTATCATCTACTTATGTGGTTGCGATCATAAGCACCACCATTTTCTTTTCTTTTTCTGATTGCCGGCATCTGTCAAAGTCATACATGTCTATCGCTACGCTGTAATATTCCGACTTTCGTAAAAAGGGCAGACGTGTCATTTTGCGAAAACGTAATTAATATTCTTTTTCCGTTTCGTTGGAGGTAAAATCCTTTAAATTGTAACGGTTTCGGTCTACGGGTTGTCCGAGGGTATTTGAGTAAATTCGGGTTTAAATGATAATTAGGTTGTCATATATAAACGGAAATATACTAGAACCTAATCATTTTTCCTAAAACCCTGAATTTTGGAGCAAACGCACTTCTCCCCTCGTAAAAGAGAAACCATTGCTTTTGGGCATTGAAACCGTCAATTCTCGATCCTTAATATCTCACTCGTTTCTATTCCGCTTTCAGATCGTAGCATACCGTTGGAATCCTCGTGACGAGCTTCGCATCGGTACCAGGCACAACATCTCGATTCTGAGTATTTAGGCAGGAAAGGTAAAGAGAAACTCTTACATTTTCAGTTTTGAATATGCGAAGGTTGTGTTGTTTTCTTGATGTTTTTGTGTCCTAAATGGTGTTAATTTGATGCCTAAATGGTGGATGATGTTTTGGTATGGGTGTAGTTTATTTTCGAATGAAGTTGGTTAAGAAAGGTTGGGTTTTTGTGTGAAAAACGGATGGAAACGATGAAGGTTCAAAATCAGTTTCTGGGAATTTTCCAGGCTGGACGGGCGTCCGGTTTTCTGGACGGGCGTCCAACCTTGGACGAGCGTCTGGATACCTCGGACGGGCGTCTGAGGTGAAAATTAAATACAGGATTGAAAGGGGAATGTCTGGACGGGCGTCCACTATTTTGGACGAGCGTCCAGGGACTTCAGACGGGCGTCTGGTCCTTCAGACGGGCGTCCACCTGGAGCTGGTCTTCCAGCTTTGTTTAATTTTGGCTTTCAACTATCGTTTAGGGTTGTTTAATCAACCTTAAACCCTTTTAAGTGTATTACCATTTTATGATAACACCTTTAAACCTTACTTAGGATAGAATTGGTCTCTTGATCATGATGAGTGGTGTCGGTAAGGGAGTGTTATCTAAATGAACTAGACGGTTTAGTTAATCACCTATTACTACACAACTTGCTAGATAAAAGATTAAACACCATGTGGTCTTAGGTAGATCCGAAGATCTATAGCGTGATGTGTGAACAGACAAATCAAAGTGAGTGTCCTATCGGCTCACAGCCTATAGCATCGCCAGTATGTTCATACTATCGGAACCGGTGATTGTATCCTGAAGATTTCAATACGTTCCGGGGTTATTGTATCCTGAAGATTTCAATATGTCACGTTCCACCTTGATAGCATGTTGTAACAAAGATAAGCTAAGTAGCTACAGTTTAGGCATATTGGGAGATGTAACCTTTATGCGTAGAATCGAGTCTGTCTTGCCTTTTTAGTTGAAACCTAATAATGTTCAATCTTTTGTATATTCTAAGCTTAAACGTACTTCTCTTCCTTACTGAGTATTATATACTTACCCTTTGTGCATTTCTGTTATATGTGCTTGGGGGTGAGAAGGCGAACAGGATTTCGGGTATTACGAGGAGTATGTCCCTGAGGAGGATCTCTGAGCTTGATGTTTCATTCCATGCACTTTCTTTTACATTTGAAATGTTGCACTGTTTTATATACTTTGTTCATAGCACTTTGGGATGACGTGTGTTCATCTTTATTTCTTATTTCATAGTATTTCGTTTGGACTTTCGAGGGACTTCAGTTGTATTGTTTTGATACACTTTCGACTTTTAGTACCTTTTCGTATTCTAGTATCTTTATGGATATTCATTACCCGAGCATTAAATTCCACGCACTTTGATTGTATTGATTGTAGGCTTACATATATAAATGAATTAAATTTTATTTATATATGTGCCGAACGTCGTATTTCCGGATAAGGGCTCGGTATCCGGGAATGGGGCGTTACAGTTGGTATCAGAGATACGTGTTCCTTAGGTTTCTATTCTTTGAGTTTAACTCAATCTTATCTTTAGATCCTTAGTAACACTCTGGTTCTCTTGGTTGTCGGGATGAGTAAAACACAAGATCGAAGACTTTGGCTCTTGGTAATCGAGGCGTCGAGAGGGTGAAACCTCTGTGGGTCGTCGCAGCTTTGTCACCACCGCCGCATACAAATACACCTTCACCTGAGCCGGAGCAGATCAACATCGACTCCACCACCACCTCCTCCACCTGTGGTTAACCATGCAGCGTCACTTTGGCCTTCTTCAGTATCAACCCAGTCGGGCGGCCAAAGAGAGGACGGTTGTTTATCCACCACCAAAGACACAGCACCACAAAGAGCTATCCTCGGTATGGTTTTCAGCAGCCACAAGACCCTCCACCGTATCCTCCGCAGCACTCAGTGTATCCTCCTTATCAGCCGAGCATCGAGCTCCGTATTACTATCGAGAACGTACCGCAGGTACCCCTTGGTCATTCCCCGGTCTATCAGCCTTTCAGGCCACCGGTTCAGCAGCAGCAGCAGATACCCTATGGTTACCCTCCGGTTTACCCACCAGTTAGGCCGGTTGTTGAGTCAAGACCATCGTGAGATTGGCACACTAGGGTGAGAAGAAACCGTATGCAAGATTTTTATGGGAATGTGGAACATGCAAAGGCCGAGGAATGGATCGAAGTTTTGAGAAATCGTAGGAATATAGGTGTCCCGAGACAGAGAGATGGCCCGATTAGCGGTCGGTTTCCTTTTAGGTTCAAATTTGAGTCTTGATAGATGCATTCGAGTAGCAATGCAAAGGTAACGGATTGGGCGGCTTTTAAAGCCATGTTCTACAACGAGTACTTTCCAAAGAACGGTACAAGCGGAAAAGGCTAGCCAATTTCAAACTTGAACAAGGTAATCACATGACAAAGTCCCAAAGACACAAATCGGTTCAATGAGTTAGGAAGGTTTTATCCGGAGTTGATGCAAGTGGAAGAACGAAAGATGGCCCGTTACAAGGGCGGTTTGGCATATGGGATTCATCGGGCATGCTAGGCTTTACCGTAAGGAATATGGCGGAGCTCTCGAATAAAGCCTTGGAAGTCGAGACTTTCGTGAAGAGAGCTACAGTGGTTGTTGGTAATAAAAGAAGCTTTGAAACAAGTCAGGGCAGTGGCAGAGGGGCTCCGCAGCAGCAGTTCCGGAGGTTTCCTGCACGACAAAGCCAGCTTAGACCACCGGGTGGTGCCCCACCAAAGCCGATCAGCCACCAATTATGCACCACCGCAGCCTAGGCCACCGCTACCTCAGGTTGTTTCTTTTGTGGTGAGCGGGGTCATTTCTCCAGAATTGTCCACGCAGGCAGTGCTGCTCAGCAGTCACCCTAGTAGAGCAGTGTCCGAGTAAGCGAGTGTATGTTTCTTTGTTGATGCGAGAGGTTGAACCAGAGGATGATGTGATCACAGTGTACCTTTATGGTTGCTTTGTTCTTTTGAATTATTTATAGCATGCTTGGAACATGTTGTAAATTTAGTTAATTGGACAAATGCATGATAGGTATGATAAGAGTAGGCAATCTAGTAGTCGTGGCCTTATTTGATACAGAGCTTCAATCACCTTTGTGTCCTCTAGATTGCTAAGAAACTAGATTTACCTATGGAGCCTTTGAGAGATACTATGGAGATTGTTACACCCCTAGGCAAGGTAAATAAGGTGGTTAAGATGATACCACAAGTGGATGTTCGAGTAGGACCTTATCGGTGTAAGTGGCTTCACGGTCATGGATTTCTCGAGACTTCGACGTGATTCTTGGGATAGGTCGCTATCCAAGAATTATGTTCACTTGGATTGCAGGGCCAAGAGAGTTATTTTCGAGTCCCAGGAAATCGAGATAAGACTTATCGAGGAACGCTTACAGGCCGTGCAAGAAGAGACATCCTATCATTTCAAAGCAATCAAGGCCATCGGGGCATGTCGAAAAGGATGTGAGGGCTACTTGTTGTACGCAGTGGATGTGGAACAAGTGAAACCTAAGTTGGAAGATACTAGAGTAGTCGAGATTATCCCGAGGTATTTCCGCACGAGTTGCCGAAACATGCGCATGGCGGTCATTGAGTTTGAGATACGATTAGTTCCGTGGGCGGCACCAGCTTGCCAAGGCACCATACTGAGATGGCACCGGCTGAATTGAAGGAGTTGAAGGCTCAACTCAAGGAGATGTTAGAAAGGCACATCATTCAGCCCGAAGATTTCACCTTGGGAGCACCGCTTTGTTTGTGAAGAAGAAGGACGGCAAAGATGCGGATGTGTATTGACTACGAGGCCTTGAACAATCGACTATCAAGAATAAGTATCCACTACCGAGGATAGATGATCCGCTTCAACCAGATTGCGAGGTCGGAAAGTGTTTTCAAAGATTGATTTGCGGTCGCTACCATCGATTAAAAGTTAAAGTGGCGAGATATTCCGAAGACAAAGATTCAAAGACTAGATATGGACATTATGAGTTCCTTGTTATGCCTTTTGGACTCACTAATGCCCCATCTCGCATTTATGGATTTGATGCAAATGGTCTTCATGCCTTACCTAGATAAGTTTGTGATTGTCTTCATTGATGATATTCTCGTATACTCTAGTGGACGAGGCGGAGCATGAGGAACATCATGCGGATTGTTTTGGAAACGCGTTGAAGAAGGAGCGATTGTATGCAAAGTTTTCCAAGTGTGACTTTTGGTTGGACCAAGTGAGCTTCTTGGGTCATGTCATTTCAGGTGATGGCATTCAGGTTGATCCGCCAAGATTGAGGCGATTAAGAGTTGGCCTACACCGACTCTGATTTGAGAGGTTAGGAGCTTTACAGGTTTGGTGGTTACTACTGAAAGTTTGTGAAGAATTTCGCAAGGATAGCCACTCCACTCACCGGACTTACACAGAAGAACACCAAGTTTGATTGGACACCCGAGTGTGAGTTAGCATTTGAGTTGTTAAAGGACAGTTGACTACAAAGACCGGTATTGGCGCACCTCCAGGTGTTCGATGACTATGATGTCTACACCGACGCCTGTAAGGTGGTCTAGGTTGTGTGTTGATGCAGAGGAGGAAAGGTCATTGCCTATGCATCCAGGCAATTGAAAGTACATGAGAAGAACTATCCCACACACGACTTAGAGTTGGCAAAGCAGTGGTTTTCGCATTAAAGACTTGGAGGCACTATCTCAGATGGGGTCAAGGCTAGAATCTTCACCGATCACAAAAGTTTAAGGTATTTCTTCACTCAGAGAATTTGAATATGAGGCAAATGGAGATGGCTAGAGTTCGTGAAGGACTATGACTTGGACATTCAAGACCACCCGGGAAAGGCAAATGTAGTAGCGAGATGCCTTGAGCAGAAACCAATGGCTTTAGAGCCCAGTGATTGAGGCTATCACAAAGCAGGGGTTGATGATTTGCGCTTTAGCGATTTGATCGATTGAGGACCGTCGGTTTGCGGCACCGTTGTTGGCTAGATCGAGTTGATGGATGAGATCGAGCAAAGCAAGATGAAGATGCGATTTTGGTTGATTTGAAGAGGGTTGCAAGAGAGAAGCCTCAGATTGGCTATGTGTTGGATCAGAGTGGAAATCTGTGGTATCGGGATCGCCTCTGTGGTGCCTAATGTTGAGATTTGAGACAAAGAGTTATGGAAGAGGCACACAAGATTGCTTTTGCAAAGGCATCCAGTGTTCTACCAAGATGTACAGGGATTTGAAAGGAAGATTTTGGTGGCCCTCAATGAAGCTAGAGATTGCTAAGTTTGTTTCTGAGTGTGACGTCTGTCAGAGAGTGAAAGCTGAACATAGGAAGCCAGGCGGGATGCTTAAGTCATTGGATATCCTGTAATGGAAATGGGAAAAGATCACCATGGACTTTATTTCGGGTTTGCCTAAGGCGAAGGGGTGGACATGACTCTATTTGGGTGATCGTTGATAGATTAACCAAGTCGGCTCATTTCTTGCCTTTCAAGATGAATATGCCCTTGGCAAGGATGACCGGAACTATATATGGACAATATAGTGAAGCTTCATGGAGTTCCAGTCTCCATTGTTTCTGATCGGGATTCGAGGTTCGTCAGTCGGTTTTGGCAGAGCTTACAGGAGGCATGTGGTACCCGGTTGGATTTGAGTACATCGTTTCATCCTCGACATGATGGTCGGGCCTGAGAGGACTATCCGCACACTTGAGGATATGCTTAGAGCATGTGTCTTGGAGGTAGGCGGATCTTGGGTAGATTATCCGCCGATTGCAGAGTTTGCTTACAACAACAGTTATCACGCGAGCATAGGCATGCCACCGTTTGAAGCTTTGTATGGTAGAAGATGCAGGACGCCTTTGTTTTGGGATGATGTTGGGGAGAAACAGCTCACTGGGCCAGAGTTAGTTGAGCAAGCCAAAGAGAGGGTTCGATTAGTGAAGAAGAATCATGGATAGCTCAAGACAGCAGTAAAAGTTGGGCGATGTCGACGGAGACCGCTTGAGTTTGAGGTTGGTGATCGTGTTTACTTGAAGGCATCACCAATGAGGGAGTTAACCGCTTTGGTCGAAAGGAAAGTTGAGCCCGAGGTATGTTGGACCGTTTGTAATTCTGGAGAGGATTGGACCTTTAGCCTATAGACTTCGGGCCAAGTCTATGTCCGAGTTCACAACGTCTTCCATGTTTCGATGTTGAAGAAGTGTTTGACGAAGACAGAGGTTGAGTCTACAGTGGATCCAGAGATACTTCAGGACAACCTCGCTTATGATGAAAAGCCGATTAAGATTCTGAACAGGAAAGAAAAGATGATTAAGAGGAAGATGGTTCAGTTGGTTCTTGTTCAGTGGAGCAATCATACACCTGAGGAAGCAACTTGGGAAGTTGAAGGTGATATGATCAACGAATTCCCGGAATTTTTGGATTTACCAGGTACGTTCTAGTTTCGAGGACGAAACTCCACTTAAGGGGGGGAGAATGTAATATTCCGACTTTCGTAAAAGCGGCGACGTATTATGTCATTTTAAAAACGTAATTAATATTCTTTTCCGCTTCGTTGGAGGTAAAATCCTTTAAATTGTAACGGTTTCTGTCTACGGGTTGTCCGAGGGTATTTGAGTAAATTCGGGTTTAAATGATAATTAGGTTGTCATATATAAACGGAAATATACTAGAACCTAATCATTTTTCCTAAAACCCTGAATTTTGGAGCAGCCGCACTTCTCCCCCTCAGAAAAGAGAAACCGCTGTTTTGGGCATTGAAACCGTCAATTCTCGATCCTTAATATCTCACTCGTTTCTATTCCGTTTTCAGATCGTAGCATACCGTTGGAATCCTCGTGATGAGAGCTTCGCATCGGTACCAGGCACAACATCTGATTCTGAGTATTTAGGCAGGAAAGGTAAAGAGAAACTCTTACATTTTCGCTTTGAATATCACGAAGGTTGTGTTGTTTTCTTGATGTTTTTGTGTCCTAAATGGTGTTAATTTGATGCCTAAATGGTGGATGATGTTTTGGTATGGGTGTAGTTTATTTTCGAATGAAGTTGGTTAAGAAAGGTTGGGTTTTGTGTGAAAACGGATGGAAACGATGAAGGTTCAAAATCGGTTTAAGAATTTTCCAGTGGACGGGCGTCTGGTTTTCGGGCGGGCGTCCAACCTTGACGAAGCGTCTCGATACCTCGGACGGGCGCCTGAGGTGAAAATTAAATACAGATTGAAAGGGGAATGTCCGGACGGGCGCCCACTATTTTGGACGAGCGCCCAGGGGACTTCGACGGGCGCCTGGTCCTTCGACGGGCGCCCACCTGAGCCGGTCTTCCACTTTGTTTAATTTTGGCTTTCAACTATCGTTTAGGGTTGTTTAATCAACCTTAAACCCTTTTAAGTGTATTACCATTTTATGATAACACCTTTAAACCTTACTTAGGATAGAATTGGTCTCTTGATCATGATGAGTGGTGTCGGTAAGGGAGTGTTATCTAAATGAACTAGGACGGTTAGTTAATCACCTATTACTACACAACTTGCTAGATAAAAGATTAAACACCATGTGGTCTTGGGTAGATCCTCAAGATCTATAGCGTGATGTGTGAACAGACAAATCAAAGTGAGTGTCCTATCGGCTCTGAGCCTATAGCATCGCCGTATGTTCATACTATCGGAACGGTGATTGTATCCTCAAGATTTCAATACGTTCGGGGTTATTGTATCCTCAAAGATTTCAATATGTCACGTTCCACCTTGATAGCATGTTGTAACAAAGATAAGCTAAGTAGCTACAGTTTAGGCATATTGGGAGATGTAACCTTTATGCGTAGAATCGAGTCTGTCTTGCCTTTTTAGTTGAAACCTAATAATGTTCAATCTTTTGTATATTCTAAGCTTAAACGTACTTCTCTTCCTTACTGAGTATTATATACTTACCCTTTGTGCATTTCTGTTATATGTGCTTGGGGGTGAGAAGGCGAACAGGATTTCGGGTATTACGAGGAGTATGTCCCTGAGGAGGATCTCTGAGCTTGATGTTTCATTCCATGCACTTTCTTTTACATTTGAAATGTTGCACTGTTTTATATACTTTGTTCATAGCACTTTGGGATGACGTGTGTTCATCTTTATTTCTTATTTCATAGTATTTCGTTTGGACTTTCGAGGACTTGATTTGTATTGTTTTGATACACTTTCGACTTTTAGTACCTTTTCGTATTCTAGTATCTTTATGGATATTCATTACCCGAGCATTAAATTCCGCGCACTTTGATTGTATTGATTGTAGGCTTACATATATAAATGAATTAAATTTTATTTATATATGTGCCGAACGTCGTATTTCCGGATAAGGGCTCGGTATCCGGGAATGGGGCGTTACATACGCGGACTACCGCATGAGATAAACGTGGCTTAGACGAATTAACAGTTGTTTCCATCAACAGACTACTTTCTGTTCCGCGAGATCTGTGGTGACTCTTTCAAATAAGATTGAGGGTTCTCACGATCGTTTAATCTTCGTTCGTCCCAACTGGTCCTTAATCCAGTTGTTACTTTTTGTTATTTTAATTTTTGTCATTTTATTTTTGTTATTTTATTTATGTTATTTTATTTTATGTTTACACAACTAATCCACTGAGTTATCTTCTCAGTCATGATTATAGTATATATAGTATATATTATTATTATTATTATTATTATTATTATCTATATATATATTTTAGAGTAAATAACTGTCATATTACCCATTTTCCCCAATTGACCCGGCCCAAACCCGCCTTTCAACACGCGTTCAGGAAAGAGAAAAAAAACAAAAAAAAAAAACAAAACCCTACTATTCAGAACTCTGCCTATTCCCATTATTTCACGTTCTTCCTCACTTCTTCATCGGTTATCTTCCCCACGACCACCATCTCCTCGATCAAAGCCACAAACGGGAGGATAACTCCCAGTCCTCTATGCCAATATATCAAATGCGTGGTGGCCTGACGCCGACTGTGAGGTTTAAAGTAATTTCACCGGCAAGTCTAACGGCGGTAGCCGCTTCAAAGTGATCAAATTCATGGTACATTTTTTTTTCCGGAAAGTAATTATTGGTTTGTTGAATATTAATTTGATTTCTTAAAAAAAAAATAAAAAAATTATTACGTATATTGCGGATGAATCTTATTATTTTTTACATTTAGATTTTAGATTGCTGGAGATCATGATGACTCCATGTTGATCCAATTAACAATTTCTTATCTAACGAAATCATTTCTGATTCAGATTGATTTTAATCATTTGAATCTTATCTACCAAGTACCACCTTTGATGTCCAGCCAAAACCCTCATCGCCGATTGAAGTAAGC
The DNA here is from genome assembly GCA_026214975.1 of Gentiana macrophylla. Taxonomy (NCBI): domain Eukaryota; kingdom Viridiplantae; phylum Streptophyta; class Magnoliopsida; order Gentianales; family Gentianaceae; genus Gentiana; species Gentiana macrophylla. Next base: position 77,291,960 of record CM047809.1, on the reverse strand, counting down.
ATCTTATTTGTTGTGATGATATATTTCTGTTTCAGATTTGTTTAACACACTTTCACCTTATCGGCAGAGGATTTTGAGGCGGAGGGAGAGCACAGAGGCTAGGCTTAAGTTTTAGGTTATTGGGACACTAAATTTCAGGTATTTTCACGAACCATAATGTTTTTTGCCGCTCATTATGACTACTGAGATGATTTTTTTTTCCGGTAAGAGTGGCGATTATTGACCGGATTGCTCTACCAATTTCTTTTCCTGCAAATACGGTGTTCGATTTTTGAAGTGTGAATGTACAGGTGGTTCTCATGGAACCTATTTGTCTATCAAAGACTTCGTAAGTTCTTTTCTTTGTTTTGTGAAATCGCATCCTTTTTGGTAGATGATATGTACAAATCCTTGAATTTCCTATTTACTGTTTTATTTTGTTGATTGATCCACCACACCTATAGTTTGTGATATTCATCAATGTTTAAAAATGATTTACTTACTCTACTGTGATTTACTTACTCTGCTGAACACATATCATATTTCACTTCAAATCTGACTTTCGATTGAACGATCCCGTGTTCACTTCAAATCTACAAACTCTCCCAATCGTAATCAACCGTTTGGCTAGCTTGGGACACTAAGAAATCTGTAATTTCTTCTCCCTAATCTCCTCTTTCCATTTCAATTTTCAATTTTTTTTAGCTGAGTTGTTGAATTTTCATTTTCATTTACTTTTTTTCTTCATTTTCTTGGTGTTACAGATATGTAGCTTTAAAAATACAAAAGAGTGCACAACATTATACTGAAGCAGCAATGGATGAAATTACTATTTTGAAGCAGATAGCTGAGGGAGATTTGGAGAATAAGAAATGTGTGGTGAAATTATTGGATCATTTTAAGCATTCAGGTCCTAATGGGCAACATGTATGTATGGTTTTCGAGTATTTAGGGGACAATCTATTGACACTGATTAAGTATTCGGATTATCGAGGGATTCCTCTGCATATGGTTAAAGAAATTTGCTTTCACATTTTAGTTGGTTTGGATTATTTGCATCGTGAACTTTCGATTATTCATACGGATTTGAAGCCTGAGAATATATTGCTTTTGTCAATGATTGATCCGAGTAAGGATCCAAGGAATTCGGGTAAACTGATTATTCTTCCTTGGAGTAAGAGTAAGATAAAGAGAAAGGCTAAACGTGCCACTCAAAAGGGTTCTAGGGACGATGATTTGGATGAAATCGAGCAAGAGAATGAAGCATTTAGTCTGGATCATTCTCATCATGAAGGAAATGATTCATCTTCTGAAAGTAAACGATTACCTGCTCCAGAAGGAAGTAGTAAGAGGGGTAGTCAATCCATGAGGCGGAAACTGCTCGGGGAAGTTGATCTTAAGTGCAAATTGGTGGATTTTGGAAACGCGTGTTGGACGTATAAGTTACGATCGAAGTTTAACAAGACAGTATAGATGTCCAGAGGTCATTCTTGGGTCAAAGTACTCAACTTCATCTGATTTATGGTCATTTGCTTGCATATGCTTTGAGCCTGCAACCAGTGATGTTCTTTTCGATCCTCATAGTGGTGATAACTACGACAGGGATGAGGTACGAACTCATGCCACCCTTGCGTCGTACTAAGTGAATAAATAATTATGCTTTGCTTTGTGAGTTCGGTTTCGTGTTTTTGGTTTAACATTTGCTTGGAGGCCATCTTTGAACATATAAGAGTTGTTTGGGCTTGGTGCACATCCTATGCTTCGCAATGTGATGTGGTATCCATGTTTTTTTTTTGTATAAAAATTTGAATTAGGTATTAGTGATGTGTGTTGATCACGCGTTGTTGCAGCCGACGTTATAGTTAACGGTGAAAGCGTGCATTATTCCGGGCCCGAAAAGACTCAAGAAATGGCTCAAGAAATGCTACTTCTTTATGTTTTGGTTTTACTGTTGGACTTGCATTTAAATCATGAGTTCTTTGCAGGGCCATTTGGCCTTAATGATGGAACTTCTCGGTATGACGCCACGTAAGGTGAGAGAATTCATCGTCGTTACAACTTTTTTTTCTTTGTTATGTATGATTATTATGCATTTCTTGAACATGAACTCGGATTATAAGTTACCCTTCTATCATGATGTTCCTTAGTTTCACGAGATGCTTTGCAGATCGCTTTAGGTGGCCATTACTCATGTGAATTCTTTACTGTGATACGGGATTTGAGGCACATACGTGAGATTACGATTCGCATCTTAATAAAGTCTTAATGGAGAAATATGAGTTCAATGAGCAAGATGCTAATGACATGGCGGATTTTCTTATTCCTATACTCGATTCTGCCATTTTTTTACGTCTTCGCTTTCACTTAATTAATTTCTTAAATTAATACAAGATTCTACAAATTTCTACATACACATATCGACTTTTCAAAATAAACGCGTTATAAGATCGCGTCGCTCCCTCTACTAGCTATTATTATATTTTCAAGAGAAAAACTGTCAAATTAACCCGTTTTGGGCAATTGACCCGGAAATGACCCGTTTTGGTATAAGTTATCGGCCTCCTCAACTTTGGGTCTCATCCCACGTTCTCCAACCCCTCAATCCCTCAACTTTCACAACTATTTCACAGAATTACTCCTCCATGTCCGCACAAGTGCAACCGCCGTTCATCATCAGGCCTTCCATAAAACTACCAGAGCAATTTTCATTTTTGTTATTTCCATAAAACCTTCGCCTGAGAGAGACGTAACAGTCCATTTCGGCGAGCTTACCAGCAGTGGGGAAAATTTTGTTTTCCGGTGAGATCTATTAATTCATCAGAGCTGATTAAGGCGACAGGTCAAGGGATGACGCTGGTGGCTGGCAGAGTGCCTCACTCCGATCGGATAGCTAAGGCCCGATGGTGATCCCGACCGTCGTTCAACCGTCTCCGCCGCTGATGTCGGAGAATTTCGCCAAGGATTCTATCATAGCGTGGTTCCGAGGAGAATTCGCCGCCGCTAACGCAGTAATTGACGCCCTCTGCAATCACTTAACGCAGCTGGAAGATTGTGCAATTGGTGGCGGGCGATCTGAATATGAAACAGTGTTCGCCGCTTTACACCGGAGGAGGCTGAATTGAAGATGGTAGAAAATGCTTAGAACAATACAACATAAATGGTTTAAAGGAACCTGGTCCTGATTTCACTCTAGAGGAGTTTCAAGCATATGATCATGAATTCAAGACTCAATATTTCAGAGGTAGGCAATGTGCATCATCAAAAGGTAACTGGACGCCTTCGGTTGAGGATGTTGAAGGTGAATATTGGAGAATGGTGCAGAAACCAACTGAAAAGATTGAGGTATGTATTCATAAACCATATCTGATCAATGCTATTTGTATAGTTTACCATTTTTATCTTCGGGTCTGATTGTGTTTTCGTTCTTAGGTGCTTTATGGGGCGGATTTGCAGACCGGTGAATTTAGCAGTGGTTTTTCAAAGAATACAGATCAAGCTGAACTTGATTCTGATGCTAAATATAGAAACTCGGGATGGAACTTGAATAACTTCCCGAGGCTTTCCGGTTCTTTACTTTCGTATGAATGTAATGATATAACTGGTGTGCTGGTGCCATGGCTCAATGTAGGAATGTGCTTCTCATCATTCTGTTGGGTAAGTATATGTATATGATCGATCCTCTTCCTTCAAACCGAAATATACGTGCTTTCTATCTTATAAAATTTGAGGTTTTCAATCCAGTATTCCTTAGTCATAACAATCTCAATACGAATCAGTAAACGTGTTATTTGCATCTATGTTTGATTCTGTTTTTTTGATTTTTTTTGCAGCATGTTGAAGATCACCAGTTATATTCATTGAATTACATGCATTGGGGCGAACCGAAGGTATGGTACAGCGTTCCATCCATAGCAGCACTCAAACTAGAGGCAACAATGAAGAAGCATTTGCCTGATCTATTTGAAGAACAGCCTGATTTGCTTCATAAATTAGTAAGTTTTGATTTTATCGCGTTTCTTGCATTATATTGTTTATGTTAAAGTCGATTGTGTGTAACATGTAAATTTTGTTCAGGTGACACAGCTTTCTCCCGCGATTTTGAAAAATGAGGACGTACCTGTATACAGATGTGTTCAGTATCCAGGAGAGTTCGTTTTGACGTTTCCTAGAGCATATTGATTGATTGGTTGCCATTTGGGCGCTGAAGCTGAAGCTGTAAACGTGGCACCGATTGATTGGTTGCCATTTGGGCAGAATGCTATTGAAGTATATAAATAAGAAGGTAGAAAAAGTACAATTTCTCATGATAAGCTACTTCTTGGGGCATCAAGAGATGCCATTAAAGCTCAATGGGAACTTATTTTACTGAAGAGAAATACACCAGAAAATCTGAGATGGCGGGATGTTTGCGGTAAAAACGGGATGTTATCTATGGCATTCAAGGTAAATTTACAAATTCAACCATCAGCAATTTTAATGTTACAAGGTTCGGATTTTACTCAGATCGACTTTTTAAATATAATGATAGCCATCATTCCAAAATATCCGTATCAGTGTTTGTTACATGGTTATTATAAAATTTCTAGAGGCTGCTTTAGCAAATTGGTACCTTTTTATGTGCCTTTTTCTTGGAGCCAGGTGTCCTTAGCGGAGGATGTAGAAATCGACCGTTATTGGCTTTAAATTGGAAATATAATTTGATGTGTGCTACTGCTTTTGTATCTACTCTTATTTTTGTTGTGTGTATGTTTACCAAAATTGTATGGATCATGCGTTGTAGCCAGAGGAGCCAACGATTGTGGATGATGACGACGACGAGGATGATGATGAGTATGATGACAAAGATGAAGATGATATTGATGGTATGTGTAATGGAAAGGTTCTTCTGGTACCATACTATTTTTATTTACATATCATTTCATATATTCAAGTTGAGAATGCTATTTGGGAACATAAAAGATGTTAATGCACTTCCATGTGATTCAGGTTATCTCACTGAAAGCACGATTGTATTTTTAGTGTGAGTGAATGCATGATTTAATAGCCATCAAATGATATGTTTTTGTGGTTGCGTCTGATTTTTTCCCTTGCTTTGCTTGGGTGGTTGTTTTTTTTTCATCGAGCCGTTTTTTCTTTTTATTAATAATGTATGAGAATTATGACTAGCTTTCACATACATGTTTGCCTTACAAAATTTCTTGCTAATTAGTTTTTAAGGTGATGTTTGATAGTGTTTTTTTGGTCTTTTTTTCATCGAGAGACTGTCGTTATGTAAAAAAGGGAAAGTGTTTGAAATTGCCAGGTTTTGGATTTCTTTTGCTTTTCACCCCAAGCTGTGGAATTTCCTTTAAGATTTCTTTGGGAGACTCCTCTTATGTTCAATATCTGTTTTATTTTTTATGATTTAATATTACACCTGAGTGGTTTCTTTTGGGGTCCATGGGATTTTCCACAAATCTTTTGTCAGCTGTATATGACTTATGAATGAGTACTATCCATTCCGGATATTAACTACTCTTCCGGGTGCACATTTTCTTTTCAAACCTTTTAAAAAATTTAGGTGCCAATTTCAATAGATTTGACATCAAATTATGTTATGGAAAACCTGGTGTTATGGACTTGCAGGTACTTATTTTTATAGGAAATACTACTACCTTAACGGTTGTGTCACAACAAATGACACTTTTACATAGTTGATCATGATGTAACGTCTATTGATTACAATGTAGACCCATCATAATCAATGGTTTAAACGTTCCTTATGTACCATTACCCTATTTTTAAATTTTTATAACTACTCATGCTACTACCCGATTGTGGATTTGGCAATTGATGGGGCGGATGAAGTTGACCCGGATATGAATTTGGTTAAGGGCAGAGGAGGGTCTTTGTTAAGGGAAAAAATGGTGGAATGTAACGTCCCGCTCCCAGATACCGAGCCCTTATCCGGAAGAGAACGTTCGGCGCGTATAACGTTAAATAAATCTAAAATTATACGCCACCTCTACGTCGTCGTATCAAAAATAAAGCAACGGAAGCCCAAAAGACTCGGTATAAAACATAAATCTACTGTAGAATAGAAAACAAACCGCTCAGGGGTAAAAAGGAAAAGCTTACAACAACGGTAACAAGCTTTACAACGCATTTACGTCCCAAAGAGAAGATACAAAGCTAGTCTTACAAACTTGAAATAAAAGTACAACAAGCATAAGAGAATCTACAAGATAAACCGTATAACCTTTAAAAAAAAGTGAAGGAAAACATCGAGTGACTTCAACGCCATCAAAACGCTCATTGAACTCCTCGACGAGCTCAAGGCTAACTCGATTAACTCGTTCGCCTTCTCACCCCAAACGCATAAAAACATATGCATTCGAGGTAAGTACAACGTCTTGCTTGAAAAGAAAAGTTTATGATAACAACTATAGTTTATAAAGAAAAGATAATTATTTAATTAGTTATTTAAGTGAGACCGACTCAATCTAGTGTTCACTTCACGCCATCAACATGTTGTGACTAATCGCTTCTAACTTAACCTATCTATGTTACAACCGCACTCAAGGGCACTACGCCGCATCCCCTCAAAGCAGAGTCCCTATGTACTTAGGGTCTTTGACCTACTGAGTTCTTCTACCTTGGGACACTCTTTTGCAACATATTAGTGGATCACACCAATACCCGCGAAGTCTAGAAAAGGTAGACTCCGATAGCACGCACACCTCAAACAGAGTCCTCCGTGCTTAGGGTCTTTTTGACTACGGTTCTTCCACCTTCGTAGGTAGCACATGCATCGCGATTTAGCCTCGGTGCCTAGCCAAGAGAGACATGTTGTTTAATCTTTTACTAGTCACATAATGTAGTTTATTAAGTTATTAACTAGCCACCTAAGTGTTTTCAAATAATCTCCTCACCCATACTACTCTCTTCCTGACCACTAGACACGGACAAGTCCTAAAGCACATACGCATATTGATGAATCCTAATTCATCAAAGCACAAGCCTATCATGCTCTTCCGACGGATCCGAACTTCAACTCCTTTAAGAGTACATTCGGTGTTTTAACCGAACGAATCGAAGCTCAATTCAGGCTTGTCTATGTTTATACCATATTACCATATCATATATAAAGGTTTCATAAAGATAAATCATGTTTATAAGGTCGAACAACAACCCACAAAGAAAAGAAGGACAAAACAAGCTAGACGCCCGCTTAAGACCCCTGGGCGCCCGTCTCAACCTTACTGGACGCCCGTCCAAAGCCGGGCGCCCCGTCCCACTATACCTGCACGCCCGTCCACCTAAAACAGCTTTCAATCCTAAATGTAAAATAGCACTTCAGACGCCCGTCCGTTTAAGCCAGACGCCCGTCTGAGACACACCTGCTAGCGACGCCCGTCCGTATAATCGACGCCCGCCCACCTGGATTCGACCAAAACCCTAATATCATCACCATGCGATTTTCAGATCGTATTTCAACCAAAACAAAGAAAGAAATTAACACAAGAAGCACGTAAAATCTTCATCAAAAGACACCATATACTCTATAGACATTAACCAATGCAACCTCATCCTCTAACACCAAAACTTCTTGAGAAAAGATCTAATCCTTACAACTAAGAATTGAAATCATAGGAATAGCTTTTCTTACCTAATGCAACCAGAAAAGGTGATCAAAACTCAAAGAAAAGCCTCTTTGCTATGCCACTCAACAGAATACCAAACGATGCTTGATCCACAACGGTTCCAAAACTTGCTCTTGCTCTAAAAAAACGACCAACTCTTTCTCTTGGAATTGTGAAAACTCTTGGCTCTCTTTTTCTTCCTCACAAAGTCGCACAATAGGTAATGGGAGGGGTCAAATCAAGAAGGGAGTAATTAGTGATAAACTCCTTTTACAACCTAACTCCTCCTTAAACCCTTTTTCCCTAATTACCCTTGCTTTAAAACAAAAACTGATTTTCCTTTTAATTATAGATATAAGACTCGAAATATATATATATATAAAACGTCCAAAAATATAACTCCGAATAAAAGAAGGAAACCGAACCTAATATTTCGTTTTCGCAAAAAGACACGTCTGCCCTTTCCCGAGAATCGGAATATCACATAACCCCAAAAATTCTTTTAAATTTAGGTTTCGAATATATATACATATATATAAATATACTTCAAATCGTTTAATTAAATAACCCGAAAAACCTGAATTTGTTAAAAGACTCTTTTACCCTTTTCTGAAAAGTCGGGATGTTACATGAAACCTGCAAGTAAAAGGTTTATCGTTATTGTGGATGAATCAAAGCTGGTGACTCATATAGGAGGAAGTTGGTTGGCAATGCCCGTGGAGATTGTGCCCTTTTGTTGGAAATTTACCATTAAAAGGCTTGAAATGCTGTTCATGGAGGCGGGTTGTGTCGGGATGTTAAGGAAGCGTTGCGGTGAAAGGGATGATGAACCCTACGTGAGTGATAATGGGAATTACATAATTGATTTGTATTTCAAGCAAGATATGGGGGATTTGAAGGCTGCAAGAGACGCAATCATGAGGCTTCCTGGAGTGGTTGAGCATGGGATGTTTATCGACATGGCGACGACATTGTGAAGGATAAATTAACTTGAATGGGAAGTAGTTTTTCTTTGGTTTTAGGATGTGTTGTTTTTGGACTTTGTTTTAGTTATATTATAATTTCATTGCCAAATGTTTGAGGGAGCTTTGGTAATTTGCCTAATTTTGTTGCAGTGAGCGACTCATTCTGGCAAACTTTATCATTAATTGATACGATTATGTTGTCATACGGGAACTTTTATCAATTAATTGATACGATTATGTTTACTTTTTTTGTTTTGTTTTGTTGTTGTTTGATTGAAGCTCTGATGATTGGCCGATCGGATATGTGAACAACACCGATTTTAAAGTCCTTTATCCTACACTTGCAGTCTTCGATATCCGATATTACATTCATGAGCTGCTCAAGGTGAACTAACAAACCTATTAAATGACAGAAACTTTTCAGGCTCAATTAGTGTTCTAAGAACTCTTCCGGACGGGTCTCCCTCTTACATTGGAAACTTGAGCATTGTGTTTGTGTCTGAAAGATGATTTTTACTGCCTGTACCTGTTTTAAGTTGTGATTATTTGGATGAAAGGAGGTTTGTTTTTTACATAATATTCTATCATGATGTTATCAAATTCTTATTTGTTTCATCATTTGTAAACGTCAGGATGCAAACCATTTTTGCTGTTGCTATGGAAGGAATAAGACATTGTACTCTATCATATCTACTATGATGGTGGGTTGTGGAAGTCCAAGCTGTAAGAGGCAAGAGCAGAGGAGGTCATCTGTTGTATTTCATTGTTGTATTAAATATAACGCTTCTCACAAGATCGCATCGGCTTCCTACTAAGATATATATATATATATATATATATATATATATATATAATCTTGTATTTTATTTATTCATAATAAATAAATATCTTGTATATATATATATATATATATATATATATATATATATATATATATATATATATATATATATATATATATAATATCTTGTATTTTATTTATTCATAATAAATAAATATCACCATATTAATTTACCACTATAACCTTTATAGTCTAGAGATAAACTTTTCTTATTTGGTGACCCGATAGGCTTCCGAATATGTTGGCCGTAGACACAAAGTGCAATTTAGTGAATTTACTAAAATGTCCTTCACACCTAACGATCACGGGATAGCGTCTAGCAACATACTGTAACCCCCAATCATCAGAAGAGTCAAAAGCAATGACTACTACCTTTCATGTGAAGCAGTTACCATGTAACTTACAATCCTATCGCTGAAATAATATCCATACGATCGTATCTCGAGTATCAATACATTAACTGTCGTATCTAATAATCTGGACACGCTCTCTCGGAATAACACATTTACTCCCACTTTGCAAAGATTCTCGAGAGCTACACATTCCTTATAAGAAGGCCATTTCGGATATTCGATCCCAATCATAGGACACGCGATTCCCGGGCGACCAATCACGTATACTCCGCATGCTTCAATATCATACCCAATCACTACCGCATGATCGCCCCGCGGCTAGGGGATATCTCAATAGTGTCAAAGCATGAAAATCCACACCGTGATGCCATGAAGACTCCGGTCAAAATGATAATTACACAACGGCCACATAGTGTGACACTTAATGTAAGTGGGTCGCCATACTGTGCGCATTTTCTAATAAACGCCCACGCATACCCAAGTGTCCGTGACACTTCGATAGACGAGATCTATCCCTATCTTCTAAAAGATAGAAGACATCCAATATGTCTTTGTACCGATTATACTATCAATGTCCCATTTGACAATATGTAAGACTAGAGACATTTAAGTACCAAACTTGTTATAATGATTAGAGATCTCATCAATCATAATCACTATCATGGTTTCTCTATCACAGTTTGATACTAGGGACGTTACTATATATATACAACAAATAACATGAAGATTAAACAATATATAATAACATAAGTGCTAGCTTTTATTAATCATAAAAAAGTTATTACATGAACTAAGCAGACTGTAAACGACCCGACCCGGTCGGATCCGATCCAATCCGATTGGGTTTAGGACACCTTTCCAACACTTCCATGAACGGTCTAGATTTAATTAATTAAACTTGCATTACTTGACTCAATGGGATGCCCACAAAAGTGTTCTAAACCTGGCTCATCGGACCGTCCGTCATAGTTGGTGAACCTATAGGGAGATCTAGTTATCTACGTGCTAATTGTTCCTTCCACTTGCGGCTCTTTTAGAATAGTTTAAGGTGTAAACCACAGATAACCAAAATTAATCAACACAACGTCTAGATTCTAGTTCCTAACTGTCGGCTAGCCGGAAACAAGAAAAGCCTAGCATCTAGCTTTCTAATCACACATCGAATCACAACTACATTCCTAGCTTGTGTTTGAATTAACTATTACATGATTTGTTAATAGAAATCGCTTAGCATTGATATAGCATAAAATCAAAACATTGAGAAGTCAACGATGTGCAAATGGAATAATATCAAAATTAAGCCTTGTTACTTGTTGTTAAATATGTTACTAAGTATTAGATACTCAAGAGTGTATGTGTGTGATTTCATTTGCTAGATTCAAAGAGTTGATATGAATAATGACTAAGTGCGTAAAATAAATGCAAGTAAGTAAGTAGAGAGATTTTTATAGTGGTTCCAGTGATGTAATCCTCAGACGCCCACTCTTCTCCTCGTGATGTTGGAGGAAATTCACTAGTAATCTTTGAGTTATCTCATTACAAAGAATCCTAGGTTGCTTGTCCTTCACCAATAACTATGGCTTCACAAACTCGAAAACTAAGAATGTAGGATTGCGCCTCCCGAGTCTTCCACTCGTCCTTGAAGGGTAGAATTGCCTCTTCACCACCTTTCACCACAAACCAACAAATTTTCACACCTAATGTGATGCTTCACTGCCTTCAAAGAGTTCTTTATAAAATAAAGAATGAATCAAGTAAATGATTCAATTGCAAAGCAGCTTGATTAGGATGATATAATCAAGAGCTTGCGCGCCTTCAAGTGTGTATGCTTGATGCAAATTTTTAACACGTACGTAATGCACTTGAAGAAAATAACTAGATCAAGAAATTTTAAGCTCAAGAAGTTCAAGCAGGTGTTTTTCACCAATGTTATCACTTGAAGTTTATTCCAAAATCATCATCTTCTTCTTGAGTTGAAAGTCCTCTATTTATAGGTAGAATGCATGTGACTTGAATTTGAAATTCAAATGTGACTGCCTTTGTATTTGTCCCATCCTCACCGTGATTCATCACTATTCATAGGATCGACACGCCAGATTACTTTTTGACAAAGGCAAATCATCCACCCTTTGACTTGTATCCAATGGATAAAAATATGAATCATCCTAACGCCTTTTTAATCTCACTTTTTGATTTGCTTGATAAGTCGAGGTAGTTGGTCGTTTTATCCATGTAACTTCCCAATAATCTTGAATTGATCGAGGTATATATATCAAGAGGTTCATCACCAATAAAACTAATCATCACAACATCATATTTTTGTCTCAGAAATATAATGCAAATTAATCTTTTATCCAACTTTTGTTTGTGAAGTTAGATTACATCATTTAAAGTATAACTAAGTTCCAAACATCATCCAACTTGTGGAACTTAGACTTTCTATTATTAAGGTATATATGTAATCGCTTAGGTCATCACAGCACTTGCCTAAATTCTCGATCCCATATCCTTGACATTAAATACTAAGTTTGATCCCTTAGCCTTCATTTACCGAGTTTGAACCTCACCTTCGCCTTCGCCTTCGCCAAAGAGTTGCACTCGCCATCGACCTATCTACCCTATCGACTTAGACTAGTCTCATTGATAAACAATGCAGCCTTTTTTACAAAGGCTTGTTTGATCAAACCTATTTATGAATCAAACTCTAATAAACCTATACATTTTATCTAGACATCTTTTGCCTTTGCACTATAATAAATAGTATGGCACTCATCATCAAAACTGAGAAATAAGTCCAACAATTTCCCTTTTTTGGTGATGATGCCACTACCTCACCTAATCAAAGAAAGCAAAAGATAAAACACAAACAGAACAAATTTAGTCAATTCTCATTATAAATATTTGTTCACAGTTATTACAACTAGATACAAAGAAAGATAAACAATGAAAAGTAGCCGATCTATTGTCTCTTTTCTTTCTTTGTCTAGCCTTCTCACTTGCTCTCTCGATAGGCTCTGATCTCTTCTATCATTTCAACCATCCATTCATTCTCAATAAGTGTAAAGTCAATATAAGAATTGACTTGTTTCCACCAATTCCATGCTTCAGCAGACAAGATTGATCTCGATTCACCCCAAGCCAAACTTCATATACAAATTTCCTTAAATTCATCCAAAGGAATCTTTGCTTTTGTAATTGGCAAAGACCTTTCACCTCTCTACTCCTTCCGCCTCTCCGTAGTTGCTCTTAAAGCTCTAATCCTTGCCTCCCAAAATCTTCAAACTCAAGAAAGAGTTAAGACCTTCATGAAATCCCATGTCACGATAGTGGTCTCCTTCATATGAAACTCTTCTTGTACCGTGATAGAGATCATCAAGAAGTTGCACTCACCAGTGCAAAGTTGCCTAAAGGCATTTGTATCATCACCCATCTCTTCTCAAAAAGAGTCTAGCAAATTCCTCCTTTGTCGCAAATGATTGGCCCTCTTCCCTTTAGTGACATCATCAACAAAACGTGAGATGAGGCCATGAATAGCTTCCTCGTGATACTATCACTCGTGTAATTGACCTCGCCATAGTTCCAGCCTCTAGTATCAAGTGAAGTAATCCTGATTGCGTGGTCTCTTCCACCGCTGATCCTTTCAAGAATTTGGGATCAGCACAAAGAGTTGTTGTGCAAATTGCAGCTCAAAGCTTTCAAAGAAGCTTGTCAAGTTTTTGATGAACGGATGTAAGTTGATCTTTCAAAACTTGTCCTTCAAGCAGTGTTCCTTGCTTGATATATCTTACATCATATATCGATCATTCACAAGATTTTGAGTAGATGCAAAGTTTGAAGCAATCGACAAGAGATTGTCTATTATCATTTACCATCTTCATCGCTTCTTCAAATTCTCGTTTGCTCGTCCAATTGAGTTCTTAATCGTTGTATATCATTTCTTACAGCTTCTAACTCATTGACAACTTCAATTGGCACTCCACTGCCATTCTATCACAAGAGATCCATCAAGAGTTCTCTCAACTCTATATTGTGCCTCATGTCCACGATGACCATGGCTCTACTCAAATCTCTCCCAAAGCAGGGGAGGTCCTTCTCAACCATTGCACCAAGAACATCTTCAAGGATAGGATCTTGTGCAGTGTTCTTCAACAACTTCTTCTTCTCCAAAATTTGAAATTCTTCATCATCAGAGTTATAGTCCAAAGAAATGCCATCCTCATTAATGCTAGTCACTACTATCTTTCCTACAAAGGGCTTGGCTCCAAAGCAGTTCCACTACAAAGAGCCTCATCATCAACAACAGGTTTCTCCAAACCCAAATCGTTCCAACCTTTGTCCAGTGTCGCTTGAGACTCAAAGCACTGCACTCTCCTGCTCCAACCTTTGTCCAGTGTCGCTTGTATCCCAAAGAACCTGCACTCTCCTCTTCAACTTCCTCGTGGATTGAATATATTGGTATTATCCACTTGGAAACCTTCAAAGATGACCAATCTTGTGCAGATGATGGCGCTTTTAGTCGAGTGCCTTCAATGTCAAATCCGCCTTGATATTCAATTGACTCTTCAGAGCCGGCACTAGGTTCATTGAAATCAAGAACCTTTTCTCCATCCAAATCCTCACTGGTCCAAAGATCGCTTGTGCAAGAGTTCTACAACATGGAATGTACTTGGTTCATCACCACCCTACCAAGACTCGTAGTAATGCCTTCATTGATCAATGCCTCCAGATCATCCATGGTGAGATCCTCAGAGATCCTCATCCATCTCTCCAAATCGCCCTCAAAGCAGACTTACCAAAGATTAGTTGGTCACAGTACAGATGATTCATGTGCCAAAGGCAGCCCCACTTGATTCTCCCGGTCCAGAGGGAAAGTCTCTCTACTATCTCGATGATGAGGAAGAATCATCAGACCATCTCTTGATCTCTAAATTTGATACCTCCTCCTCCTTCGTTGCTCATCAAATAAATCCATCAATCTTGATTGCAAGAAGGTTGTATCAATCGATCCACCAAGTTCTCCACTCCCGCTTGCCAAAAGCCCATTCTTCAAGATCTCGCTATTGGTTCAAGAAATGCTTTTGTCTCTTATAGAAACCAAACTTCCATTGGAAATAATCGCAATTTGTCAAGTTTGGGATCCACATACTCTTCGCTTTTTTCTTGCTCTTTTGCATGCCTTTCAAATGGCATAAACGATCTCCTGGAGTAGCTCAGAGCTTGTTGACTTCCAAAGGTTCCAACAAGCAGATTCATAGTATCTTCTACAGATGTTTGAAAGTCAAGAGTTGTTGTCGAGATTGTACATTTGTACCTACTACTTCCATCTCAGATCACACTTGGTTCCCTCGACTTACATGCTCATCAAATAGGTTAGCAGCAGACGCTTCTTCCCCCGAACTATTGCCAAATTTGCAGTGGTCTTCAACCAAGTCTCTCATCACCTCTTCAACCACCACAAAGAGTTCAGTTCGTGGTTTGTCAGGTTCTTCAAAGGATACTACAAAGAGCTCAGGGTCAAGAGATCACAGACATCCTCTGCAGATTGCTCAAAACAAACTGCTGCTCAAAGATCGCGACTTGATAACTTCTTCATTGGAGGAATCACCGATAACAACTCGGTGGAATGATAGTTAGAGGCTCACCAACAAATTTCTTCTTCCTCTTCTACTCGATGCTTCTTCTTGGGCCCTCTCAGGCCTCCAAATTTTTTAACTCTTTCCCTTGCCATATTTCTTCTTTTTTGGCAACTTCCTTCATCCTCTTGGATAGGGTTCATCATCATCATCTTTCTAGTCAATTTTCTTTTTCTACTTGCTTCCTTCCTCGTTGTTCTCTAAGAATTTCACCAACAGCTTTTTCTTGAAGCCACAAAGCAGGTCAAGAACTCCACTTGACCCTCAAAGCAGACTCAACAAATTGCGGCTGCTTCTTTTCTTGTTCTTTTGATTTCAGACTTCGTAGTCTTTCTAACATCAAGACTTTTCTTCCTCTTTCCAAATAGCTTTCTTTGGTGCAAAGAGTTTGATGGAAATCTTCTTAGTTTGTCGAACCCGCCACCACCAAGATCACCATCATCTCCATCATCATTATCATCACAGCCTTTCCCAAAGAATTTCTTCATCATCATCAAGTCCAGAATTGCATAATCAATCTCCTTCTTGTATCTAGACCGATTAATATCCACAAAGCTACATCAGAATTCCAAGATGATTCAAAGAGAGTCCGACCATTAATCCTAAGGGCGCGGGCCTTGACTTCCTCTTCCCTAAACTCTCTTCCTTGGCCACTTTCTTCATATAATGAATAAAGTACCGCCCACCAAACTTCATGCTCCTACAGATGATAATCATCAACTCTATCTTGGGTCCCGATAGAGTGTCCATACCGCCACCAGCCCAAGTATGTTCTTTGCAATGAGCTTGCTCACAGATCGTATTCAATACCAATGTGTTTGCAGCTGATGCCTGAACGGATTTGATTTCTCGATCTGCCTTAATCTGATCTACAAACGCCAATTTGTCCAATCCCATTGCTTCAGATTCACAGAGCCGCCCACCACTTCAACAAATCCAAAACTTCCTCACAGACCTGGGAAACTTCAATTTCTTGCCCATTTACAAAGAGCCTTAAATGCTTCAGCCTTCCTTCTTTATTTGAATGTTTCTCCGTAAACCGACAACATTTGTATAAGAAATTGTGTCCACCTTATGTTTAACACATTTTCCGCATCGACATACCTCCTTATTCTTCTTCACCAATGTTAATGGCCGCCTACTTCATGCATCTTCAACAAAACCTCTAACACTTTGGCTTGATTCAATTTGCACATCAACTTTTTCCGCCATTATAATGAGAAGAATGAGATGAAGAAGATTGAATCTTAAATCTGTGTTCACACAAAGGTAACGATTGCAAAGATAAAGCAGATTTGCAAGTGACGATTCTACCGAGTAATAGTCCAATATATAGACAAAGGGGTAGTTGAAACTGCTTTTGCACGCATATTGAGGTAACCACGATTAATCTGATAAATTCTCGCCTTGACACGTGGCCCATTACTCCACCATAACGCTTGTAAATCGCTGGATGGTTTAACTGTGGTAATAATGGATAAAATAAATATCCCGCCAAATCGCTTTTGACCTTAATAACTTTGATCGAGTAAAGTTTCCTTCAAAGAAGGTATCCTCAAATAGGTGGGCTCAAGCAATCACGATAATTTGCTTCAAAGAAATTCATTCGACAAGGTGACTCACGATCCTTGTTTTCTCCTTGTTTTGTTCAATTGATAATACAAGATGAAGTTTAACACCAATGACCGATCCACAAGTGAGCTCACCCAACATGACAAAGACCAACTTCTGGCAACCTCATTTGCTCAATTGTTCAAACATAAGTACATGGAATTGTTGATACCAATGACTAATCTGCTAAGTGAGCTCACCCAACATAGCAAAGACTAATCCCTTGGTGAATTCCAAAGACACCGAATATCACCAATCTTTATAATTCCAAGTTCAAATTTAATTTGGCAAATCTTTCACTATCAAGTGGCTTAGTGAAAATATCAAAGAAGTTGATCTTCAAGAGGATGTATGTAACCACCACATCTTTCTTTTCAACATGATCTCTTATAAAATGATGTCTCACATCAATGTGCTTGGTTCTTGAATGCAAAACAGATTTTCTCGTGATTGCAATTGCACTTGTGTTGTCACACATGATTGGAATTTCCTTTCTTCAATTCCATAATCCCTTAATTGTTGTCTCAGCCATAGTATTTGTGCACAAAGAACTTCCAAAGAAGAATGTATTCAAATTTCAAAGAAGTGGAAGTTGAAATAAATTGCTTTTTGTAAACCAGAGACCACTTATTTCCCATTAACCGATGTGTTCCTGAGGTGCTTTTTCTATCAATCTTGCATCCAAAGATAATCGTAACTGAGTAGGATATTACCTTGAAGCTTCCTTCCTTGGAATACCAAATTCTACTCCCAAAGTCTCTTTTAGATACTTAAGAACTCTTTTGACAAAGACTCTAAATGACTTTCTTTAGTTTGATTGAAATCTTGCACAAACACCTACAAAGAAAGATATATCAGTCTCACAAGCAAGTGAGATACAAAGACTTCCTATCATCCTTCAGATAAAGTCCGATCAACATCTTTGCCTTCTTTATCTTCATCCAACTGATGTTTGTACTCATAGAGTTGAGCTCTTAGTGTCGCTTTTCCATACCAAATTTCTTCAAAGAACTCTTTGGTATACTTGGTTTGATGAATGAAGATTCCATCTTTCAACTCGCTTAACTTGCAATCCCAAGAAGTAATTCATTTCTCCGGTATCATACTCATTTGGAATTTGCTCTTCATTAGATTTGCAAACTTTTCACAAAGTAAATCATTCTCGTAACCAAAAATTATGTCATCCACATAAATTTGTACCAAAGGGTGTTGTCCCCTTCACCGATTCTCAAAAGTGTCTTGTCAATAGTCCCTTTTGTAAAACCATTGTCCACCAAGAATTGAGATAGTCTCATACCATGCTCTTGGTGCCTGCTTTCAATCCATAAAGTGCTTTGTTGAGTCTATACACTTTATCTTCTTGATCTTTAACTTCAAATCCAGGAGGTTGTCGAACATACACTTCCTCCTCTAGATACCATTCAAAAATGCACTTTTGACATCCATTTGATATACTTTGAAGTTCTTGTATGCAAAGATGTGCCAAAAATAACTGATAGCTTCCAATCTTGCAACAGTGCATAAGTCTCATCAAAATCTATTCCTTCGCTTGAGAATAGCCTTTGCAACTAGTCCGCCCTTATTTCTAACAATGGTACCGATTCATCAAGTTTATTTCTCAGATACCCATTTAGTACCAATGATATTTGCATGACTTGGCCTTTCAACTAGTGTCCAAACTTGATTTCTTTCAAATTCATTTAATTCTTCTTGCATAGCAATTATCCAACTGATCTCAAATTGCTTCTTCAACAACTTTGGGTTCCATTTGTGATAGAAAACAAGTAAACATAGCTTCCAGCTTGTCTTCTAGTCCTCACACCTTGTCGTACATTGCCAATAACTTGTTCAAAGCAGGTGATTCCTTAACCATTGTGGATTTTGGTTATTTTGACTTTCGTGAATATCATCTTCAAGAGGGTCTCATTGTAGTTTCTTCTACAGGGGGTCAAGCAGATCCTTGAATTGCTTCAGCTTGTTGCATCAAGAATATTGTCACAGGTGTTCAAAGAGGGGCAGATTTAAACTTTTAAGTCATTGAATCTTTCCAAAACTTCAACACAACTGATCGCTGATTTGTTGATTTTCAAAGAGTTCACACTTTTATCTTCCATACCAAGAAACTTAGGTTCATCAAACACAACATTGATTGTCTCTTCATGTTTCAGTTGTTCTTTGTTCAAGACTCAATGCTCACGATCAAGAATATCCTAAGAAAATTCCTTCATCCGATTTTGGTTGGAATGTTTTCAAATGAACTTTATGATTTAGAATAAAACATTTGCTTCCAAATGGGTGAAAATAGGATATATTAGGTATCCTTCCATTCCAGATCTCATAAGGTGTCTTCAGCAGCTTCTTGTTTACTGATGTTCTATTTTGTGTATAGCATGTCAGATTTATCGCTTTCAAATTTCAATATCTTTCAGTAGCAATGCTTCACAAATCATTGTTCTTCCCGCTTCTTTAATGTCCTGCTTTTTCTTTCAGCAACCCCATTTTGCTGAGGTGTACCAGCAGCAGCAAGTTGATGAAGTACACCATTCTGTTCACAATATTCTCTTATAACTTTGTTGAGAAATTCAAGACTCGATCCGATCTTATCTTTATGATCATAAACTTTTCTCATTTTGTAATCTCTTCAAAAGATTAGGCAAGCTTTGGAGTGTCTCACTTTTCTTGTTCATGAATATCACCCAAGTGTATCTTGAAAAATCATCCACAACCACTAAGGTGTATTTCTTTCCTCACACACTTGTTGGAGTTATTGGTCCAAAAGATCCATGTGCATAAGCTCCAACACTGTTAGTTGATTGTTTAGTCTTTGACTTGAAACTTGACTTTATCTCTGCTTACCTTGGCCGACATGCATCACAGATAGCATCCTTCTTGAATGTGATCTCGTAAACCAACCACTAACTTCTTCTTCACTAACTGATTAATATCATCAAAATTTAGATGATTTAACTTCTGTGCCATAACCAATTGAGTTCGATTTGGTATGCACAATCAGCAGTGTTTTCGAACTCATAGAGACCAATCCACAACATACATGTTCTCGCTGTTTTCTACCAAAGCAAGTACAACTTGATCACCTCTTTCACTAATGACAATACAATTGTTTTTGTCAAAAGTGACCTTGTATCCCATATCACGTAATTGTCCAAAGGCTCAAGAAGTTGTAATCCAAATTCTTCCACATATGCAACATTCTTGATTGTAAGTCCATTTCTCGATAAGTGTGCCATATCCTCTTGTATAGCTGTGTATTTTTGTTGCCAAAATTTACCCTTGACCATCTTTTGCCACAAAGTTTGATAGATAAAGGCTTATTCTTTGTCATGTGTCCGAACATCCACCACCAAAGTACTGCATACCCTACAAAACAAAGTTAATGCATTTTAGGTACCCAAACCTGCTTTGGTCCATAGTGGTCAAGGGCAAGCATGACCCTTGGTATGTTTCCATAAGGTCTTCTCCTAAATGTGTCATACTTTGGTTCATACTTTGTTCATACATGTATTCCACACATCCATAAGTTCTAACAAAGAGGTTGTGTAGAACCACATATGTTTTCCGCCTTTTGGTACATAATGTCGTTTGAAATGATTCTTGTTATTAGAAACATTTGCATAACCATAGTGTGCCGCCTATTAGAAATACTTCTGCAATATGGAGTCCACGAGGTCTTGTGTAAGTCCTCACACGATTCCATTGCCTAGGTTTTACCCTAGTGGTATGGTTATACTGATCGCTTTAACATTAGATGCAGAATATTCCAATCATTATCAAGCAGGAACAAATTACCTTTCCCCGAGATAAGTATCCTTTGAATGATCAACATTTTTGGATTTAGGATTCTTATTCTTGAATATTTCTGCTTTTTCCTTCTCGTGGTCCAAAGAGACTTGGTAGCAGTGTCCGCTATATCAAGAGGCTTAGAAGATACAAAGCAAATTCTATTTTTGGATTTATTCTTTTACTAGAGTCGTTGACTTCTCGAGACTTTTGATTTTGCTTCTTCGAGGCATTCTCATTTGGTTTTATCGCTCAAAGAAATTTTATCGAGATGGATCTAGTGGTGCACAAACTTAGGACCACCTTCGTACTAGGTTCAAGAACTCCATCGATCCACTCTTGTTAGATTGCCGAGTTCCAAATCCAAGCCCGCTTCTATCTCCATAAGGCTTTCCCGATTTGTATGCGATTGAACAAGATGGTTCAAATAGATTCAGAGGTCACTGGATGTTCAAAGCAGACTTATGCCGATTCTCGCCCAACATCTTTTCCTTACCTTTGAAAACCCTTAATTCAAATTTTCAATCTTCCAACTTCTAACTCAAGAGCCTCTTTTTCAAATTCACAATCTCATAACCAGATTGTATTATCCTTAGTTGATTAAGGATGGCATCCAAAGTCTCATTGTTGTCGAATTTCTAGGATTTGAACCACAAAGTTGATTCACAATCACTTCCAAAGCAGAGTGTTTATAGATACAAGTGTTGTATACCTCCTCGCTTCATCCATGTTGGCCATCAAAGCATAATCCTCCATATCAAAGAACCAAAGGCTGTGTCATCCGATTCATTTCCTTTTCGTATCCCACTTCATATCCTCGATTCATCTTCAAAGAACCATAGCTTTCTTGCCATGTCTCCTTTGTTGACTCTTGGTCTTCGTGAGGTCCGACAATCAGTCTAAAATGTCCAGTGCTTCTTACAATTGAAGCAAAGATAATCAGTTCCTTGCCTTGTTTCAACTCGTGACAATCAGTGTCCGGTGTGTCCTGGTTTCTTGCAATGAAAGCATAGATAGTCATTATCTTTCTTTGGTTCTTCTTTCCTTCTTTCAAGAGGGCCTCTTTGTGAAATTTCTTGTAGGGGCCTTTCCAGCCTTCATCATTCTCGATTTTCTTGCTCAAGAGGGCAATTTGCTCTTGCATTTCATCTAGCATATCATCCTCGTCCCTCCTCGATGTTTCTTCATGATGTGAAGCAGCCAATGCAAAGGGTCTTTGGCTCTTCCTTTCGCCTGTGCACTAACTTCTTGCTAAATTCATATGCCTTAAGATCGTAGAACAGCTTGAAGGTGTCTTCTTCATGCAGCCTTCTCTCATTTCTTCAATTGCAAATACCTTCATTTTCCAAACATCTCTTGCAAAAAGCTTCCAAGATTTTGGTGTTTACTTCTCTTTGAATAACTTACACTCAAAGCAGAGTAAGTTCATCTAAGATTGCATTGAACTGACTCCATTTGCTCAATGGTTTCATTAGGTAGCATTTTGAACTTTTGAAACCTTTTTCCGCCACACCGATTTTGTTCTTCTTTATTGCATCAAGCCTTCACAGATTAAGAATCTTATCCCAAAGTTCCTTTGCGCCTTGCAATCTTTGACTTTCATGTACATATTGCTATCCAAGGTTCTCAGAGATGATATCAATAGCAATGTTGTTGAGGTTTGCTCTTTTCCTGCCTTCTCGCATTCCATTCTCTCTTGGTTTAGAATGTACTCAGCTCACACCCACTCATATCGCTTTGTAATCTCCAAAGGGTCCTTCGCTTAGTACATCCATCATCTCATCATGAGTAGCAAGCAAGATATGCCTGCATTCGACGCTTATACTCATCAAATCTATCAAGAGAGCACATCAACATGGTTCTAGCATACCGTGTGTTATCCATGATGCAAGTCTTGAAAATCAAGAATTTGAAAGAAAGTTTTAAAGAATTTTCACAAGCACAACAAGTAGGATTCCTTCATAACAGAAGCACTGCCCCGATACCAATTGTTGGTCCCTTGAAAAGGCTTTAGTTAAGTTTAGAGGGGGGGGGGTGAATAAACTTAACACTTAAAACTTTGAGTTAACAAATTGCAACTTCAAGAGCTCACCGATACTTCAAGAGTCTGCTGAGACCTCGTGAGCCTCACCGATAAATGTGAGTTCACTCGACAGCCTAGCTTTGCTCGAATTTGTGCAAATGGAATAATATCAAAATTAAGCCTTGTTACTTGTTGTTAAATATGTTACTAAGTATTAGATACTCAAGAGTGTATGTGTGTGATTTCAGCTTGCTAGATTCAAAGCAGTTGATATGAATAATGACTAAGTGCGTAAAATAAATGCAAGTAGTAAGTAGAGAGAGATTTTTATAGTGGTTCCAGTGATGTAATCCTCAGACGCCCACTCTTCTCCTCGTGATGTTGGAGGAAATTCACTAGTAATCTTTGAGTTATCTCATTACAAAGAATCCTAGGTTGCTTGTCCTTCACCAATAACTATGGCTTCACAAACTCGAAAACTAAGAATGTAGGATTGTCGCCCCCGAGTCTTCCACTGGGTCCTTGAAGGGTAGAATTGCCTCTTCACCACCCACCACAAACCAACAGCCTTTCACACTCCACAGATGCTTCACTGCCTTCAAGAGTTCTTTATAAAATAAAGAATGAATCAAGTAATGATTCAATGCAAAGCAGCCTGATTAGGATGATATAATCAAGAGCTTGCGCCTTCAAGTGTGTATGCTTGATGCAAATTTTTAACACGTAATGCACTTGAAGAAAATAACTAGATCAAGCTGTTTTAAGCTCAAGAAGTTCAAGCAGGTGTTTTTCACCAATGTTATCACTTGAAGTTTATTCCAAAATTCATCATCTTCTTCTTGAGTTGAAAGTCCTCTATTTATAGGTAGAATGCATGTGACTTGAATTTGAAATTCAAATGTGACTGCCTTTGTATTTGTCCCATCCTCACCGCATTCTCATCACTATTCATAGGATCGACACTCGCCAGATTACTTTTGACAAAGGCAAATCATTCCACCCTTTGACTTGTATCCAATGGATAAAAATATGAATCATCCTAACGCCTTTTAATCTCACTTTGATTTGCTTGATAAGTCGAGGTAGTTGGTCGTTCTTATCCATGTAACTTCCCAATAATCTTGAATTGATCGAGGTATATATATCGCCAGGTTCATCACCAGAAAACTAATCATCACAACATCATATTTTTGTCTCAGAAAATATAATGCAAATTAATCTTTTATCCAACTTTTGTTTGTGAAGTTAGATTACATCATTTAAAGTATAACTAAGTTCCAAACATCATCCAACTTGTGGAACTTAGACCTTTCTACACAAGGTATATGTAATCGCTTTAGGTCATCACACACTTGCCTAAATTCTCGATCCCATATCCTTGACATTAAATACTAAGTTTGATCCCTTAGCCTTCATTCACCGAGTTTGAACCTCGCCTTCGCCTTCGCTTTTTGCAAGAAAGTTGCATCACTACCATCGACCTATCTACCCTATCGACTTAGACTAGTCTCATTGATAAACACCAAGTAAGAGCCTTTTTACAAAGGCTTGTTTGATCAAACCTATTTATGAATCAAACTCTAATAAACCTATACATTTTATCTAGACATCTTTTGCCTTTGCACTATAACAAATAGTATGGCACTCATCATCAAAACTCGAAATAAGTCCAACAGGAAGTCACCACAATGAATATCGATCAACACAAAGATGGATCAACTCAGGTTGAGTAGTGTAACTAGGCGCTTATTCTTTATGTAATCAGAACATCCTAATCTTTTTCATATTGTTTATAAAGGACTTTATAGGTATTTCGAAATAATTGTCTAGATATTTTTTCCCTCCACCAAGATGTACTCATACATGCCATTTTCATACTATGGTTTAATCTATGAAAAGATTAGGAGTATATAATTTTTAAAGAGAGAAATGATTCTGTTGTAGTATTATATTTTTTACTAAAAGTAGAATTGAAAACGATTTTATTTCAAACCAAAATTAGACAAAACGATTTTTTTACTAAAATTATTCAATCTTAAACGTATGACCGTTAAAAAAATAAGTGTATAAAATAAATAAAACAAATATAACTTTATAGTCACTAATTGTGTAGGGTTTGGTAGTAGTTTTGAAATGATCTAATTAGTTAGTTTTTCATCGTTGTCGACACACGCCTTGTATATTTGTTTCCTTGTAATATACTTTAAATCATTACGTTAAATATAGTGTAGTTGTATATTTATGGGGCAACGATCCATAAGAATACAAAATTTATTTAAATAGACAAATAGGACGTACTTAATATTTCATTTTTTATAAGGACGAGAAAATTATGGAGTGGCACCTCCAGTAAATATTCAGGAAAAAAAAAGGAAAAAAAAAAAAAAAAAAAAAAAAAACAAAACATATGCGCTTGCTAGGGGAGACTAAACTGCTTATATCTTCTGCTAAAAAAATAGAAAACAAACATATAAAACATAAAATCTGCAGGACATCTCTAAAAGAAAGAAAAAAAATTGTGAAAATATTGATATGCCTGAACCGAAATACCGTACACAGATCCCTATTCGGCTTCGTCCGGCTGCCAAAGTAGTGAAACAAGGCAGTCCGCCACCATCGTCGGCGAATCCGTCGGCCAACATGGGCCCATGGGTCGCCGGCCCCACGCTTCGGCCTGGCAGCTAGATGTGACATCAAGCGAGGCCAAGGGGACCGGCCCACAGGGTCACGAGGCATTTAGGTCCGCAAGAGACTCGAGCCTACAACATTTGGAGGAAGAGGCTATCAATGATCTTAGCATGATAAGGACATAAAGGACGCATGAAGCAGTGAAGTCATTAGGGCCGCCGTTCATCGGACTCGATACTGGCTCGTCAACTGGTTAAAGATCTAGTTGTACTATTAGTCATTTATTGTAATTATGCTGAACTAAAGTCCGTCTCTCCCCTATAAATATGGCTCATTGTAACTCATTTACAGATATACATTAATACAAAACTCAGGCTTACTCTGCCCATTTTACTACTCACTTCCTATCATACTAGCACCACCACCAGAATTCCACTACACCACCGCGCACCCCCACTTTCACGTACATTTATAGTTAGATATCCACCATATATTCCACCGCTAAACACCCGAGAAATTTAGACGTTATCAGTTTTCTCCGTTACCGGGAAATTATAAACTTTCTGCTCTTCTCCGGCGTACGGCTCCGCCATTTTCTGCATTTTCGCGGCGACTCCCAGAAGGTCTCCATCATCTTCCTCAGGCCGCTTCACGATTTCTTCATCAAAAAGCTCTCAGCTCTCAGGTCTCATTCAGCTAAGTGGAAATCTTCACCATTAGTCCAAAACACAAGGTAGACTCTTCGAATCTTGCTCAGAAATAACGAGTTTGCGTTTGAATCATCACCATTCTTGTTAATTCTATTCAATGAGCTCCCCGGAGTCCCTTTTTCTAACTATTCCTTGCCAGAAAGTTTACTTTAAAGCTAGTACTTGTTGTCTCAAGCTTTACACCTGTTAGAACGAGCAAGAACACCCTGTTTGTTAAGTTCATATTTGAGAAACCATCACTATCAGCATCTTCATGTTAAGAACGAGACTTTTTGCGCTGTTTGTTGTGTTTATATAGCTAGCATGTTTCAACTGTGATTTTTGAGTTAGTGGAAAAGTGAGAATAGTTTTTGCACATTCTGGGTTTGTTGTTTGCATATTCTGGGAATTTGGTTGAGTTTTAGGTTATAGTACGTCGGAATCATTAAAGATTGGTATATTCTTGGATTTCCCGGTTGATTCATCCCAGTTGTCCTTGAATTCCTGATATTCCGTACGCCGGATCGCCCCTCAATTCGCCGGAAAGGTCACTTTCGACAACATTCCAGACCCGCTGCCTGAAAATCAGATATTACAAGGTTGGTGAGTATCAGAAGACATTGGTTATCTATCAGTGTACTTTTTGGATTTTGTCACAGACAACGAATCAGGTGTTGCCACATGGCAGGAAGCAAGGACTCGCAAATAGTACCCATCACACTAGGAAAAACAACCGCTCAGGACCCACCACGTAGAAGAAACGTGGAAAACATGCTTGAAAATCCATCTGCGAATTGGGATCCATCCCAACAGGAAGAAAGGGCAACTGGTGCTAGGCGCATCATCGAACAAAGAACTAAGTCTAGAGAGGCCGCGGCGACCTCAAATCTGGTCCGTACTGGACATGCTCGCAAGAAGGTGACTATCGGCACCTAGAGGCCCCAACGAAGTCGTGAAGTAACTCCGGAAAAGGTACCCAACGCTAATGAACCTGAGGCGATAGCCGCTAAAAATTATACCGACTACATCGAAAATATGTTCTTGGCCAACGAGATCCTCATATCCAAAGGTCTGCCTCCTAAACCAATCCTACCACCCCCAAAGGTAGGTATCACCCCGCGCACTGAAGCGCCACAGGAAAATCAAAAAACAAGGGTTCAACACATCAAGGTCGAGGAAAGTATAAGATCCTCAGATGCAAAAGGACGCAAGTAGGCCCCTGAAAAAAGTATCGTGAGAAGATCTGCTCTGGAACATTTGGGCAATGTAGAGAAAAGAATGGTGCACCAGTGGTTAGGTCCTTCCCACTCCGATAGAAATGTCATACGACGCCGAGAGGGCCGGGATGACCGCAATGCTCACCAAATCATAAAGGTCAGGTGGGGCGAGCAGGAAGTCGAATCGATATACAACGTAGATTCGGAGGACGTTGTAAGGTGAGTCGTCATACGTATTGCGGATGACTGACTTGAAAAGATGCAAAAGGAGATCGAAGAACTAAAGAGGTCAAGGCCATCACACGAGACCAAACCAACCTCAGGAATCAATGTGCTCTCCGATCATATTTTGAGCTCGCTGCCAGCAGAAAATGTCACTTACCTGGCATACTCGGGGCATACTCTGAGATCTGATATAGTAGGTCACACTCTTTATGGATATTTTTGAAATATCTAGGCTAGAAAAAGGAAGGTAATCAATGATTAAGGTCCGGGATGTTTGATTCCCGTGAGATGTTCTATTCTCGAAGCTTAATCATTGAGAGAGATTGTCTCAGTTTAACCGTCATAGTGCTGATATCGACCTCTCGGACAGTACTGTGTGAGGTTAAATCCTTGGAATGGTAGGATAAACTTTTTTTTATATAGTTTATTATTCCTAAAATAAATCTAGTAGTGAAAATTTATTTTGAATTTAACTTTTTGTCATTTTATTTACAACTAAATCTCTAGGTTACTAAACTGTTAGTAATAGGACTTCATTAAAAATGTGGAAAGTAACAAGTACGTTGTAATTATCAAACAATGCAGTTAATTTTTCAAGATTTATTCTCTTAAAGCCTTTAAAAACTTAAGTGACATAGTATAGGTATGTCACGGGTGTCACTCGTGTTGAACGAGAGATGACCATACTTAGTTTACAAAAGATGACATACAACTATCATATAAAATTCATTTAGTGAATTTCAAAAGTGTAATTACACAACAAATTTCTAAATTGAAAAATTGAAAAATCATATACATAAGGCGTTGCTAGTTAGACGGTATTTGGAACCGATAAACTAGTGGGAGCCTTAGTCTTATGATTTGTTGTTTTTCTGAATCATTAGAAATGTGTAATAGACTGCACAGGAGTTTCTCCATTTATTGGAAAAATTAGAATAAAGCGTTGCTAGTTAGACAGTATTTGGAACTGATAAACTTGGGAGAGCTTAGTTCTGGGTGATTTTCTAATCTTTGAAAAATCATAAATACAAAGTGTTGCTAGTTAGATGGTATTTGGAACCAATAAACTAGTGGGAGCTTTATTATGATCTATCAAACCATTCGATACAAAGTGTTGCTAGTTAGACGGTATTTGGAACCGATAAACTAGTGGGAACTTTGGTCTTATGATTTGACGATTAGAAAAATCGATAGTCCAAGCAAGTAACAATGAACATCCCACAATTCAAGAGTAGTGTCTACTCAAACGAACTGCTAGTTCAAGACTGTTTCCATCTAAGGAAAGTCGAGAATGGGAAAGAACGTTTATACGTGTTAGTCGTCTAAACTAAGTAGTTTCAAGGCTATACCAGAAAATTAATAAATTGGAAATTAGAGGATAAGGAAAGTGATTTTAGATCACTGACCAATGCATCCTAGAAATTTTCTCAAAAGCTAAAGTTCTTTGAAAGAACTAGGTAGCTTTGCATTCAAAGATAAATAAAATAGACAACGGGCAGTTATTTCGGATAGACTAGTGGGAGTGATATAAGAAAATGAATCTCGGATTCAATTCTTGAGTGTCACCGAAAATTTATTTTCTGTTTTTCGGATTCGTTGGAAGAAACGTATTCATTTTCAATAGGATAATTTGTTTGTCTTATTGACGATAAATATAACATTCGTAGCACAAACCTAAGACTCAGACTTTTGTTTGATAAAGTCAGAACCACTAAGCATTGCTGAAAAGGTATTAGTAACGCATCTTAAAATATATAAACACAAATGGTTTCCATATTTCGATAAATGCTTCTTTCTATTCTATTAATTAGTGCATATTCCCTAAAGACAAGATCTGAAGACTGGATTAGGGTAATTCCTATCTCCCAGTCAAAGGAACACTGTCTCAAAGGAACAGTGCCTAAGTTTCCTTTCAATCAGGAAATGGTAATAGATTTAAAGAAGTAACTGATTGTGGTCAAGTTAAATTATTAACTCGATGCCTACTAACACACTAGCAAGAGAACTAGGTTCAATTTTAGTATAGCTAGATAGAATCTAGGTCGATCCCACAGAGACTCGGCACAAATAAAACACAACTTTATCCTACTAGAACTAAATTGAAAGGGCGGTCTACGACCAACTAAATGCAGAAAATAAAATAGTGACAACCACAAGACACAAAAGACCACAAAGACAGACTAAAGACTACTAAAACACGGATAATACGGTTGATATTATCTAAACAAATAGTATTGATTACGCTAGTAGATTATAACTCCCCCATGTGAATTAGGATGATAACGAGATAAAACAAACGTTAAGGATTAATTATTATGACTACGGGAGTCATCCCCTAAGGTAGATTTAGCTCCGGTTAGGCCATCTAAATCATCGTGCCTCCATTACGTGACTTCGCTTTTAATGCCTCCATCTCATATAACTTCGACACAATTACTGAAACTAGGGATGCCGGTATAAACCGTAACCTCATCTAAGCAACATTCCTAGGTAAGGCGTGCTTTCTTAGATGCCGATTCAATCTATATCCTAATTAACAATCACTTTTTGGGTTTCATGTTAAATTATGATGACAAATAATTAAGTTGATCAGGTTTAATTACTCGTTTTAATTCCAAATCAGAGAATCTGACGTAGTCGAAGCCGATCATAATATTGCCCTACACATCACCACGCTCGGTCGACCGAACGACAGCACTCGGGCGACCGAGTGACATGTCTTGGTCGACCGAACACAGTTCGGTGTTGGTACAAATCATGATTACTTCTTAACGTTTCTAACCTAAACACATGGGTTCGTAAATTAATCTACATCACGCAATCAATACAAATAAAACTACTCCATAATAAAATACATCAGATCTACAAATAAAGATTGCATAATTGAATAGTCATACCCTCGAAGACGAGAGTGACTCCCACTCTTTGTCGCGCTCCCAACCGGAGAATCCAATGAATCCACAATGAACGAACATAAAGAAAAGAAAAGAAAACTAAAACTTAAAAACTCAAATTGTATAAATTGTTTTGTGTTGTAGTGTTGTGTTTTTTCTCAGTATTGTGGCTGCTGTTTATATAGGAGTTGTAGCCGACATAGGATGGATCTAGAAGATAGAGACGCGTTAATCTGATTAGGCTCGGGTGACCGAACAGTTACGCTCGGTCGACCGAATGGCATGGCTCGGTCGACCGAGCCTCCCTCTTTACGCGTTTTCACTCCGCTTTATCTGACTTGTTCCCCACTTCACTCTTCTATGCTGATCTGATTTGTCTCTTCATTGACGCTCCGATTTTCTTCCTTATTTATCTTGAGATTTCCCGATTGCATGACAATTATCCTCCCGATTCGTTACGATCTGCGAAATCAGCATTTCTCACACAATTAATTGCTCTTTTATAATAAAAACAGCTAAATACCAATTATCACATTAATAATCACTTATCATTAAATAATAAATATAAACGCGTGATTTAATATGAAATATATATAATTACTCTGATTTAAGGTTATAATTGATGACATAAATAGGTACATTTTAACCGTCATCAAAATGCCCCCCACTTAAACTTTGCTTCGTCCCGAACAAAGCATCAATAAGTCATTCCCTAAGACAACATTTTCCTTGGTCATTATCATACTTACACAAGAAACCCGAGTCAACTCATACCAGTCATGCTCATAAGATAAGCATTATTCACTACTCGCTATGAATCGAAGTGATTGTGTGCATGTGCATTGATTTTATATAAATGTTAGCAAGATTAGAGCTTATGCAGACTTCATATCAAAATTTACCAACATCAGCATTCATACTTCTTATGCCTCGCAATGGTTAAAGCACTAGAACAATAAGCAAGAGCGTATCTATAGGGTTTTGGACTTGGAGACCGAGTACTACTCAAAGCCTCTAAAAATTCAATTTTTTTCAATTTTGCATATTTTTCAATACTACTAATCTCAAGGAAGAAAACTTTTCATCGAGTATCCCCCTATCTTAGATTAAGCATAGCATCGAATATTACCACAAGCGCGGGGCTACTTTGGTAATGTTACTACAAGCCCAGTGTTTTAATGTATTGTCAAAACACAGGTACGTCCCAAGCTTATTACTCCACTTTTGTTGGCTAGAAGATCAGAATACATCAGTCGACAAATATCGACACTAGGTCCTCATAACCAATTATCTACGCAATGTACACATACTTCTTTCAATTATTATAACTCATACAGTACTAAGCGATTCATATGTTGAGTAATTGAACAATACCTAACTATTTGCAATTGTTGGCATGAATATCCTTAAGTCTACTAACAATTTATCGCAATAGTATAATATGACCACGTACTCACGCAACTTGGTTCCTTTCCTATCAATTCTAAGTATAAGAACTTCACAAGTTAAAGGCACGAAAGTTAAACAACTTGGCATTTATCCATAAAAATTTTTAAATTTGGCTCAATATTGTCTCAGTATTCCGTTCCCCTTGACTTTTTCAACATATAGCTAAGTCCCTTGCCCCCCACTTAAACATGGCATTGTCCTCAATGACAAAAATAAATGAGAGTTCAAAATGAAAGACTTAGCTCTGGAAACGGCTCCCAAGTAAAGGAACAATATCGGAGTAATCATCGGCACAGCGTGGAGAAACAGACACATCCTGTATAAACAAACAAGATCCACGAAATTGTCAAATACCATGTCTATGGGAGTTTTAAAATAATGTGGCAGTAATTAGATATAGATATCTAAAAACAGTTTAAGCCACTTTACTTTATACTGCCATAGACAAGACCAAAAGGTATTTAAACCTAAATAAAAACTCACATGACGGCTATCAAGGAAAAACCTCGCTTATTCCGAACTTAGACTCGAACATGGCGAGATGAAAAACCGTGATAGGCGCATGCTACTTTATTAAAAAGAAAAACGAAAAGATAGTTATAGGTAGTAGTTCTAAATTTATAGTCGCTAGCTCGACTCATTTCAAGATGGTCTATTCATAGACAGGGGTCATCGAGTACAAAACCTCCTCCTCAAAGATCATCGGTGAAGCCCTTGATAATGCTTCACACGATGTCCATTGACCACAAATCTGGACCCGTCTTTAAAATTGAATAGCTCCACCGCCTCAGGAAGGAAAGACTTGTTGTACTTAAAATGGGCCACACCATCTTGATTTCAACTTACCGGAAGAGTCTTAAACGCTGAATTGTACAAGAGAACCGATCACCCTCTTGAAAGGTCCTCTCCGAGAATCTTTTGTCATGAAACTTCTTCGTGGCGCCTCCTTGAAAATCTTGGCATTCTCGTATGCCTCTAAACGAAACTCCTCCAGCGAGTTAATTCTAACATCCTCTTCTCACCGGCCAACGTCTCATCAAAATTTAGCATCCTTGTTGCCCACATGGCCCGGTGCTCCAGTTCCACAGGTACATGACATGCCTTTCAAAAAACAATCTTATATGGTGACATTCCAATCGAGGTTTTATATGCAGTCCGATAAGCCCATAAAGCGTCGTCTAAACGTAACGACCAATCCTTCCTAGTCGTATTGACAGTTTTCTCCCAGGATACGCTTTATCTCTCGATTGGTGACTTCATCCTGTCCCACTAGTCTGGGGTGATATGCGGTTGCTAGCTTATGTTGAACCCCATACTTAATCATCGACCTTTCAAAGGTTTATTACAAAAATGACTACCATTGTCGCTTATAATCGCCTGGCGTCCCAAACCTTGTAAAAATATTCTTTTCAAGAATCTAACCACAACCCTAGCATCGTTAGTAGGGAAGCAATGGCCTCAACCCATTTGGATACATAATCAACAAAGAACTAAAATATATCGCTTAGATAATGATGAAGTGAAAGGTCCAACAAAATCTATTCCCAAACGTCAAAAGTTCTACTTCTAAGATGCTCTTAAGCGGCATCTCATTCCTCCGTGAAATATTTCCTGTCATTTGACAAGCATGACATGCTTTTGCATATTGGTGTGCATCCTTAAACAATGTCGGCCAATAAAAACCGTATTGGAGGACTTTAGCCGCAGTTTTATCTCCCCCGTAGTGTCCTCCAACTTCATAAGAATGACAATGCTTCAGAATATTATTATACTCTTCCTCGGGCACACACCTTCGAAAAACATTATCAGATCCTAGCTTAAACAAATAAGGCTCATCCCAATAATAGTGCCTAAGATCTTTAAAGAATTTTTTCCTTTCTTGGACAGTGAGATTTGGTGGTAGGTACTTGCGGATAGATAATTAACAAACAAACTAAACCATGGTTGCTTCTTCTCATTCACAACCTCTATTCGCGAAAACCTGCAAAGACAATCATCATGTCCCCGATGGTGGTGATGGAGAAAAGTTGTTCATCAGGAAAGGATTCTCCTATCTCAGGTAATTCCTCACCATCCTCTAATTGTAAGCGTGACAGATGATCGGCCACCACGTTCTCACTTCCTTTCTTATCTCGGATTTCTACGTTAAATTCTTGCAGCAGTAGAATCTATCTCCACAATCTAGGCTTTGAATCTTGCTTTGCTAGGAGATACTTAAGAGCCGCATGGTCAGTCCACACAGTGACTTTAGATCCTACTAAGTAAGATCTAAACTTGTCAAAAGCAAAGATAACGGCCAAAAGTTCCTTCTCCGTTGTGGCGTAATTTCATTGGGCAAAGATTCAAAGTCCGCTTACATAATAAATGGGCCTAAAAATCTTATCTTTTCTTTGACTCAAAGCGGCGCCTACAAAGCAGGTATCACTTGCATCACACATCGATTCAAATGGAAGATCCCAATCCGTGCGCGACGAGCGGGTGCGATGTCGATCTACTTTTTATTTCGTTGAAAGCTTTTATGCACTCATTAGAAAACACAAATGACACATCCTTGGCCAATAATTCGGTAAGAGGTCTAGAGATTAGGGAAAAGTCCTTGATAAACCTACGATAAACTCCGGCGTGGCCTAAAAAACCTCGCAAAGTTTTAAGATTAGTAGGTGGAGGTAGTTTCTCGATCACCTCAACTTTGGCTCTATCCACCTCTATACCGTTCTTTGATATGCGGTGGCCTAGTACTATACCTTTCGTAACCATCAAATGACATTTCTCCCAGTTAAGCACAAGATTCGTCTCCTCACATATCTTCAACACTCGTGCTAGATGTGTGAGACATGAATCGAAATCGTCTCCAAACACGGAGAAATCATCCATAACGATTTCCAAGAAGTCTTCCACCATGTCCGCTAATAATGACATCATACACCGTTGAAACGTCGCGGGGGCGTTGCACAATCCAAATGGCATTCGATTATACGCAAATGTCCCATATGGGCATGTAAACGTTGTTTTCTCACGATCTTTGGGCGAGATGTGGATTTGATAGTATCCCGAATATCTGTCAAGAAAACAATAGAAAGCATGCCCGCTCAGTCTCTCGAGCATTTGATCGATGAAGGGAAGAGGAAAATGGTCCTTACGAGTCGCATCATTTAGTTTTCTAAAGTCTATGCATACTCGATGACCGGTGATTAGCCTCACAGGAATTAACTCATTCAACTCATTGGCTTGCACCGTCAATCCTCCCTTTTTGGGAACTACATAGATAGGGCTTACCCATTCGCTATCAGCAATTGGAAATATAATTCCCATTTCTAGCATTTTTATAACCTCATCCCTAACCACTTCCTTTAATTGTGGGGTTAGACGCCTCTGAGGTTGTGGAACCGCTTTCTTTTCAGGGTCCACGGAGATTTTGTGCATACATACGCTAGGACTAATTCCCTTAACGTCAGCTATGGTCCATCCAAATGCTCCGCGGTACTTTCTCAAAACTCTCATTAGCTTCTCCTCTTGTAAGTCCGTCAAGGATGAAGATATAATTAGTGGCAAGGTCTCATCTTGAAGAAATACGTACTTCAAATTTGCAGGAAGAGGTTTTAAAGTCAAATTTGTGGGAGGTTCTTCCAAAGAGTCTTCAACTTTTGACCAGGTGAGTTTGAGTTCAAGTACTTATGCCACGTTGGTCTATGATAGAATCTTTCAATCTCCGCAAAGACTTACTTCCTCTACAGCCCTTGGGGTCCCTCTACTACATCCTGGCCAAATCATCTTCTCCTCCTCACTACTTACGTACTTGACTTCATCTTCTTCTTCTAAGACAGCTAGCATCCAAGAAATCCTTTATACTTTCATGTTGTTGAAATTGTTGAACGATCCTATCAATGGAATCTAACATGAAACAGGCATCCTCTCCATCATCAGGTTGCTTCATAGTGTCGAAGACATTGAATGCAACTCTCTCTTCGTTCACTCTTAATACTAATTTGCCTTTGTAAACATCAATTAGCGTTCTACTAGTGGCCATGAAAGGTCTCCCCAATATCAATGGCACTTCGTAGTTAGCTTCCATATCTAAAACCACAAAGTCGACGGGTGAATACAAACTTTTCAACTCTTACTAGCACATCCTCAACCACTCCACACGGTTCCTTGACAGAACGGTCATTGACTAATTGCAATGTGATTGAGGTCTTCTTAAGATCTTTATTGCCTAGCTTCCGAAAAAAATAGATAGTGGCATCGAGTTCACGCTAGCTCTAGATCACACAAAGCTTTGTTCAAACATATGTTACCTATGGTGCAGGGAATGAGAAAACTTCCCGGATCTTTGCATTTTGGGGGTAACTTATGTTGAAGAATGGCTGAGCACTCCTAATTAAGGAATATGGTCTCTAAATCTAGAAGTTTCCTTTTAGTTGAGACGGCGTCTTTAAAAAACTTGGTGTACTCAGGCATTTCAGCTAGTGCTTCAACTAGGGGTATATTGATTTGTAACTTACTAAACATATCCACGAACTTCTTATACCTCTTATTATCAAACTTAGGCTTCGGCTTTGGTGGTGGATAAGGTAGAGTTGAAGGATCGACATCAGTGAAAATTGGATACTTGTTATCGTAAAGTTCAACTCTAGGGCCAGCTGGTTCTTTATACGTTCTTTGCAAAGACTCGGAAGTATTAGTCTCATTGCTTGGCGCACCATCCTTATTCTTTGTGATGTTCTCTTTCTCTTGCAGGGATGGTGGAGTTTCTTCTTTTCCACTCCTTGTCATGATCGCATTCAAATCCTTAGGGTTCTTCTCAGTGTTGCTTGGCAACCCTCCAGGAGGTCTAGTTGAGACTTGCTCAGCTAGTTGTCCTATCTGGTGAGTGAGATTTTGGACTAGAGCTTCTTGATTGGTCACCTTAGAATCTGTCTTCTGACAATATTGGCTAAAGTTAGTGGCTAAATCAGCCATAGATTTTGAAAGTTGTCCCATATTGTCGGTGTGACATTACTCGCTTTTTTCTATCGCAGCTTTCCCAACCAAAAGTTTTAGTTTGTCGTGGTACATAAGTGGTGAGTAGGCGGTTTAGGCCTTTCTCCTGCATTAATGTCACTATATCGGAATCCAGGATGGTTATGATTAGGCCTGTACCCTCCCCGATATAATTGGCTTCTTCATGCACGGCATTCTCACTTTGAGGTGCTACCTCGATTCCACCCCTTTCTCTACTCTCGTCATCCTCTCTGCATCCCATCTACCTTATTGTTGATAATGAAAAGTTGTTCTAAGATTTTGGTAGATGCACTATCATCAAATATGTCGCGCCATCTTCACAAAGAGCTATGTCATTGCCTCCCCATTGGCTATTCATCGCTATTTGCTCCATCTTCCTCAGTGCCTCCTCGGAGATAAAGAACAAACGCCCATTCTTTTGGAGGCGTCTACTCTAATTTTCTCGCCTCTCAACCCATGGTAAAAGTTTGCATTAAAAGCCAAAGAGAGATGTCATGATGAGGACACTTCCTCATAGCTTCCTTGAACGCGCTCCCAAGCTTGATCAAAACTCTCCCCAGTGTTGTTGCTTAAATCCTAGGATGTCTTGGCGTAACTTAAAAGTTTTTCCTAAGGAAAGTACTTATTCATGAATTTTTGCAACAATTGTTCCCAAGTAGTGATAGATCCAGCCTCTAAAGAGAAAGCCATTGCTTAGCTTTATCTTTCAAAGTGAAAGGGAAAAGCTTAAGACGAATGTTCCCTCCGGGATTAATTACGGTTTCATCAGGTCTTTGACGATTTCCAAGAAATTAGCCACGTGAACACCAGGATCTTCGCTCAATTCCATGAAAAGTAGAATAGTTGGTCACCATTTGAATTACATTAGGCCTAGGGTGATAGACTTCCGCAAAGATCTTGCGGTGCTACGATAAGCGGGAATGAATTGCTCAATAGTGGGCGTTGCATAACTTTGCAAAGTGCGCCTCGCTCCTTGAACTAGGGCTTGGTTCTCATTATTAGCATTTGCATTATTGATAACAGGATTAATAACAGGATTAGGTACCTGGTTTGGATTGACTGGATTGCCTTCCATTTCTGTTTCAGATTCGGAATGTTCAGAATGATCGGTTGTATGTCCTTCTTCCACTCCTTACTCGCTTTCCTCAAGATTTGGATCCTCTTCTCCTTGCTTAGCCAGTTCCCTAGCTAACTTCCTATTCCTTCTCGCAAATTTCTCTATTTCAGGATTATAAGGCTCAAGCGGTTCCTTCGATTTCCGAGTAGCGTACTATAAAATAATAAACAACAATAAAACAATTAATCACTAGTAAAGGCTAGGCCTTTAACTAACTAAACAAAACTAAAACAGACTCGTAATAAGTTTGAGAAAAGAAAAGAAAAAAAAAACAGAAGAAGAATGTTATAAAACTAATACAGAACAGAAACAGAAAAGAAAATAATTTCTCGGTCGACCGAGAGCTGTGGTTCGGTCGACCGAACGCTCTTTTTTTTATTATATATTTATTTTTATTTTATTTTTTACGACACTGTTTAATATACAGATTCTTATTCACAGAATATTCACGAATCCAGTTCTAACAAAATAAGCTATGTCTTAATTTAATGACTCGAGTCCCCGGCAACGGCGCCAAAAACTTGATTGAGGTCAAGTTAAATTTTTAACTCGATGCCTACTAACACACTAGCAAGAGAACTAGGTTCAATTGTAGTATAGCTAGATAGAGTCGAGGTCGATCCCACAGAGACTCGGCACAAATAAAACACAACTTTATCCTACTAGAACTAAATTGAAAGGGCGGTCTACGACCAACTAAATGCAGAAAATAAAATAGTGACAACCACAAGACACAAAAGACCACAAAGACAGACTAAAGACTACTAAAACACGGATAATACGGTTGATATTATCTAAACAAATAAGATTGATTACGCTAGTACATTATTACTCCCCCATGTGAATTAGGATGATAACGAGATAAAACAAACGTTAAGGATTAATTATTATGACTACGGGAGTCATCCCCTAAGGTAGATTTAGCTCCGGTTAGGCCATCTAAATCATCGTGCCTCCATTACGTGACTTCGCTTTTTAATGCCTCCATCTCATATAACTTCTGACACAATTACGAAACTAGGGATGCCGGTATAAACCGTAACCTCATCTAAGCCACATTCCTAGGGTAAGGCGTACTTCTTAGATGCCGATTCAATCTATATCCTAAGTAACAATCACTTTTTGGGTTTCATGTTAAATTATGATGACAAATAATTAAGTTGATCAGGTTTAATTACTCGTTTTAATTCCAAATCAGAGAATCTGACGTAGTCGAAGCCGATCATAATATTGCCCTACACATCACCACGCTTTCGGTTGACGAGCAGCGACTCGGGCGACCGAGTGACATGTCTTGGTCGACCGAACACAGTTCGGTGTTGGTACAAATCATGATTACTTCTTAACGTTTCTAACCTAAACACATGGGTTCGTAAATTAATCTACATCACGCAATCAATACAAATAAAACTACTCCATAATAAAATACATCAGATCTACGAATAAAGATTGCATAATTGAATAGTCATACCCTCGAAGACGAGAGTGACTCCCACTCTTTAATGCGCTCCCCAACCGGAGAATCCAATGAATCCACAATGAACGAACATAAAGAAAAGAAAAGAAAACTAAAACTTAAAAACTCAAATTGTATAAATTGTTTTGTGTTGTAGTGGTGTGTTTTTTCTCAGTATTGTGGCTGCTGTTTATATAGGAGTTGTAGCCGACATAGGATGGATCTAGAAGATAGAGACACGTTAATATGATTAGGCTCGGGTGACCGAACAGTTACGCTCGGTCGACCGAATGGCATGGCTCGGTCGACCGAGCCTCCCTCTTTACGCGCTTTCACTCCGCTTTATCTGACTTGTTCCCCACTTCACTCTTCTATGCTGATCTGATTTGTCTCTTCATTGATGCTCCGATTTTCTTCCTTATTTATCTTGAGATTTCCCGATTGCATGACAATTATCCTCCCGATTCGTTACGATCTGCGAAATCAGCATTTATCACACAATTAATTGCTCTTTTATAATAAAAACAGCTAAATACCAATTATCACATTAATAATCACTTATCATTAAATAATAAATATAAACGCGTGATTTAATATGAAATATATATAATTACTCTGATTTAAGGTTATAATTGATGACATAAATAGGTACATTTTAACCGTCATCAAAATGCCCCCCATTTAAACTTTGCTTCGTCCCGAACAAAGCATAAATAAGTCATTCCCCAAGACAACATTTTCCTTGGTCATCTCATACTTACACAAGAAATCCGAGTCAACTCATACCAGTCATGCTCATAAGATAAGCATTATTCACTACTCGCTATGAATCGAAGTGATTGTGTGCATGTGCATTGATTTTATATAAATGTTAGCAAGATTAGAGCTTATGCAGACTTCATATCAAAATTTAAAAACATCAGCATTCATACTTCTTATGCCTCAAATGGTTAAAGCACTAGAACAATAAGCAAGAGCGTATCTATAGGGTTTTTGGACTTGGAGACCGAGTACTACTCAAAGCCTCTAAAAATTCGAAATTTTTTTTTCAATTTTGCATATTTTTCGAATACTACTAATCTCAAGGAAGAAAACTTTTCATCGAGTATCCCCCTATCTTAGATTAAGCATAGCATCGAATATTACAACAAGCGCGGGGCTACTTTGGTAACGTTACTACAAGCCCAGTGTTTTAATGCATTGTCAAAACACAGGTACGTCCCAAGCTTATTACTCCGCTTTTGTTGGCTAGAAGATCAGAATACATCAGTCGACAAATATTGACACTAGGTCCTCATAACCAATTATCTACGCAATGTACACATACTTCTTTCAATTATTATAACTCATACGGTACTAAGCGATTCATATGTTGAGTAATTGAACAATACCTAACTATTTGCAATTGTTGGCATGAATATCCTTAAGTCTACTAACAATTTATCGCAAAAGTATAATATGACCACGTACTCACGCAACTTGGTTCCTTTCCTATCAATTCTAAGTATAAGAACTTCACAAGTTAAAGGGTACGAGTTAAACAACTTGGCATTTATCCATAAAATTTTTTAATTTTGGCTCAATATTGTCTCAAAGATTCCGCTCCCTTGACTTTTTCAACATATAGCTAAGTCCCTTGCCCCCACTTAAACATGGCATTGTCCTCAATGACAAAAATAAATGAGTTCAAGATGAAAGACTTAGCTCTGAAACGGCTCCCAAGTAAAGGAACAATATCGGAGTAATCATCGGCACAAATGGAGAAACATACACATCCTGTATAAACAAACAAGCTCCACGAAATCGTCAAATACCATGTCTATGGGAGTTTTAAAATAATGTGGCAGTAATTAGATATAGATATCTAAAAACAGTTTAAGCCACTTTACTTTATACTGCCATAGACAAGACCAAAAGGTATTTAAACCTAAATAAAAACTCACATGACGGCTATCAAGGAAAAAACCTCGTTTATTCCGACTTAGACTCGAACATGGCGAGATGAAAAAAAACCGTGATAGGCGCATGCTACTTTATTAAAAAGAAAAACGAAAAAGATAGTTATAGGTAGTAGTTCTAAATTTATAGTCGCTAGCTCGACTCAGTTCAAGATGGTCTATTCATAGACAGGGTCATCGAGTACAAAACCTCCTCTCAAAGATCAAAGCGAAGCCCTTGATAATGCTTCACACGATGTCCATTGACCACAAATCTGGACCCGTCTTTAAAATTGAATAGCTCCACCGCTCCAGAAGGAAAGACTTGTTGTACTTGAAATGGGCCACACCATCTTGATTTCAACTTACCCGGGAAGAGTCTTAAACGCGAATTGTACAAGAGAACCAGATCACCCTCTTGAAAGGTCCTCTCCAGAATCTTTTTGTCATGAAACTTCTTCGTGCGCTCCTTGAAAATCTTGGCATTCTCGTATGCCTCTAAACGAAACTCCTCCAGGCGAGTTAATTCTAACATCCTCTTCTCACCGGCCAACGTCTCATCAAAATTTAGCATCCTTGTTGCCCACATGGCCCGGTGCTCCAGCCCACAGCTTAGATGACATGCCTTTCCAAAACAATCTTATATGGTGACATTCCAATCGAGGTTTTATATGCAATCCGATAAGCCCATAAAGCGTCGTCTAAACGTAACGACCAATCCTTCCTAGTCGTATTGACGCTTTTCTCGAGGATACGCTTTATCTCTCGATTGGTGACTTCTACCGGCCCACTAGTCTCAGGGGTGATATGCGGTTGCTAGCTTATGTCGAACCCCATACTTAATCATCACCTTTCAAAAGGTTTATTACAAAAATGACTACCATTGTCGCTTATAATCGCCCTAGGCGTCCCAAACCTTGTAAAAATATTCTTTTTCAAGAATCTAACCACAACCCTAGCATCGTTAGTAGGGGGAGCAATGGCCTCAACCCATTTGGATACATAATCAACAGCAACTAAAATATATCGGTTAGATAATGATGAAGTGAAAGGTCCAACGAAATCTATTCCCCAAACGTCAAAAAGTTCTACTTCTAAGATGCTCTTAAGCGGCATCTCATTCCTCCGTGAAATATTTCCTGTCATTTGACAAGCATGACATGCTTTTGCATATTGGTGTGCATCCTTAAACAATGTCGGCCAATAAAAACCGCATTGGAGGACTTTAGCCGCAGTTTTATCTCCCCCGTAGTGTCCTTCAACTTCATAAGAATGACAATGCTTCAGAATATTATTATACTCTTTCTCGGGCACACACCTTCGAAAAACATTATCATATCCTAGCTTAAACAAATAAGGCTCATCCCAATAATAGTGCCTAAGATCTTTAAAGAATTTTTTCCTTTCTTGGACAGTGAGATTTGGTGGTAGGTACTTTGCGGATAGATAATTAACAAACAAACTAAACCATGGTTGCTTCTTCTCCTTCACAACCTCTATTCGCTAAGAAACTCGCAAAGACAATCATCATGTCCCCGATGGTGGTGATGGAGAAAAGTTGTTCATCGGAAAGGATTCTCCTATCTCGTAAATTCCTCACCATCCTCTAATTGTAAGCGTGACAGATGATCGGCCCCACGCTCTCACTTCCTTTCTTATCTCGGATTTCTACGTTAAATTCTTGCAGCAGTAGAATCCATCTCCACAATCTAGGCTTTGAATCTTTCTTTGCTTGGAGATACTTAAGAGCCGCATGGTCAGTCCACACAGTGACTTTAGATCCTACTAAGTAAGATCTAAACTTGTCAAAAGCAAAGATAACGGCCAAAAGTTCCTTCTTCGTTGTGGCGTAATTTCTTTGGGCAGCATTAAAAGTCCGGCTTACATAATAAATGGGCCTAAAAATCTTATCTTTTCTTTGACCCAAAGCGGCGCCTACAGCAGTATCACTTGCATCACACATCAGTTCAAATGGAAGATCCCAATCCGGTGCGACTAACGGGTGCGATGTCGATCTACTTTTTATTTCGTTGAAAGCTTTTATGCACTCATTAGAAAACACAAATGACACATCCTTGGCCAATAATTCGGTAAGAGGTCTAGAGATTAGGAAAAGTCCTTGATAAACCTACGATAAAATCCGTGTGGCCTAAAAACCCTCACAAAGTTTTAAGATTAGTAGGTGGAGGTAGTTTCTCGATCACCTCAACTTTGGCTCTATCCACCTCTATACCGTTCTTTGATATGCGGTGGCCTAGTACTATACCTTCCGTAACCATCAAATGACATTTCTCCCAGTTTAGCACAAGATTCGTCTCCTCACATCTCTTCAACACTCGTGCTAGATGTGTGAGACATGAATCGAAATTGTCTCCAAACACGGAGAAATCATCCATAACGATTTCCAAGAAGTCTTCCACCATGTCCGCAAATAATGACATCATACACCGTTGAAACGTTGCGGGGGCGTTGCACAATCCAAATGGCATTCGATTATACGCAAATGTCCCATATGGGCATGTAAACGTTGTTTTCTCACGATCTTTGGGCGAGATGTGGATTTGATAGTATCCCGAATATCTCACAAGAAAACAATAGAAAGCATGCCCGCCAGATCTCTCGAGCATTTGATCGATGAAGGGAAGAGGAAAATGGTCCTTACGAGTCGCATCATTTAGTTTTCTAAAGTCTATGCATACTCGATGACCGGTGATTAGCCTCACAGGAATTAACTCATTCAACTCATTGGCTTGCACCAGTAAATCCTCCCTTTTGGGAACTACATGGATAGGGCTTACCCATTCGCTATCAGCAATTGGAAATATAATTCCCATTTCTAGCATTTTATAACCTCATCCCTAACCACTTCCTTTAATTGTGGGGTTAGACGCCTCGAGGTTGTGCAACCGCTTTCTTTTCAGTGGTCCACGGAGATTTTGTGCATACATACGCTAGGACTAATTCCCTTAACGTCAGCTATGGTCCATCCAAATGCTCCGCGGTACTTTCTCAAAACTCTCATTGGCTTCTCCTCTTGTAAGTCCGTCAA
Organism: Gentiana macrophylla; assembly: GCA_026214975.1. NCBI lineage: Eukaryota > Viridiplantae > Streptophyta > Magnoliopsida > Gentianales > Gentianaceae > Gentiana > Gentiana macrophylla. Next base: position 77,247,473 of record CM047809.1, on the reverse strand, counting down.
GGATGAAGATATAATTAGTGGCAAGGTCTCATCTTGAAGAAATACGTACTTCAAATTTGCAGGAAGAGGTTTTAAAGTCAAATTTGTGGGAGGTTCTTCCAAAGAGGTCTTCAACTTTTGACCAGTGAGTTTAAGTTCGAAGTACTTATGCCACGTTGGTCTATGATAGAATCTTTCAATCTCCGCAGCACTTACTTCCTCTACAGGCCTTGGGGTCCCTCTACTACATCCTGGCCAAATCATCTTCTCCTCCTCACTACTTACGTACTTGACTTCATCTTCTTCTTCTAAGACCGCTAGCATCCAAGAAATCCTTTATACTTTCATGTTGTTGAAATTCTTGAACGATCCTATCAATGGAATCTAACATGAAACAGGCATCCTCTCCATCATCAGGTTGCTTCATAGTGTCGAAGACATTGAATGCAACTCTCTCTTCGTTCACTCTTAATACTAATTCGCCTTTGTAAACATCAATTAGCGTTCTACTAGTGGCCATGAAAGGTCTCCCCAATATCAATGGCACTTCGTAGTTAGCTTCCATATCTAAAACCACAAAGTCGACAGGGAATACAAACTTTTCAACTCTTACTAGCACATCCTCAACCACTCCACACGGTTCCTTGACAGAACGGTCAGCTAATTGCAATGTGATTGAGGTCTTCTTAAGATCTTTCATGCCTAGCTTCCGAAAAATAGATAGTGGCATCAGGCTCACGCTAGCTCCTAGATCACACAAAGCATTGTTCAAACATATGTTACCTATGGTTCAAGGAATGAGAAAACTTCCCGGATCTTTGCATTTTGGGGGTAACTTATGTTGAAGAATGGCTGAGCACTCCTAATTAAGGCATATGGTCTCTAAATCTAGAAGTTTCCTTTTAGTTGAGACGGCGTCTTTTAAAAACTTGGTGTACTCAGGCATTTCAGCTAGTGCTTCAACTAGGGGTATATTGATTTTTAACTTAGTAAACATATCCACGAACTTCTTATACCTCTTATTATCAAACTTAGGCTTCGGCTTTGGTGGTGGATAAGGTAGAGTTGAAGGATCGACATCAGTGAAAATTGGATACTTGTTATCGTAAAGTTCAACTCTAGGGCCAGCTGGTTCTTTATACGTTCTTTGTAAAGACTCGGAAGTATTAGTCTCATTGCTTGGCGCACCATCCTTATTCTTTGTGATGTTCTCTTTCTCTTGCAGGGATGGTGGAGTTACTTATTTTCCACTCCTTGTCATGATCGCATTCAAATCCTTAGGGTTCTTCTCAGTGTTGCTTGGCAACCCTCCAGGAGGTCTAGTTGAGACTTGCTCAGCTAGTTGTCCTATCTGGTGAGTGAGATTTTGGACTAGAGCTTCTTGATTGGTCACCTTAGAATCTGTCTTCGACAATATTGGCTAAAGTTAGTGGCTAAATCACCCATAGATTTTGAAAGTTGTCCCATATTGTCGGTGACGACATTACTCGGTTTTTTCTATCGCAGCCTTCCCAACCAAAAGTTTTAGTTTGTTTGTGGTACATAAGTGGTAGGCGGTTTAGGCCTTTCTCTCGCATTAATGCCACTATATCGGAATCCAGGATGGTTATGATTAGGCCTGTACCCTCCCTCGATATAATTGGCTTCTTCAAGACCCGAGATTCTCACTACATGAGGTGCTACCTCGATTCCACCCTCTTTCTACTCCTCTGGTCATCCTCTCTTGCATCCCATCTACCTTATTGTTGATAACAGAAAGATGTTCTAAGATTTTGGTAGATGCACTATCATCAAATATGTCAGTGACCATCTTCACAAAAGTAGCTATGTCATTGCCTCCCATTGGCTATTCATCGCTATTTGCTCCATCTTCCCTTGTGCCTCCTCGGAGATAAAGAACAAACGCTCCATTCTTTGGAGGCGTCTACTCTAATTTTCTCGCCTCTCTCAACCCATGGTAAAAGTTTGCATTAAAAGCCAAAGAGAGATGTCATGATGCGGACACTTCCTCATAGCTTCCTTGAAACGCTCCCAAGCTTGATCAAAACTCTCCCAGGTTGTTGCTTAAATCCTAGGATGTCTTGGCGTGAACTTAAAAGTTTTTCCTAAGGGAAAGTACTTATTCATGAATTTTTGCAACAATTGTTCCCAAGTAGTGATAGATCCAAATCTAAAGAGAGAAGCCATTGCTTAGCTTTATCTTTCAAAGTGAAAGGGGAAAAGCTTAAGACGAATGTTCCTCTCCGGGATTAATTTCGTTTCATCAGGTTGACGATTTCCAAGAAATTCATCACGTGAACACCAGGATCTTCGTTCTGAATTCCATGAAAAGTAGAATAGTTGGTCACCATTTGAATTACATTAGGCCTAGGGTGATAGACTTCCGCAAAGATCTTGCGGTGCTACGATAGCGGGAATGAATTGCTCAATAGTGGGAGTTGCATAACTTTGCAAAGTGCGCCGCCTCCTTGAACTAGGGCTTGGTTCTCATTATTAGCATTTGCATTATTGATAACAGGATTAATAACAGGATTAGGTACCTGGTTTGGATTGACTGGATTGCCTTCCATTTCTGTTTCAGATTCGGAATGTTCAGAATGATCGGTTGTATGTCCTTCTTCCACTCCTTGCTCGCTTTCCTCAAGATTTGGATCCTCTTCTCCTTGCTTAGCCAGTTCCCTAGCTAACTTCCTATTCCTTCTCGCAAATTTCTCTATTTCAGGATTATAAGGCTCAAGCGGTTCCTTCGATTTCCGAGTAGCGTACTATAAAATAATAAACAACAATAAAACAATTAATCACTAGTAAAGGCTAGGCCTTTAACTAACTAAACAAAACTAAAATAGACTCGCAATAAGTTGGTGAAAAGAAAAAAAACAGAAGAAGAATGTTATAAAACTAATATAGAACAGGAACAGAAAAGAAAATAATTTCTCGGTCGACCGAGAGCTGTGGTTCGGTCGAGCGAACGCTCTTTTTTTTTATTATATATTTATTTTTATTTTATTTTTACGACACTGTTTAATATACAGACTCTTATTCACAGAATATTCACGAATCCAGTTCTAACAAAATAAGCTATGTCTTAATTTAATGACTCGAGTCCCCGCAACGGGCGCCAAAAACTTGATTGAGGTCAAGTTAAATTATTAACTCGATGCCTACTAATACACTAGCAAGAGAACTAGGTTCAATTGTAGTATAGCTAGATAGAGTCGAGGCTCGATCCCACAGAGACTCGGCACAAATAAAACACAACTTTATCCTACTAGAACTAAATTGAAAGGGCGGCCTACGACCAACTAAATGCGTAAAATAAAATAGTGACAACCACAAGACACAAAAGACCACAAAGATGGACTAAAGACTACTAAAACACGGATAATACGGTTGATATTATCTAAACAAATTGTATTGATTACGCTAGTAGATTATAACTCCCCATGTGAATTAGGATGATAACGAGATAAAACAAACGTTAAGGATTAATTATTATGACTACGGAGTCATCCCCAAGGTAGATTTAGCTCGGTTAGGCCATCTAAATCATCGTGCCTCCATTACGTGACTTCGCTTTTAATGCCTCCATCTCATATAACTTCTGACACAATTACGAAACTAGGGATGCCGGTATAAACCGTAACCTCATCTAAGCAACATTCCTGGGGTAAGGCATACTTCTTAGATGCCGATTCAATCTATATCCTAAGTAACAATCACTTTTTGGGTTTCATGTTAAATTATGATGACAAATAATTAAGTTGATCAGGTTTAATTACTCGCTTTAATTCCAAATCGGAGAATCGACGTAGTCGGGCCGATCATAATATTGCCCTACACATCACCACGCTCAGTCGATCGAACGACAACACTCGGGCGACCGAGTGACATGTTCTTGGTCGACCGAACACAGTTCGTGTTGGTACAAATCATGATTACTTCTTAACGCTTCTAACCTAAACACATGGGTTCGTAAATTAATCTACATCACGCAATCAATACAAATAAAACTACTCCATAATAAAATACATCGATCTACGAATAAAGATTGCATAATTGAATAGTCATACCCTCAAGACGCGAGTGACTCCCACTCTTTAATGCGCTCCCAACCGGAGAATCCAATGAATCCACAATGAACGAACATAAAGAAAAGAAAAGAAAACTAAAACTTAAAAACTCAAATTGTATAAATTGTTTTGTGTTGTAGTGGTGTGTTTTTTCTCAGTATTGTGGCTGCTGTTTATATAGGAGTTGTAGCCGACATAGGATGGATCTAGAAGATAGAGACGCTGCGTAACTGATTAGGCTCGGGTGACCGAACAGTTTACGCTCGGTCGACCGAATGGCATGGCTCGGTCGACCGAGCCTCCTCTTTACGCGTTTTCACTCCGCTTTATCTGACTTGTTCCCCACTTCACTCTTCTATGCTGATCTGATTTGTCTCTTCATTGATGCTCCGATTTTCTTCCTTATTTATCTTGAGATTTCCCGATTGCATGACAACTATCCTCCCGATTCGTTACGATCTGCGAAATCAGCATTTATCACACAATTAATTGCTCTTTTATAATAAAAACAGCTAAATACCAATTATCACATTACTAATCACTTATCATTAAATAATAAATATAAACGCGTGATTTAATATGAAATATATATAATTACTCTGATTTAAGGTTATAATTGATGACATAAATAGGTACATTTTAACCGTCATCAGTAACATAGCTTGTTCATAACAACCTTCGGGGTCATATGAAAGATACAAGCTAGTGGGAGTTTTTTTGAAGTAGTGACATCTTGTCTGACAACTATTCAAGACTCCGGTAAGTTTATCCAAAATATTTGGAGGAAATCTCTGATTTCACCAGAGATAGAGTATTCCATACTCAGAAATAGGTTATTACGTAGTCTTCGGGACTGTTAACGGTGATTTTTACGATATATATGATATTATTTCGTAGCAATTTCCTTCGTGTTTTGTTACTTTTTATAGAAAAGTAAGTGTTTAATGGATTTATTGAAAGAATGCGTATGGAAATCATTAAAGTGCAAAGTCGGGTTATTTACGTGATTTTATTAGCAATTATCTATTTATATATGTGATGTTACACTTTGCACGTTTTTATTATTGTAGGTACAACGAACGCATGTCGTGGAATGAGTCAAAGAGTCAAGGAATTAAAAGAAGCAACATTTATTTGGAGATTAAATGTAAGGCGGCGAAATAGGGATTATATTTTTATTAGGGTTTAGGGTTTTATTTTTAAAAGGAAAGAAAAAAGGTTAATAATTATCCTAGGTCGGCAGAACAAGCATAAAAAGGGGGGCAGTCATTGGAAGCAAGACACGAGAAATCATATGGGAACAGAGACGGCATAAAAAATCAAAAAAAAGAGAGGTTCACTCAGTCGACCGAGTGCCCCTGCTCGGTCGACCGAGCCATATTATATATTTTTTATTTTATTTTTTTCGGTCTGAGGATGGTCAGAGGCTGAGGCCGATTTGAACGAGTTCTGTGAAGCCGATCGTTGCAGCAACTTGATTTCTACTCGTTTGGATTGTTTTGTGAGTTTTATTAAAGTTGCATCTTTATTATGTTTAATTTGTTTTTATGCAATTGTATCGAGAGATGTTTGCATGTTTGATGTTTAACGTTTGATGAGAATCGTTGTTAGACTTAGATCACCGTAGTAAAGATTAGATTTTTAACCTAAAAAAACGAGAGTTGCTAGGTTAAATTTCTAGGTTGCTAGATTGAGAAATCTTACACCTTTGTTATGGAAGCGTTAATCTTTAAGATCGAAAGATAGAAGATTAATAGGCGAATTATCTACGAGAGTAGAAATTCATACCTTTGATAGGTGAACCACATCTTTATTAAATCTTCACTAAACGATCTAGGGTAGAAATTGAGAGTTGCGGGATAAGTGGATCAATGCTTGTTCTTCGTTAAAATTAATTGAAATTATCTTTGTGCCTTGTCTTCATTGCTATTTTAGAATTTTATTTTTCTTTTAGTTATAGAATAGATTTATTTAGTTAGTTTAGTCCGCAACTATATTTCCTGGCTTTGGATTGACAACCTCTGTCCAGTTTATTGTTTTTCGTTTTCTTTTAGTTATTTCTCGTGATAATTTAGAAAATTAAGAACTAGACCAATCTC